>CM034306.1:45936757-46536757 GCA_019925795.1 Dendrobium chrysotoxum | reverse complement strand
TTTATTATAGATCGTTTATCCAACATTTGAATGCCTCAATAATGTCAGAATTGAAAAATCTTAAGTTCATTGAATTTTTCTCATCATGCTACTCAAATGATTTGGAAATCATTTGGTCCTTCATTAATGTCCTGAAGTTTTGAATTATTTTTCAAATGTTTGATTTGAGCTCATTTGGAGTCAGTAGGATTAATTGTGCCGCCGATGTATTTGTCTCGTTGAGATGTTTGGTTCGACTATAAGTTTGCTAAAATCAGAGTATGGGCGATCCTAAATTTAATTCCATATGTTTCCAATTCAACTATTGTCTCAAGATTCGTGTCAATAAAGTGAATTTTCTAAAAATGTAACGTATCAATTCTAACATTTTCCAACCAACATATCGGTCATCAGAACACATTCAAGTACATGCAGTGTGACTCAAAAATAATATCTTAAAATTTAAATACCTGTAGTAATCTTATAATTCTGTTTTAATAATTAGTACTTGCCAGTATAATTAGTAGCTCTATATTTTTTTTAACTTTTTTTTTTAAAGAATGGTGAAAACCAGTGTGTCCATTTGGTTGCAAGTGAGATTTAGCCTATCACCGCCTGTCTATTAACCAACTAATATCTTCAAGTTAATTGTATTGCAAACCAATTTCTAACTCTACTGAGATTTATCTTTAATCTCTAAGATAATTTGGTAGCATGGAAAAATAGGTCGATAAAATGCACATTAATTAAGAAATTAAATAAAAGTTACGTACTTTAGTATTAGTTGTAAACTGGTAATGGCATTAATTAGCAGACTAATCATGGTTATGTTTGGCAATTAGCTCAATAATAGATATTTAAAATCTTAGTCTTGACTCTTAGGTTCTGTGAATAGCCCGGAAATCATTAATCAGTACTTTTTTATTATAATATTAAATATTTTTGTTAATTATATAATTGATTAGATGTATAGTAATAGAATCTTTAACAAAATTATGAATTGTTTAATTGCTATAACAATTATCCAATGGATAATGTTTTCCTAACTACATAATTAGTAACAGTTAAAGATAATATGATGATTAGTAATTATGTAAAAAACTAATAAACGTTATTTAGCATTTTAATGAGATATAATTAAATAGACACTACGTAAGTTACATTGATGAATCGTATTCTACCTAAGTTATTAAATGAACAAAAAATAGATTGGTAGAGTAAATGACAATAACGGAAAATGGCTTCGTTTGATTAATTAATTAATTATATAAATAAATATCTCCTCCAACCCCCTTCACACCTCATTCTCCGCATGCAATTACTCAAATGTGCAAATCCTTTAACTGCTTGGTTGTACATCTATTTTAGATAATAAAATTTGATATAATGTATGAGGTGTTGCGCTTTTTAACTCCCTTCTCACAAATATTTCACATTTCTACCAAATAGAATTATGTTATGAATCATGTGAAGAATGCAAGTTAAGGGTTGCTTTCTGTTACAATAGGGAGTACAGAATAAAAAAAGTTAGAAAGTACCTCATGCATAAATAATATTGACTGGGCTGAGCACTTTTGACCACTACAAGCATAGGCATCCTGATCGCATACCCATGCGACATAATCAATCTACAGGAAAAAGATGAGACAAGATCAAGTACCAAATAGTTTTCTAAGGACAAAAAGAAAGAAGCAACTCAGGAAAAATGATGTCAGGTGCTATTCCCCAAAACAGAACTGTCTAAAGTGATTGCTTGAGGAAACCTCTTGCACGTCGGGACCAAGTATTTTCCAATCAAAACCTGCATCTTCCAACTTTACACGCCCTCTCAGGTCACCGGCTAACTTTTCTGCTACTCGTGAGCTCCCAGTAAATAGAGTCATATGGGGTTTTGCCTATTAAAGAGAGAGAAAATGCAGTAGTCAAATTCATATTTATTATATACAAAAAATATTCTATCCAATAGAGAAAACTTGCAATTGAACATTTAAAGAAAACATTTGCTTTCAAGCTTAATAATTTAGATGCTAGAGTTCACGTTTCCAATTAGTTTCTATAAGCTCATCTATTGCAAAATTTAGACCAAGTAAAAATGTAAAAAAGAAAGGAAAAGGAAGATGACATGTTACAGTCTCCATAAAAGAATACTTATCAGGAAGTTGATAAAATGAATTTAGATTGCTATTTATTAAACTCAAAATATAAAAGAGAAGGGCATAGAAATGAGGGCATGAACTATGCTAGATCACTCGCAAAACTGAGCAGAATGTGAATTCTTTAAGTGCTTAATTAGCAAGAACAGCCATGGTTTCTATAGAAAATAGAGAACATTTTTAATAATTTTGTAAGAAACTCCGGCCTACAAGAAGCACGAAAAGTATCTTTGGTGGGCAATGACAAGTTAATAAAAAGGGCGTACCCTATGCATGGCGCTCCCACTAATGTAAGTTCTCAGAAGGTACTGATGTACGCAGCTTATTTCTACTTTTGTAGAGAGGTTGTTTCCATGACTCACACCTAGGATCTCAAGAATACACTAGAGGTACTTAACCAATGCACCGGGCCCACCCTCAAGTGATGACTAGTTAAGACATATTGGCAACTCATCATGACTTATTGCTTTGCTGTAAGGTGTTATGAGAAAAGCAAACCTCCAGCAAAAATTTGTTCATAGTCATGCCATCTGTATTGATGAAGTCCATGTCCTCCTTAGGCAACCCACACTCATGAAGTAACCGGATCATTTGCTCCATCACAATGCACACCTACGAATCAAATCACATTGATGATTCCAATGCAAGAAAAAGCATATATGAATCATATCATTATAAATTTCAGCAATGTCAATACTAAATATCCATGTTCAGCATCTGCTGAAATGGAAAAGATGTTGATCATGTGCCATAATAAAGAAAACAAATGATTGTTCAAGAACTTTCAACAGAATTAAAAAGAATAAACTGCATAGCTGCGCCTGCAGTTACAGATTCACTCCGTTAATTTTCTAGGTATTGAACATCACTCAATTCAGATTTAATGAGCGTACTAACCGTTGAGTCAAAATAAAGAAACAATGCTGAAAAAACATGTAGTTTTACATTTGTGTTGCTGAGATGCACTATCTTATCAAGGATAATTTCATGCATCATGAACTTTATTATCCTCATTTTCGCTGATTTCTCTTTCAGAAGTCTTACAGTTGTCGTTTTCTTTAGAATTCACCAAGCGGAAGTATTGCTTACTATTAAATCCCAGCCGTCCCTTGACACTTAATCCCACGGCCAGGATGGGAATCCGTGGGAGGCTCACTTGGATCACGCCGACCTTTGTTAAATCCCAGCAGTCCACTAAGACTTGATCCCGCGGCCAAGATAGGAATCTGTGGGAGGCTCACCTGGATCACATCGATCTTCTTTCATATTTGGGTGGCTGATTTAGGAAGGATTATATTAGGGCAATTATGCATGATTTTGTAGTTATTTGTTTCTTTATTAAGATATCTTGTATAGATCTATAAATAGGGATAATTTTGTGTAATAATATCAAGCCTTTTTCCCTCTCCAATTCTCTTAATTTAACATGGTATCAGAGCCAGACATTTGGTTCTTCTTCAAAAATGAGAGCATGAGAGAGGGAGAGCTCGTTCTTGCGTTCTATTACAACCAACAAACATCCTACATCCCCGTTTGACATCACTTAAAAGGAGAATAAACCGCCCGAGAAAAGCAATAAACAAAACAAACTACAACGACAAAGAGAAGCTACAAGACATCACACAAGACTAAAAGTAAGAAAGTCCTTGATCAGGTGGTGGCCGAAAGTATCGGTGAATGGTAGAAAACTGGTCACTAAACCAGGCTCGATCTGCCTCGTGCTGCTGCTAGAGCTGCTCCCAATGTTGAAAGCATTCCTGGAAGTGTGTATCCAATCGCATCTCCAGGCGGTCAAATCATTCTACCATCGTGTCGTAGACCTAGGGCTAGTATGCAGGTGCAGATGCTGGTGCTAGTGTTAAATGTCCTCCCCCTTCCTAATCGAACTCGTGCTCCTCCTTGTTCACCCTCAGGAAAAGGTGAATGTGTGTCGCTACGACATGAACCCCACTTTCGTAAGATTTAGGATTCCATATTTTTTCTGAGGTAGATTGAATTTTTAATTTAACTAGATTTCCCCTGATGATTGGCATCATGGTTTATTTAATTCTAAGGTTTCACTTCCAATGAACGCAAGCCCTCATAGTTAATTACCCCTTCTAATACGTAGAAGAGCACTCTCGATTAAGGATGAAATTAAATTTGGTTGTGCAAGAAGTGTCGAAGTGAGCAAGTGTTTTAATCTTGGTTATGGGGGATGAAGGTACACCCGATCAAGATCCCATGGTTCCGTCGTCCCGGGTATACCGTAGGTTTCAGTCTACCCACACTAACAACCATTAATTGTAGTGTCCAGGGAATCTGATTAGTAGTCATGGGTTGCCTCCTCTCAGGAATCCATAATAAACTGAAGTGGATAGATGTAAGTGAGTTTGGTTTGCGTTGGGGAAGTTACCCGTAGTTTAGGTTTAGGTAAGGTCTTATGACCCCGTATAGGAGTTGCCTGTAGTTTGGATTTGGGTTGGGTCTTACATTTTGCTTAGAAGTAGCCCTTATAGCGGGTCTTACTGCTTCACTTGGAAGTAGCCCGAATAGCGAGTCTTACGGCCTCTATTATAGGTTGCCCATGTACAGGTTAAAAGCGGGTCTTACTGCTTCACTTTAGAAGTAGCCCGAGTAGCGGGTCTTACGGCCTCTATTAGAGGTTGCCCAGGTTATCAGGGATGCATTACTTGCTTTGGAAAAGTTTGCTCCAACACCCTAATTGAGATAGGACTTATGGCTTTTATTAAAAGTGGCCCGAGTAGCGGATTTGTTGTTCCCCATGGGATTGTTTATAACTCCCCTTAGGAGATCTGTAGCTCCCCTTGGGAGGCTGTGTGCATTCATTTAGCAAGTAGTTGCCTCTTAGGCTGGCTTTAGAGTAGTTACGCACCCCACCACCCGACATGAGGGCCTTCTACCTTAGCTCTCAATAGTGTACTGTGGTTTTGCTCGTAGTAGTGCTGGTAGTTTTTTTTTACCACAGTAGCTTGTCTTTCTACTTTAGCCCTGTTGTTTGTTCAGCACCTGCTTTTGTTTACTAGCTATTTTACTATATTGTGTTAATACTCTACTTGTTTACTTGCAGGTATGGGGTACCTGCAGCAGTTGCAGGAGCTAGAGAGTTTGTAGGTGCAGAGGGGCTTAGATAGCTCACAGGTAGCTGCAGCTTGCTACTACTGAGAGTCTAAAAGTGTTTTTGAGAGTTTGGAGAGTTGTTAGCTTTTACTTAGGTTGGATAGTGGAAAAACATGATTTTATGTTTTATCTCATTTTAATTTTATTTAATTTCAATAATTAATTAATTAAGTTAATTAATTAAATGAAATTTTAATTAAAGTTTGAATTTTAAATTTTAGAATTAATTGCTCTTTTAGTTAACTAATTTTAAAGAGGTTAATTAAAAGGTTTTAATTAGTTAAAGTTTCAATTTTAATTATTTAAAGCTTTGATTTTAATTAAATCTTAAGGTTGATTAAATTTGAAATTAATTGATTAAGTCGATTTTGATTTTAAAATTAGTTAATCAGAGTTTGAAATTTTAATTAATTAAACTCAGACTTTAATTAAAACATTTTAAATTAATTAAAGTTTTGATTTAATTGAGTTTTAATTAATTTGTTAATTTAGTCATTTAATCAAATTAGTTGAATTTCTGATTTCAATTAAATTAACTGATTAGTTATTTAGTTAATCAATTAATTAGATTAATATTTAGTAATTTAATTAGTTATCAAATTAATTGAAAAGGATCAATTATTTAATAAAAAATAGAGTTTTAATTGAATTAACATTTTAGTTAGATTTTCAATTAATGAATTTTAATTGATTAAATTGTTAAATTATTTTAAATCATATTTTATTTTTTTATGAGTTATTAATTAACCATTAAAGATATGTATGCAGGAGCTATTACTTGTGTTCAAACACAAGGTGGTTTGACTAAATATTTTCCTATTTCGGTTGGATTACATCAAGGATTAGCCTTAAGCCCATATCTTTTTGCTTTAGTTATGGATGTTCTCGCTAGACATTTGCAAGAGGATGTACCTTGGTTTATGCTTTTTGTTGATGATATTCTTCTTGTTGATAAGACTAGAAATGGAGTTGAAGGTAAACATGAATTATGGAGGTCAACCTTAGAGTCTAAGGTTTTCGCTTGAGTAGATATAAAATTGAATATATGGAGTGTAAGTTTAGTAGTAATAGACCTAGTGAGGGGATTGTGACTTTGGGCGATCAAGTCATTAATAAGATTACACATTTTAGATATCTTAGATCTATTGTTCAAAGTGATGGTGAAATAGATGGAGATATTATCAGTAGAATTCAAGTTGGATGGTTGAAGTGGAGGAATGCATCGGGCTTGTTGTATGATAGAAAAGTCCCCCTCAAACTTAAGGGAAAATTCTATAAGATGGTGGTGAGACCTGCAATGCATAATACTAAGTGTTGCAGAGATGAGGATGCTCAGGTGGATGAGTGGCTTTACCCTTAGAGATAGGATACGAAATGAGCATTTATGTGAAAAGGTTGGAGTAGTTCCAATGATGTAGAACTAAATGCCTAAAATGGATGAAATAAGACAATTGCACGATTTCTTGTCTAGAACATTAACGATTCAATCATTAGCAAGTGAAACGATAAAATAAAACAAGAAAGGGGCGCCTACGCTTAGGCCAAACAACTTGCTAAACACTTGGCAAATCAAATTAATTTTAAAAAGTAACAACATGCGTAGTAAATAGACTTTCAACTAAAAATTCCTAATCTAACAATAAGATTAGAAACATAGGAGGTTAATTTCATCCCTATGTTTACTAGGCTTAGCAGGAATAGGTGAACAAGATTGTCATGAATCAATTCAAACCACAAGAGTTAGTTAAACAACGAAAACACATGAGTAGGAAGAGTAAGAAAACCTTTGCTTGATGTAGACAAGGCCGGATTCTTGCTCCGGGTCAGCCATCCATGCAAGAAGTTGCTGCCATCGGCTTTGGGAGGGGTTGGACAGCTGGAAAACGCCTTTCCAATGAGGCTACAGTGAAAGGGGGCGGTGGGAGTGGCTGGACAGCAGGCAAGCCCTCTTGGACAGCAGTTGGAAGCTCTCCCGGTTGAAGAAATTCCAAGGGAAAGTGCAGAAATTTCTGGCAGCAGGTTGGGGAGCAGAAAATCTGAAGTTGGTAGGGTTTGGAGGTAGATTTGGAAGAGGGAAATCAGCCAAGGTGTATGGGGAAGGGAGTGGGAAAGTGAGGAAAGAATTTAGAACTCTTTCCAAGTGAAGGAGGAGGGTTTTTGGAAAGAATTAGGGAGGTGGGGCTGGGTGGAAGTTCGGCCAAGGAGGGTGGAGCCGGCGGTTTAATGGAGATAGGGAGGGGATTGGGGAATTGATTTGGGTTTCTTAAATTAGGTTTAGGAAATAGGAAAGACTTAATTCAATCCTTATTATTTGAAAATTCAAATAGGATTTAATTAAGAACCTTTCCTAAAATAGATTTCATAAATTAGGAAGGATTTGGATTTCAAATCAATTTGATTTTAAATTCAAAATCTGTCCTAATTTTACTTAATCTAAATTAGGAAATAAGGCATTGGGAGGCAAAGAGGAGGGAGGTGGAAGGGGAGCCAGTGGGTGGCTTTGGCCGTGGGGTGGTGGAGGGGCTTTATGGTGGAGTGATGAAACCGGCGGTTGGATGGGGGAAGCCAAGGAGGCCGGCGGGTGGGGGGGTTTGGGGAAGCCTATACCGGCGGCTTAGGAGGAAAGCAAAGGAAGGAAAATCAACAAAGGGAAAGAACCACGAACCCGGCCATCTCCAAGGTTAGTGGGTGATCCAAATTCCTTCTCCTAGGGATCTCTCTCCAAACACTCTCAATGTCTCACAAAGAGTTTATGCAAGTGAAAATTTGATTAATTCTCCATTCCATGAAAAGATAACAATGGGCCTATATATAGCCTCATACAATGACTCAAGAAAGTAAAAGACGGCAACGCCCTCAGGGCTTACAAACAACCTCCCTTAAGTAGGGGGTAAAATGGGAAATACTAAAAAGAAAATACATCAAGACATAATAATAAAAAAATAAATAATACAACTCAGAAATATATCGACTCAATAGTGGCCGTAGATCTACAGCCACGTCTCTGATAGACCTTCCATGTTCTGATGTCCCCATCATCCAGTGGAAGATAAGATTAGAGAGAGTCACCTTAGATGGTTTGGTCACATAAAACGGCGGCCTTCCGATGACCCGGTTAGGAAAGTAGAGGTATTAGATTTGACTTATGTTAAGAAAGGTAGAGGTAGACCTAAAACGACTTGGTTAGAAAATATTACAAATGATCTTTCTTTATTAGATTTAAACAAGAATTTGGCTTTTAACATGACACAATGGAGAAAAAGGATTCATGTAGCCGACCCCACGTAGTGGGACAAAGGCTTGATGTTATTGTTGTTATTAATTAACAAATTAATTTGTTATATTAATTAAAGTGAATTTAAATTGATCAGCCACTTAGGTTAATTAATTATTAAAAGGTTTAATTTTAGATTAATTAGTTAGTTATTTAATCATTTAATTTATCAGTTAATTAATGTTACAATTAATTGATTATTTTCAAATTAAATTGGTCAGTTGGCCATTCTCCAATCTTTCCAAAAATCTGAATAAGTCCAATATTTTTGGGGAAATTTTGGTAGCCTCCCGACGTCCCATCCCTACGAGGAGAGGGGGGGGGGGGGGGGGGGGGGGGGGGGGGGTAGGGGAGGGCACTTGCCCTTTCAAGTCCGCTAAGCCAAATCAAATTGACAATGAGGGTATTGGAGGAGCAAATCGTCCCCGGTATTGGTCTTCAAATACTTTGTTTGTAACCTGGCGTTTTCCCCATCATTTTGGCAGCCTTCCGACGCCCCCTCCCTGCGAGGGGAGGTTGGGGAGGCACTTGCCCTTTTGGTCCACTCGGCTAGATCAGATCGACAACTGAGGGCTTCGGGGGAATGAATTGACCCCAGTATACATCTCTAGCCTTCCGATTTGGTGATAGTAGCCTCCGATTTAATGCTCATAACATCTACCTTTCCTTAATATCAATTATTATTATTATTATTATTATCATTATTATTATAAATTATTATTATTATTATTATTATTATTATTAATAGTTAATTATACAATAAATCCCTCTTCTTGCGCGTAAGGGGAACGAGCAGAAGATTCAGGCGTGTAAGGGGAACGAGCAGAAGGTTGGCTCGTTCGGCTTCGGGTACGCACGAGTAGGTGGTTAGCTCTATGTGCTTGTTTGCGCGGGACCAAAGGGAGCATGGGCATGAGTCGGTTAACAGAGAAAGAGGGAGCCTATGGAGGGTGATTGGGACCGAACGTCCTAGTGTTGTGTTTGAAGTGGAGGCGTTCGTACGACACAGTGCATGGGAGAGAGGCGGTCGGCCTCGGGCTGTTCACGTGAGGTGTGAGATCGGACGAATCAAACGGGAGGTCTGCAATAAGCAGATCGAGATTTGGAAGCTAGAGTGATTGGGAGGTGCAACGGCTGCTGAGTGTTTGTGCAACCCTGTTCGCACGTGGAGCAGACATGAGTTAGGCCCGAGGGTGCTTCGGCAGACCAGGAGGTGCTTTGCATGTAGGAGACAGGCGAAAGAGGGAGACTATTCATGTTGGGAAGTCGATGGAAACTCACATGAGGGTATTGTTCACAGGAAGGCTTACAAGCAGATCGTAAAAGAACATAAGTGAGCGTTATCCCTTCTTTCCGTTTCTTCGTTCTTTTTACGCGACTGATGCAACCGTTTTGGACACAATCGTGATCATCGGGGCAACATGCAGAATCGTGGGTAGTGGGCTGGTCTGGTTGATGGTTTATAGGTCAACACTCCTATGTGGGCTCGTCCCCGCGTCGTCTATCATGAAAGAGAGCGTGGAAGGAACTATTGGTATAGAAAATAGAGAATATGTCCACCGGTGCAGGATATGTAAGCTAGTATTTCGTATCTAAGATATAGGCAACTATGTGTTCTAGAGCTAGATTCTTCTTACGCCGAGCTCCTGGTCGTTTAAGGGAGGTAAGATTTTGAATATATCCAATAATCATGTTGGCAGCGTCAAACTCTGTGCTAGACATGATCAGATAGTTGATGACTGACAATAGTGGGGTGATGTTGACTCGATCTCCAACCTTAGGTAAATAAAGGTTCGAAGGACATGCTGGATGATACATGCATTCTGAGTAATGTATAGATAAGTGGTTGTTGTTGATTCAGAGGGGTATTTCTAAGGGTAAGATTCACCTTAGTCCAGTCAAAATCTCCCCTAGTTAATAAACTATATGGTTTTACCCCTACAGTAGAAAGGTGTAAAATTTCATCAAAGTCTTGATAAGTGATCTCTACAGGACGCCTACAGACACAGGAATGCATGATGGTATACTAGGCGTTAATTCTTAGACTCGCCAAAAATTATAAAGAAGTTCAGAATTGAAAGACAAAGTCAGAGTTTAAATAAATTGAAGAGAAGGAACTGTGTGCGTGAGTTCCTGAGCGGGGACGACCGGCCCTCGCGTGTGTGCTGAAGCCGAACCAAGCAAGGTACAAGCGATTAAAGAGCTGCTGTACACACCATCAAATCCTCCACTTGAAGAGCCCCTCCTTGCCCCAAATCCCGACCACTTCTGAATATTCCCGATCCGCTACTCTCAGAGCTGGGAGATGTATAAGAAGGTCGAAGCCTCCTTCCGGATAACAAAAGAAGTCGACCTCTCCCAAGATCTCCTCCATTGGGATTAATCCCTAAAATCAAACGAACACTACTTCGTAACTTACGTTCTCACCTTCTTTGTTGTCGCTAATGGAATTGTCATTGAGAATCTTGCTGATCGGATTTGGACTGAAGACGGCTCACTGGATTCTAAGCTAGCTGATGGAAAGGTCCTAATACATAGAGTTGCACATACAATGCATGCGGTGGGGAAGAAGATGGCTTTCTTAGTAATAAGGCAGTTCACTTCTACAGTCCAATGCATTCTTACGGTGACCGAAGAGTTGGTGAGCATGCAGATGGCAATTGGTGAAGTACGCTACTTCCCTAAGTAGGCAGTCTATCGTGGATATCAGGAGTGAGGTTACAGAGATTGAAAGCACTTAATCCTACCCTGAAGAAGCTGGCACTTATTAGTTCTCCAAGTTCCTCCACCTGCCTTCATTGTCAGAATTCTGAAGAATATAGATTCATACCACCAGCCTTCATTGCTAGAATTCTGAGGAATACAGGTTCCCACCACCGGCCTTCATTATTATAATTCTAAAGAATATTGATCCATCTGCTTTCTTCGTGCGTCCAAAACCACGAAGAGAAGGAGAAGGAGGGCTCCTCCTGCGTGCATCTAGAAAGAGCCAAGAGTTCCCTCTTGTGCGGGTCTAGGGCTGGGACAAGCAAGAGTGTGAGACCTACACTCCATCCTGCGATCATACCAGAGGGATTAGAGGCTTAGCATGTGTCTGTATGGGGCCGATCAAACAAGAGTCTGCTCAGGTGGAATCGGACGACAGATCTGCATTAGGCCAAAGGCTGGCTCGATCGGATGGGAGGAGATATGCATATCGAGTGTTGAGCTGCTTGAGACATGTTTTTTCTGCTGTTGTCCCTAAAGCCTATTATAACCCTAAAAATAGATTTTTTTCCCTTTATACTGTCGTGCCTTCATTGTCGACCTTCCCTTGAGAACCGAGAGGGAGACAGACCCAAAGGAATTAATCCACTTTCCTGTTGTCCCACCACCAGCCTTTATTGACATTTCCGATATCTTATGGGCTAATGTTCAACGCAACCTTCATTGTAGCCCTACACCTTGCAAGCTTGATTGATATAATCTTCATCGCTATCTTTTGCTGCCACACTGTCTGAAGCTAATTCCTCCCAAAGTTTTGACCAAATGAAGGACTCTATGGTGCACCAAGGGACTCGATAACTCTACTTTTCTGGGACTAATTACCAAGTTGGGAATGACAAATCTGGATTCCTTAGCTTGAGGGAGAGTGTTAAATCCTAGCCATCCCTTTTGACACTTGATCCCACATCCAGGATGGGAATCCGTGAGAGGCTCACTTGGATCACACCGACCTTTGTTAAATCTCAGTCGTCCCTTAACACTTGATCCCACAACCATAATAGGAATTCATTGGAGGCTCATCTGGATCACGTCGATCTTCTTCCATATTTTGGTGGCTGATTCAGGAAGGATTATATTAGGGCAATTATGCATGATTTTGTAGTTTTTTTTTATTATTAAGATATCCTATATAGATCTATAAATAGGGATAGTTTTTTGTAATAATATCAAGCCTTTTCCCTCTTGAATTCTTTGAATTTAACACTAACCTCTATGGTGAAAAAAATGGGCAAGAGACACCAGTTTGCAGCACTACACCCACCCCAGCATGCGTCTTCACTTTCTGTCCGGTAAAGCTATTTTTGTTCTACACTCTTTACATTGCAATGCTTGCTTAATATTAGTACTGCTTTGCAAACATATTAACATTGTATTAACAAAAAATACAGCAAAGAACATGCTAGAATAGAATATACAACTAAATATTCTCATATAGTTTGTCTCACTGATACCAATTCAGAACAACCAATCAAGATAACATGAGATTCCGACAAATTATAGGGTTTTTTTCTAAATATAAATCAGGATTGTTAGTTTCATTTTCGATAAATTCACAATGATAATCAACCTTGCTGACATTCACCACCTTCTTTTTATTATTTGTTCAATATCGGAATTAGCCAGCTAGTACTGGTTTAATTACCGTCTGTAATGATATTGAATCTGTAATGATATTGAAAATATTCAGACTCAAGAAGTTAATTTCATGTACCTTGCTATCAACTTTAAGAACCGGTTTGTTTCCCATATAGAGGGCACCCATAAGTTGCAGCAGTGGAATTTCCAAAGGGAAATTGAATGGAGTGATAATTGCAACCTGTGTACACCACCATACCGAATTTAACATTTTTGGCATCAACTCAGCATGCAGCACTATTAAGAAAATGAATTTGCAGAACTGTAAATAGTATAACACCGATTGCTAGTTAAATTCAAGTCCATTGATCTAAAAAGTCTATAATTTCATATAATTTGCATCAGAGGATAATTCAAATACGTTCTTACACCACAATCTATTGCATAGCTAATGCCAAATAGATGCTGGCAAGCTAATGCCAAATAGATGACTGGCAAGCTAATGCCAAATAGATGTACACTGTTTGATGCTCGAAAAAGTTATACATGTTCAAAAAAAGGTCTGATCAATAAGTTGAGGCAGCCAGGCTGAATAATTAAACTTCAGTTTACCATTTTTTACATCTGCCTAATGCAAATGGAATTTTAAGGTCATAACGTGTAAACTTCTAGGGTAAAAAGTCAGCTCAAACACAAAATTACCTCATCTTAGAGCAATATGATTTGAGCTCAAATCCTCTGCCCCAGCCCCGCTACTTTCATAGCATTTTGCCAAATTAGCTCAAGATCAATTTTCAGGAAATATTGTAATTAGTAATACGTGTGTATGAATTCTAAATGCCAACGCAAACAAACACCAACTGTGTTAGCGACTGAGGAGAGAGACTGTTTAACTGAAATAATGAATAGTATAGAAAATGGAGAGTTGGGAAGCTGTAGAATAATGAACAAGGACAAGAATAACTACTAGACCACAACCCAAAAAGTAATAAGTTCAAAGGAGGATGCAGGGTAGGCATAGCACAACATCAGGTCACACCTTGTTACCGCAAAGCTACTGTTCCTGTTGATTATAGCCTTAAAACACCTTTGCATTAATTTCAATATTCCGGACAAAATGGCATGGTCTATTAAGTGAACGGGCAACTTTTGCGCAACATCACATCTGTAGATCATCATTTTCATTATGTTCGATCAAGTCAATGTAATTCAAATTCATTTCTTGCAACATCACGTCAATTGGCCATCATTCTCGTCCATGTACTAAATTGATTGTGGAGCACATATGGAGGTCAACACAGTCAATATATGGACCTAAGAGGGTAACTAGAAAGCCAACTTTATCTATGGACGCATACTTATCCAGAGACTATATCCATCTTCTCTAGCTTCTAGGCCAATCACTTTATGTGGTCCACCAAATTCCCGAGCATTTGTGAGGCATTTCATGGATATCTCATGATGGAAAGCTAAAGATGCAGAGGCAAACAGTCTTACAGGTCCATAAGGCCAGCGATAGCCATTACTCTGCTGTCCAAGATGATTTCCAGGTACTGCAAATGATCTCGCAAGGAAGCGGACCTGCCATTTAATAGAGTGAAATGAGAAACTCATAGAAGGCAACAATTTACAAGTTCTAATAACAAGGAAATTTTGTTTTGGCATGATCAAGCTGACAAACTGAGATAAAATGTTAAGTAAGCTTACAGCCTTATTATACCCAATGATTTTTTATTTTAGTTATTACAAATAAAGGATTTGACTTTGCTTATAAAAAGGAATTCAATATACAAATAACTAATTTTAAGGAAAAGCGCAAGGCCTTATGAAGCTTTCTAAAGTGGGAAGCTTCAATGTTTTGGTTGAATAAAGAATATTTTAGGAACTTCTCACTTTAGGATTTTATTAGGTTTATGAAGATCTAAAAAGGGATCTAAAACTCAATTTGGAGCAAGGCCAGCACAAAGGAGTTTCCTAGTGGCCGTTTGGCTTGTTACGAGAGAGATATCTAGTGAGAAAGAAAGCTGTCTTTGAGTCTTCTCAATGAATATATGTCTCAACTAGGAGGAATAACATATAAGAAGCATCATCAAGGAGAATCAGAACGCTTGTAACCATATTATTAGGTTGGAGAAATCTCTTCAACTACATTAATAGGATTAAAAATATTTTGAGAAGAATGATAACTCAGCCTTGTATGAATTTGAAATTATAGCAAGTGAGGGAGTTAATACCTGGTCTCCACAGAAGTTCTCTAAAAACTTCTGGGTAACAAACACCTCTCCTTGAGCTTGCTTGTAGCTCTTCGGAGAAACTCTTTGAATTAGTCTTGCAAAGAAATTTGATACCTGACTCCATGCAAAAGTAGGCATTAGTTGCATTGTAAAAGACGAGTTGCTTTATTCTTAAGGGTTTCTACCTCAGGTTGTCCAAGCAGGTGAGCAGCTTTGGTGGATATGTCTCCATACAATAGATATCTGCAAATTGAAAAATCATAAGAGGTAGAGTAAAATAATCAACCCAATAATGCTTCAAGTTGGTCGACTCAACAGTTCAGAAAATAGAAAAACAAACAGCTCATTCATGCAAAACTCATGGTTTGCAAATGTAAAAAGAAAACAAAAAACAATATGAGGTAATTATGGAACATCAACTGAGAATCAAAGAAAACAGGAAAGATCATAAATGAGTTTAGTATATATTATATATAGTATGTCTTACCATAAAGGCCTTGTGCTAATATGAGCTAATGGAAAGTATAAAAAATAAAATAGTCACATCTTCAGTAAGATGAAAGAATTCTGTGTAAATCACAATATGCACTAAAATTTTTGTTATCATATAAATAAAACTGTGGGCTCCGAAAATTCAACCCCGGCCTCCGCCCGCTGTGCTCTCTTCGGGGGAGTTTTAACGGATTTAAGTTCCGGGGTAAATTTTGGAAGGCAGATGAATTTGTAGATAAGACACTACCCAGAGATTTTGTCCTCATTTTGAGAGGACTTTATGATCTGAGTTCTAGTTTCCTATAGGCGCAAGCCCGTATAGTTAATTACCCCTCCCGGTAATGAGAGAAAACTTTAGATTAAGGCTAGTCGTCAATCAGATACGTAGAAAATACGCATTATCTGGCATATAGTAGCAGCAATGAGCGTTTGAAATTTGGAGAATTTGGGGACTTAGACGATTGGAAGATTTGGAGATTTAATATCTAAAATTGAAAATTGCACCATCTTGCACTTAAAGCGGATGGTGGGGGAATGGATGATAGACCCGATCAAGATCCCATAGTTCCGTCGTCCCGGGCCATCGTGGTCCCTGGTCTACTTAGTCAGAGGAGGTAGTCGACCCAACCTAACAGAAGGATCCTTGTCAGCAACCATGGGTTGCGTCGTCCAAGGAAACCTTGTAAACCTAGGGTGAGTATTTGCCTAAGGGGACAAATTTGATTCCACCTTAGCTAATAGAGGGCTTTGTGCCCTATCGATCATATCCTATTGATTCATATCTCAAAGATTTGATATCAATAAGGAACGTATTGGCTCTGGCCATAACCGATATCATGTGGTGCCATTTGGTGGCAAAACCACTCGGTTTAGAGGGCCCCGGGTCATAATCGTTTATCCTGCAGTGCCATTTGACGGCGAAACTACTGGTTAGAGGACACATACCACGTCCTTACTGGCAGGAGATTGTTTGAGAATGGATCCTAGTGATATTCTCGACCATGCATTAGCTCTATATGAGCTGAAATAAATTTCAATTTGTCCACCTAGGCAAATTGTTGCGGAAGGTGGATGGATTTCGCTTTAAGCGTTTAATGGATTTATTTCAATTTTAAATATTTTTGAATTTTAGATTTTTTTTGAGATTTGGATTTTGTAGAAAATTTGGGTATTTGGGAGATGTTCGAAAGTGTTTGTGAACCCCTCCGGTTGAGATCTGCATTCAAAGCGGCCATCATCGGGGTGTTTATGGGGGTTATTTCCATTCTGTGGATTGAACCTTGTCGACTTTGTCGAGTTGTCGATAGAGGATCAGGTTTCATAGGCTCTATGCCTTTGTGAGTGAATTATCTTAATTATAGGTCTTGAAGGCCTAATATGAATGTATAAAATAAATATCCCGGTCGACCTCACGATCGCATATTTATTTAATGATTCGAGCCATGTCGACTCCTATCTACCCGCTTAGAATGATCAGGCTTGAACTTGAATTTACTTATTAACCCGCGTAGCATCTCTGGACGTCACGTGTGTACCAATAACACGCTCGTCGGGGCCCATACGGGTGTTTGGGGGCATTTTATAAATATTTATTGAACCTTGTCGACTCCTATTTACTTGCCTAGGAGGATCGGGTTCAAATTTATTGACCCGCGTAGCATCCCTAGACGTCACGTGTGTACCCATAACACGTTCGCCAGGGGCCCATACGGGTGTATAGTTACACGTGCATTTCGGTATGCCTATGTGCATATATATTACAGTGCATGTACGGGGACATTTTAGAATATCTGTAAACGCCTTCTGTCTGCTTGCATGGATGTTGCAGATCCGGTGGCGTTTTGCGGCAGCTTAGGGATTGAGTTATTTGCTGCCTTATACAGGTAGACTGTCGTGCACTACTTGCATTATTTACGCAGGTAGATTGTAGTACACTAACGAATCTCCTGCTTTCACAAGTAGATGTTACTATTTATTGTAGTTCTTTCACATTTGCTCGCAGATAATGTACTATGTGTATGACGAGTTTCCTACAGTGACTCATAAGAGCTTTCATTTGTCATTTATTCTTCCCTACATGTTGACTTTTTCTGATTCTTGTAGCAATTGCTGCTTGTATCTTCAAGATACTACAAGCTTTCATTAGTGCTTGGCTTTGAACACAAGTAATAGCTCCTGCATATACATCTTTAATGATTTGAATATAAGCGTTATTAACTCCTTTCTTTTCAAGAACTCTTCATAGCATTTCTCTTGAAACTTTACTATATGCTTTTCCTAAATCAATAAATATCATATGTAAATCCTCCTTATTCTCTCTATATTTCCTTATCAAACCTCTTAATAAATGTATGGCTTCCATAGTAGACCTACCAGGCATGAATCTAAATTGATTTTGAGAAACATTAGTATCACGCCGCAACCTATGCTCCATAACTCGTTCTCATAGTTTTAAAGTATGACACATTAACTTAATTCCTCTATAATTCGCACAATCTTGTGCATCACCTTTATTCTTAAAAATAGGGATTAACACACTCATTCTCCACTCATCTGGCATCTTTTTAATCTTCAAAATAGTATTAAAAAGTTTAGTAAGCCAAGAAACTCCTTCATCTTCTAAGCATTTCCACACCTCTATTGGAATATCATCAAGTCCAACAGCTTTTCCACCCTTCATTTTCTTTAAAGCATCTCTAACTTCGGTTTTATTAATACGTCGATAAAAACAGAAATCTTTATTTTCATTTAGAGTGCTAAGGTCACTACAGTCAATTTTATTTTCACATTCTTCATTAAAAAGTTTAGCTATTCAGTACGACCTCACAGAAGAATAAATGCTCGCCTACGAATGGAAGAGCTTGATGCATTGGATGAAGTCAGACTTCAAGCTCAACAAAATTTAGAAATTTATCGAGTGAGAATGGTAAAATCATTCGACCGTATGGTACGCCATCGAGCATTTCAAGAATGAAAATTGATTCTTATGCTAAGAAGACTAATTATCCCACACCGAAGAATTGGTGATAGATTCGAACCAAATTGGGAAGGCCCTTTCGTCATTGAAAAGGTGTAATAGGGAGGAGCCTATAACCTCATCGATATGGAAGGTCAATGACCTATGCCCCTGATCAATAGGAGATATCTAAAAAGGTATTATTCTTAGAAAAGCAAGCTGAAGATCATTCCCTTACAAAGGAAGAATATTTCTAAGATATCTTAGAAATTTTTCTATAAGACAGAGGCATTTTTAAATTTTAAAAATGCCAAGAATCTAATGATTGTTGAAATTTTCCTTTAAGACTTGGGGCATTTTAAATATTTATTTGGGTTAACGTCATCGCCCAAATAAATATTTAAAATCATTTATGATGCTATCATCACACAAATACAGGGCAGAAGCTAGTGCCTTCGAGCAAGCAAATGTGCGATCATTATAAAAATTGAAGATTCATCTTCAAATTTGCCAAAATCCTGGAGTTTAAACTAAAAGATTTTTGGTCTGATAACTTCAATAAACCAAATTGACAAGTATGAGTTGTTATAGTACAAGTCCAACGCTCAAACAGGTATAATATCAATCTCAATAAGTCTATATGCGGCCAAGTTATTGATAGCTTTACCTACTCAACAAGCCATGATAAGAGACCGTAGTAGAAAAACGCCTGTTTTTATTAGCGTGATGACAAATACTACCAAGTTTGATATTTGTCAAATTTAACTAATCAAAACAATTCAGATTTAGAAGATTTTCTCAACTAGTAGATGGATTGAGGCAAAATTCTGAAGAGGATTCTCAGTCAGCTTAGAGGCACCAAGTTACAATTAAAACTTTTATCAAGTTAGAGACATTATTCTTCAATAAATCTAACAAGCATAAAGCTAAGATCGAAGGAGTTTCTCTCCTTCAGCATGTCCGATAAAGCACAGAGCTTAGGACCGAAGAAGTCATCCCACATAGTTTAAAATTGCGCAATTAGAGGCGCGCGCCTCTGCTCAATTTATCCACCTGGCGCCTCATTGCTTAAGCAATTTCGGGTCCAGAAGAGGCGTACGCCTTGGTGAGCTTGAGGCGCTCCTCAGAGGCGCAATTGCGTAATTTTGGGAGAGGCGTACGCCTCACGCTCTCGACCGATTTTTCGACACCACTCCCGCCGACGCCGCCTCTCATCGGTGAGGTATACCTGTTCGATACGTGTTGTAACGAATAGAAGTTACCCCTCATAATAAAAATTATTCTTACAATAAAAATTACTCTTACAATAAAAATTTGTTCCGGGGTCGAACCACGCCTGGGGGCAGCGCCCCCTGCGACCCCTGGCATATCTGCCCCTTAAATAACAATCTTTCTTTATGTGCTAATATATTTAAAATATATGCAATTAACAATGCACTAATCATTCTTATTGAACAAGGAAGAGAAAAGTGGGTAGGATTGAGGATGATGAAGATTTGACATTCATAGATTCAATTGGAGATGAAGATGCCTCCACTGAAGACTCATTTAGTGATAGGACATGATTGAATTTTAGATATTCTTTCTTATTTGTACTTTGGGAGTTCTGATAGACTTCAATTTGTAGTTTTGTACTTTGAATAATACTATGAGATGCTTATATTGCATCTATTTTATTGTTTTTCACTAAGTTCACTTCTCATTTAGATGTTCTAATTGTATCATAGGCTCTTACTGTTTTTTACCTGCTAGAATATTTAAATTCGCATTTACACAATTCTTCGTCCGTGAGGCTTACGCCTCACACCGCCTCGAGGCTTACGCCTCGCCTCACGGACGAAAAATGCCTCGAGGCTTATTTACGCAATTTTAAACCTTGGTTCAAACACAAGGTGGTTTGACCAAGTATTTCCCTATTTCGGTTGGATTACATCAAGGATCAGCCTTAAGCCCATATCTTTTTTGCTTTAGTCATGGATGTTCTCATTAGACATTTGCAAGAGGATGTACCTTGGTGTATGCTTTTTGCTGATGATATTCTTCTTGTTGATAAGACTAGAGAGGGAGTTGAAGGTAAACTAGAATTATGGAGGTCAACCTTAAGAGTCTAAAGGTTTTCGCTTGAGTAGATCTAAAACGGAATATATGGAGTGTAATTTTAGTAATAATAAACCTAGTGAGGGGATTGTGACTTTGGCCGATCAAGTCATTAATAAGAGTACACGTTTTAGATATCTTGGATCTATTGTTCAGAATGATGGTGAAATAGATCGGAATATTATCAGCAGAATCCAAGTTGGATGGTTGAAGTGGAGGAATGCATCAGGCTTATTGTATGATAGAAAAGTACCCCTCAAACTTAAGGGAAAATTCTATAAGATGGTGGTGAGACCTGCAATGCTTTATGGTGCCGAATATTGGACATTAAAAGAGAAGCATAATTCTAAGTTAAGTGTTGCAGAGATGAGGATGCTCAGGTAGATGAGTGGCTTTACTCTTAGAGATAGGATATGAAATGAGCATATTCATGAAAAGGTTGGAGTAGCTCTAGTGGGAGATAAGATTAGAGAGAGTCGCCTTAGATGGTTTAGTCACATAAAACGGCGGCCTCCCGATGACTCGGTTAGGAAAGTAGAGGTCTTAGATTTGACTTATGTTTAGAAAGATAGAGGTAGACCTAAAAAGACTTGGCTAGAAAATATTAGAAATGATCTTTCTTTATTAGATTTAAACCAAAATTTGACTTTTAACAGGACACAGTGGAGAAAAAGGATTCATGTAGCCGACCCCACGTAGTGGGATAAAGGCTTGATGTTGTTGTTGTTGTTGAGGTCGTACTGAACAGCTACTCGAAGTAATGGCAATTCAATTTCAAGTGGCAATACAGCTTCAGCTCAAAATACCAACACATAAGGAGTTGCTTTTGTTGATGTCTTGTATGTAGTATGATATGCCAATAATGCTTCTGTCATTTTAGTATGTCATTCTCTTTTATTTTTTGTTAAGATCTTCTTGAGCAATTTTACCAGCGTTTTATTGAAGGCCTCTGTCAATCCATTTACTCTTGGATTATAAATCGATGAATATCATCAATCAATTTTATGTCGCTCAATGAATTTATAAATCTAAGTACTTTTGAAAGCTAGACCATTATCTGATATTATGCGACGGGGTACACCAAATCTATAGACAACATCATGAGTAAAAAAGATGATCACATGATTAGCAGTAACTTCTTTAAAAGGAATTGCTTCAGCTCATTTGGAAAAATAATCTGTTGCCGCTAATATAAAATGGTGTCCAGCAGATAATGACGGATCAATTGGCCCTATTACATCTGTCCCCCAGCATTCAAATGAGCAGGATGCTATAGTGGGATGTAACGGATTTGACGGTTGATGTATAATATTACTATGAATTTGACATTAATGACATCTACATAATTAGTGCAACCATTTAATATTGATGGCCGGTAATAAGCCATTCTTTTAATTTTAATGGCTATTTTAGGACCTGATTGATGTGCACCACATAATCTTTCCTGCACTTCAAAAATAACTTTATCAGCTTCATCTTTCCTAGACATCGTAGTCACATTTGATCAAATGATCTTTGATATAGCGTGTTGTTGACAAACACAAATCGCAATGCTCTCTTTTTGATCTGCGTAGCTAATGATTTATCTGCAGGGAGTTTTCTTTCTCTGAAGTAGTCGATAAAAGGCTGCCTCCAGTCATTTTGCTCTTCAATTTCTAGGCATTCAAGCTAGGATTCAGAGGCTCTACTAAATTTTCTTCTTGTAACTATTTGAGGTTTATCTGATTGATTTTCAAGAATAATTTGTTGGGGAGATTGAGAAACAACCGAAGTTGTATCATGTTTGCTTGAATTTGGTGACCCCTCTACCTGCAGGGAACATAAAATTGCCGGCTCTAGCACTCGCCGAGTGTTGACACTGATTAACACAGGCTCGTCATTCATGTTTGCCATTTCTTTAGCCAGTTTTGCTAGAGAATCTGCCTTACTATTATGAGCTCGAGATACTTGGATTAATGTAATATTTGTAATTTGCTTCATGAGCTCGAGCACTCGTTTATGATAGTAAATCAACCCGATTCTACCGATTTTATAAATACCCAATACTTGATTTATAACAAGTTGAGAATCACCAAAAATTCTAAGGTTTTGAATTTCCATTGAAATAGTGATCTCGAGACCCGCCATTAAAGCTTCATATTCTGCTTCATTGTTGGTTTTGGGTTCAGTTAAACCAAATAAAAATCTCATTATTCCTTCATTAGGTGCTATGAAGATAAGACTGATGCCGGCTTGGGCTTTGGAAAGGTTCGGAGGTTGGGTATGTTTAATTGACGATGCACCATCAAAATATATTTTCTACATTCGTAACTTCTCTCCTTCTAAAACAACTAAAATTTGTTCATCGGGTAGATCATTATTGAGCCGTGAGTCTGCAGGAATAGGATGTGCGGCAAGAAAATCTACTAAGACTTGTCCTTTTACTGCTTTTTGTGAAACATATTTGATAACAAATTACAGAAGTATCATTGCCTATCTGGCTAAGCGACCTGTCAACGATGGTCTTGTCATCAAGAACTTCAGCGAATCAATCTTTGATATCAGTATAATTTTGTAGGACAGCATGTAGTGGCGGAGTTTCTTAACTACGAAAATCAGCGTCAAACAATGCTTCTTAATTGGAGAGTAAAGTATTTCTACCCCAATCAGCCTTCGACTGATATAGTAGAATGCATTTTCTTTACCTTCTTCGTTGTGCTGAGCTAGCAATGCTCTAAGGAACTATTTCAATGCTGTTGTATATAGGATAAGAGGCTTCCCTGGAATTAGTGCTGCAAAATAGGTAAGCTTAATAGTTATCTCTTGATACTATCAAAACCTTTTTGGCATTCATCATCCCATTTAAAATGAACATCCTTCTTCAACAGTTTTACAAATGGTTGACATCTACCTGATAGATTTGAGATAAACCACATAAAAACGCAAGTTGTCCTTGTAAAGAATAAAGTTGACAGAGACTTTTGGAGGCGGCATTTCTATAATTGCCTTGACTTTGTTGGGATCAACCTCAATCCCTCTATATCGTACAACATACCCAAGAAACTTTTCTGAGGAAACTCTGAAAGCACATTTAAGTGAGTTCATTTTGATATTGAATTTTCTAATTCTTTCAAATACAATTCTCAAATCTTCAAGATGATCTTTTCGATCTATACTTTTAACAATAAGATCATCCATATAGCATTCAATCTTCTGGTCGATAAGCTCATCAAATATGTGTCATAGCTCTTTGGTATGTAGCTCTAGCATTCTTCAAACCAAAAGGCATGACTGTGTAGCAGAATATGCCAATAGAAGTTCTGAAAGATGTATGTTTTTCATCTTCAGGTGCCATCTTGATTTGGTTGTAACCCGACGATCCGTCCATGAAAAAGAATATATCATAGTTGGAAGTATTATCCACTAATAGTTTTGACACTGGGAGCAGAAAGTCGTCTTTTGGATACGCCTTATTGAGGTCCCGAAAGTCAATACAGATACGGATAACCGTTCTTCTTCTTTATAGGGACGATGTTGGCGATCCAATCGACATACTCTTCTTCTCGAATGAAACTTGCTTCGATAAGCTTCATAGTTTCTGCAATCACTGCTCTTCAATTTCTAGCCTCATTCGCCTTGGAGCTTGCTTAACAGGTACTGCACTTGGTTTGATGGCGAATTTGTGAACAGCTATATCAGGGGATTAGCCTGACATTTCATCATATGTCCAAGAAAACCAGTCCCTGAATTCACTAAGTAAAGCTTTCATCTTTTAAACTTTATTTTTGGAAAGAAGAGCACTAATAAAGGTCGGGTGAGGATCGTCATTAGTTTCCAAGTTTATTTCTTTCAGCTCATCCATGGTAGCGGCCTGTCTGCCATCTTCCAGTTCTTCTGGTGCAGGTTTAGCTTCTATATCTTGTTCTTCATTCTCATCTATATCTTCAGTGGTCAGACATTTATCCATTACCACATAATATATATTTTTCTGAGTATGTTCAGCTGCGATAAATCTTAGACCTTTTGTATTACGACTACCCATCTTTGATAATTCTTGACACCACATTCTTTGAAAGAAACGTGCTTGTCACCAAGTAGTCATATTATGAACTCCAACTTTTCGTATCATTTGCTAAATTCTTTTGGGACAATATCTGACCATTTTTGTAGGAATTATCTCTGCATCTTCATTAAAATTTCCAAGCCCATCGATATTCTCTTCTTAATACTCTCCAAATTTATAAAACAAGCTTCCCGGTCCGCTACTTCCGCGTAGGGATGGTACATAAAATATTTTAAGCTCTTCAACATTATGAACCTCACTGGATACGATTTCTCTGAAATATTGTGGAGGGATCAAGGTAACTACAAAAGTATTTTTTTTTTGTTTTTCTTTAATCAAAGGCTTGTAGATTTCAAAGACATCATCATCTTCCTCCGTGTCACTTCGCAAATGAAATATTTTATTAGGTTTAGGCAATGTATTAGCCTTTTTAGAAAGATTTAGTGTCGCACACTTTCTTCCTGTCTCCTTTTTCTCAACTTTTTCAAGTTATTTTGTACTCCTTGAGGTTTATGCTTCAGCTGTAGAAGATTTTATCTGCTTTACTTTATTTAGAATAAAGTATTTTACACCATCATAAATTTTCACTTCGTGGACTGCGAAGGGTTATATATCTCCAGAAATTCAGAACTCTTCTCCATCCTTTAGATATTTTATACATTGGTGCATAGTTGATGGAATAAGACCTTTCTCATGGAGCCAAGGTCTACCCAGGAGTGCCTTGAATGAAGTGTCTGTATCGATAATATAGAATTTAGCTTTTGTGCACAGTTTTTCAAATTTTAGGGGAAGAATAAATGACCCTATAATTTTTTGTCATTTCTCATTAAAGTCGTGCACCATAAGTTTATCTGGCCCGAGATGTTGAATATCTAGGAATAATGATCTTAGTGTGCGCAAGCTTATAAGGTTTATCGAAGATATGGGATTAATCAGGATTCTCTTTATTATGATGCCATCACTTTTTACCGTGACATATAGAGGATGATTATATTCCGTAGTCCCCAGCATGAAACCTTCTTCAGAGAATGTAACAAAAGGTTTATTTCTAGCATAAAGAACTTTGCTCAAACATCTTTCTACAAAATAAGCTTCATATCTCTTTGGATTTTTGAGAGCCTGTATCAAGATTTCTCGAAGATATTTTGACACCAGAAGAGCTTCATATCTTCTTATGATCTTTAGTGATGCTTTCTTTATTGATGATTAAATCTTTTTCCTTGTCTTTGTTTGATAATCTCTTTTTTAGTGGCAGCACTTTACCACTTATTAACTGTACTTGAGCCACCTTATTCGACTCAGACTTATCTGATGAGGCATTTTCTTCAGGATCAAGCTTTTTTTATTTAGAAGATCTTATTGTATATTCAGAATCTTCATTCAACTTTGCACGCTCTATTTGTGAAATTATTTGTTGATCTGACTCATCATCACTTGGAAAGCACAACTCTTCTTCTGAATTATCATTTGTCTGCAGCACCATCAGACAGGATTTAGATGTCATTTTATCAGTCATTTTTGTAGGAGACGTTACTATCTGACTCCTATCGTGATCTTTAACATAATCTCTTTGGCAAGCAGTTGATGCTACTGAGATGACCTGAAATGTTTCTACATGGAGTGATTCATCTTCTTGTTCATCATCTTTCACTTTTAATTGGTCTATTTAAAGTTCAGACAAAAAATCTGCAAGTGTTATAGGTCACGTTTACTGAAAATCTAATTGGTCTATTTGAAGTTCTATTTAAATCCCCTATTATTTACTGAAAATTTTGGCAACCTCCCAACGTCCCCTCCCCGATGCCGGGAGGTAAGGAGGGCACTTACCCTTTCAGTCCGCCCAACCGGAAAGATAGTCAACGGCCGAGGTCTTCGGGATGTTGTCGGGTCACGGAATTGGCCTTCAAAGCTTTGATTGACGATGATTGGTCGCAGATTATTGGTTGCTGACGATTGGTTGCAGATGATTGTCGACGATTGTCGATTGCCGATGCTCGATTGCATCAATTGATTACATGAATTTTAATTAAAATTCAATTTTGATTTAATATTTTTTCAATTAATTAATTCCAAGCTAAATGAGTTAATTGCATGTTTCTCCAATCTTTCAAAAATTGGGCTAAGTCCAGAATATTTGAGTAAATTTCGGCAACCTCCCAGCGTCCCTCTCCGACACCGGGAGATAAGGAGGGCACTTGCCCTTTCAGTTCGCCCAGCCGGAAAGATAGTCAACGGCCGAGGGCTTCGGGACGTTGTCGGGTCCCAAAATTGGTCTTCAGAAGCTTTGATTGACGACAATTGATTGCAGATAATTATTGCTAGTGGTTGTTGATTGCCTGTTGCCGGTGATTCGAAAATCCCTATCTCTTTTCTTCTCTCTTTTTTTTATTTGTTTTATTATATACATATAATATAATATAATAATAACAATAATAATATATATAATATTATATATTATATTATACATATAACAACGATTATATTATACTATATATATAATATTATATATTATATAACATATATAACAGAGGGATGGAGAGGGAGCCCGATCGGGCAGGGAGGCGGAGGCCACACATGGGCATCGAGTCGACGGGGTGTAGGTCATCGGCATCGATGCAGCTAGGGCACGACGGCGGGAGGCTAAACCGGCGGCTAGGTCGGAGGCAGCAGTCGCTGTAGTCGGGTCTAGGGCACGGGTCATCGGCGGCTGGAGTCGGAGATGGAGAGGGCAAACTGGCATTTGGGTTGGCTTTGGGCTCGGAGACGGAGGCACGGCGGCGGTCGTCGGTTTCGGTGGAGATTGACAGGTAGGAGTCGGAAGGGAGGTCGTGAGCTCGGCGCAGGCAGGGAGATTGGAGGCCAACGGCTTCGTTCGTCTGAGGTATTTTCCAAATCTCCTTCTTTGTGTCCGTATGAGAGTTTAAATGCTTGTCCTCAATTTTGCCGTATGTGTGGGGTTTTCTGTCGAGAAGAGTGGGGCGATTATAGTGATTGCGGGGGCGACGTGCAGAGTCATGGGTAGTAGGTGGTTGGCCAAAGCGTGGGATTTGTTGGCAGTTACAGGTCAACAGATAGATGCCTAACTTTGTAATCACATGGATTGTCAAGCTGGTCACTAGAACTACCAATACATGTTAAGTTGTGGAGTAAATATTTTTCATGCCTAACTTGGAGGTGACATTCTAAAATGTAGAGCTCAATAGCCCTTTGGTTAGGATGCCAACCAACTCCATGTATGTTTAAAAATATGGGATACATATTATCGCCTATGATGCACCGACACTCCGTTTTAAGAGGGTATGCAGTGTCGGACACGTGTCGGACACAGACACGCGTCCGACACGGCGGGGACACGTGTCGGACACGTTATTAGTGTGTCCCATTTAAAAAAAAAAAAATCGGACACGCGTGTCTGGCTATTTGATAATTAAATTTTTTTTAAAAAAAGAAAAACTCTAGTCCCGCTATTTTATATTAGCCGATTCACGCCCGAGTCTTCATCTTCGCCCTAATCCCGTATTCCTATTCGTATTCGTAGTCTTCCCGAGCGATTGAGGCTAGCAGCGGTCAACTGGAGAATCGGAGATCTTTCCCGCGAGCAGCAGTTGCCTGGAGATCGCACCCTTAGTCTTCCCTTCAGGCCATAAGCAACAAGCCTTCGTTCTTAGTTTCTGTGCGCAGCCGAGGAAAGGCGACACCAAACTGCATAAAAATTTTCAAACCTGTAAGTTGATTTCGCCATTTTTTTCTCCATTCATCATTTCTGTCCATTTAGATGCCTTTTTGCTACGCTTAAGCTGTTCTTTTGCAAAAGCGCAACTAAAGCGCAGCAAAAGGGCAACTAAAGTGCAACAAAAAGAGTAAAATATTTCCCTTAACTGCGATTTAGTTGCGCTTTAGGTGCGTTTTAGGTGCGCTTTAGTTGCACTTTAGGTGCGCTTTAGTTGCGCTTTAGGTGCGCTTTAGGTGCACTTTAGGTGCGCTTTAGTTGTGCTTACAATAAAATTTTGTTCCGGGGGCGCTGCCCCCGAAAATCCCCGCAGGTCGAACCCCGCCAGGGGGCAGCGCGCCCCCTTGGACCCCCGGCTGCCCGGCATATTGTTGTATTCATCATCTTTAGAATAAGTGAAACATTATGTTTAGGGGTTTGATATATTGCACTAATTTATTAAGTGAATCATTCCCTCTATTGAGTAGTTGAACCTTCATGTTGTACTAAATGATTTTTTGCTTATATTTTTGTGATTGTACTAAACATTTTAATGTTATAAGCTAAACAAGTCCTCATGACATTGATTTATTATTGCTTATCATTTTCAATATGGTGTCACCTTTATTTCTATATATTATATTAAAAAAATTATTATGTCGTGTCCACGCCGCACCCGTGTCCTATATTTCTGAAAAATGCCGTGTCCCGCGTCCGTGTCGTGTTGTGTCCGTGTCGCCGTGTCCGTGTCGGTGCATCTTAGGTTATCTCTAATTTTTTTCTTTGATGAAATGTCGATCGATTTTTATGAGCTTAATTTGGTCATCTTGGATTGGATTCTGTGCGATGTTGATGGCTAATTTTTGTCATTATAGGTGTCAAAATAGGTCAACGGGTCAGGTTCAAATCTGACCTGAAATTGACCCAACCCGAATATCCGTTTAATAAATAGGTCAAAAAATCTAACCCGAACCCGACCCATTTAATAAACGCGTCGGAATGCATGACCCAAACCATACCTGTTTATTAAATGGATCAACCCGAAATTTCGGGTCATTTTTTGACACCCCTAGTTGTCACAATATAACTTCATAGCATCTTCTCATTTTACTCCTAAGTCATTCAAATAATCCATAATAGTACACAAATCCCTTAAGACAAAGCCTAAAATTCAACTCTAGCGCTAGATTTTGATATCACAAAATATTTCTTACTTCTCCAAGTAATCAGCTTCTCACAAAGGAAAGTGTAGCAACTAGTAGTAGACCTTCTACTACTAAGAGATCCTGTCCAATTAGCATCTATGTATGCTTCTAGATTGAGTCATCTATTTCTTTTGAATAAGATTCCTTTTTGTTGTTGCTTTGGAGTATTGAATAATTATATATACTTAGTGCAAATTTGCTTTTAGATTATGCTTAAATATCTTATAAACACTTATAATGTATGATATGATTAGCCTCATGAGGGAAAGATAGATAAGCTTCCTAGTCAGCCTTAATACCTCCCTTTGTCAACTTCCACACTATCGCCTGCCTCTCTAAGCTAGGGCAATACTCAATTAGAACTTTTGAAAGCATGCATCTTCTAATACTTGTCTCATTTAATAGTTAGAGAATGTATTTTTGTTGAGAGATGACTATCCCAATCTCTATTTAAGCCACTTCAATTCCAAGGAGGCATTTGATTGTTTATGGATCTTTGACATCAAATTTTTTAGATAATTGATCTTTCACTTCTTATTTCTTCAAGATCATCTTCTATTACAATCATGTCATCCACAAACACTATAAGAACCACAAATTTTGCCTTCGTTGAATTTCTTTATCAATAAATTGTGATCTTTGAGGTTTTCTTTGAATTTCATAGTTTTTATGACTTAGGTAAACCTCCTAAACCAAGCTCTTTGGGATCATTTGAGATCATATTGAGCTTTCTTAAAATTGTATATGTAGAATTGAAATCTTGATTAAAACTTGATGGAGATTCCATAAAGACTTCATCTTTAGTTCGCCATACAAGAATGCATTTTTATATCCAATTGTTACAAGGACCAATTGAGGGTGACTGCTAAGTGTGGAAATATTCGAATGGTGTTTAGCTTTGAGATTGGTTGTTGACCTCCACACATTATAATATATATATATATATATATATAAATTATTACCTCTATCACTTCCCATACCCAAATCTTGCTCGAATCATATCCGTCGTCTGCTACAGTACTCATTTCCTATGTATTCAGCGCTTAATTGCCTCGTCGCTCTGCACGATATCTGCTTGAATCCCGATCAAAGCCTTCCTCCCGCTCAAAAGCTTCGACACTTAGAGCCATAACCCTCTCTCACTCTTCCACGAACGAAAAGCTCCCATAAGCATCCGATCTCCTGCTTCCTCACGCTCAAAACCACACGAATAGCTTTGAGCCCATTGATGATCTTGCCCCTCTATTTATACTGCAAGATTCTAGGTTACCAATGCTAATTTTCATATATGAAAACTACTAATTACATCAAAAATCAAGGAAGACATTTTACAGCTTGCATGCATTTGAGGCCCAAAGATTGCCAATAATGGATGTCAATATGTGCGGCCAGCTTTGCAATCCCACAAATTGCCAAAAGGTTACTAGCAATAAAGCTCATAAATTGACAGCTTATAAAAACCAAAACTATAAATTGACTAAATTGAAATAAAAAAACATTATCACACAAAAGATTAGAAGTGGATGAAATGACAAAAATAAAATTAAAAACAGACACTATTTATGAAATCTCATAAGTAAACCTCTCTGGAGCCCTGAGTGGGTTGTGCAAACCATGTTTTGGACACTTCGATAAGCTCTCCACAAATGGCTGCAAGAAAGCACACTAAACCATCAAGTACAAGAAGGCAAATGGAGACCCATAAAAAAAACATAGTCAAAAAACACCATGCTTATTTTTCAAGATGCAAACAAAGAAGTTAAGCAAGACAAGAAGAACATAATGGTAAGATTAAGGGGAAAAAAAAAAAGAGTGCCTTTAACTGTGCTTCTGGCACTTCTGCCACTTTGATGAATGGCTCTCCATTCAACGGATCTACAATTGTATTCCATTCAGTAGATGTCTTCCAACCACCCTGCACTGAACAAATACCACCAATGCTCACACATAACTTCATCAATTTCTCAAGACAATAAATTGGACATTCCACTTCCACCTAGTGCAGACCTTCAAATTTGGTTTTGGTTCATTACACTAGAATAAATTTGTATTGAAAATGTACATTTAAAAATAGAGTGACATGCCCTAAATTAGCTCTATGTACATAAGAAAATATAGTTCGATATTCATAAAGTAGTTCACTTAGAAAAAGTATGTTTGAATTAAAGCATGCATGAAAAATAAAAATACGCATTTCAGATTAACCTAACATTATTTCATGCTTTCTCATGGATGGACTAAGTTAAAAGCTAATCGAAAGAGGCAGGATCTTACCTAAGTTATGTACTTCAGCAGGGTGAGAACCTGAAATTTCTTCTGCATCTATGGTAGCAAAGGGTAATGAATGTACACGCCTTGTGTAAATTGAAAAAGAAATATGAACCAAAATTAATAAATAAACGATAAGCTTAGGCTGCCAAGAAAGAAACTATAAAAAGCTGCATATATTGACCTAATCTCCTTTAAAAAATTACTTCATACATCATTATTGTGACTGAAGCATAGGGAAGCAAAACAGAATGTTGTAAAAAAGAAACTCATAGGGCAATAATTGATTGTATGCAAATGAACTTCAGCTTTAACTACAGTAAGTTTCTTAATTTCATGAGCCATGTCTGGCTTCATATAAACCAAACTTCAAAAGCAAAATATGCAAACTATTCAAATAAATAAAAAAATAAAAAAGGTCCACAAAACATAGTCAGCATACAGTTTAAGGAATGTATTAGTAACCACCATCCCAATTCTCTGGTGGAACATGCGGTGGCAGGAATATGAACAGCTTATACATTCAAAAAAAGGGATTTACACATAAATATCACAAAATTTTTATATATTTAGATGTCTAACTTCTAAATTTTTTTATTTACTTATATACTCAAACTTAATTTAAAGCTAAATATAAAATTAAACATTCTAAAAAAGGACAACTTGTCCTTCACCTGATCAATCGTGCCAATGCATTTAATGGGAAATATGCAGCAAACCGTTGGTGATGCATTTTCTTGATTTTCTTTTCTTATTGAGGCAACATTCGAAACAAAGCTTAAATTCCGAAACCCAAAAAACCAACAAATAGTTAATAAATTACAAGTATTATTGATATATTTGTAAGAAGCTTATCCGCCAAGGCAAAGCTGTGGAAAAACCAAGCGTTCCAGCTGATCGCAACTCGTTCCATCATGTAATGAATCGGATGCATACCTGGAAGTGAGTGAAGTAAAGAGCAAACCACTCGCCGCTCTATTCGCTACAGTTCGGAATACAGTGCAAGGCTTGAAACGAAACATGATGTTGATCGTCGGAATTGGGATCGCACAGCTTCTACCGTAGGGTTAGAAGTTTTTTATATGGAATAGTTCTGCTGAGGTTTAGAAATAGCAGAGCTGCAGAAGAAGGAAAAGCTCGCAGCGAAGTTAATATGGGAGATTAATGGACGATCTCGACCTTTGGATCAGCCTATACAGCGCACCAAAAAGGCGAAGCTGTTAATTTCAACAGATGAAAGCGAGGGGATGCTTCGATCACCGGGAGACGGCTGGTGGCGCGACTTCATTGGAGGACGGCGAACATAATATTATATGACTTTTTTAGTAACCAGATAATCTTTAAATATTATATATTTATAATTAAAATGAGTTTTTTTTTTTTAATAATTATCCTAAACTCTATTGATGGCTGGATCTATTACTCCAAAAATCTGCTTGAAATTTATAAATAAAATATGTGTCAATAAAGGAGACATTGTTATGTGCAAAATTCAGCCATAGAATTATGTCGGAATATATGAGGGTATATATTATGTACAAAAATAAAAGTACATAATGTATACACACTTTATATACTCACAGTCCGGATGCAACTCTACGTCTAAATTCTGCACAGAATAATATCTCCCAATAAAGAAGCTATATATGTGTCTTGGAAAAATACATGTAAAATCGCTAGATTTGGAGGCCTTGGAATCCCTGGCCTTAGTAACCTGACCCTTGCCTTTTGATTGTTCTCTAATATGGAAGAAATTATTCTGTGCGGAATCCGGACGTAACTTTGCATCTGGAATTAATATGGAGAACCCTCACTACTAAAAGTTTACAAGTAGTGGAGAGATAAATATATTTGCTTTTGGTTCAAAGGCAAAACCAATCAAACCTATTGCTGGAAAAAAAACTCAACGATTATTGTTCCTCAAATGTTAAACCTTCTCGCATTCTCAATCACCCTATATGGCAATCTTCCATTACTTGAAATCCCTTGATTTTTGGGGAAAATCTTGAAGAGTTTTACAACTACACTAACTGTTTGGCTAGGCTTCCTAGCTCTATGAAGCTTTCTAATTGTATTCTTCACAGTAACTGGAACCTCCCTAAGATCATTCATGAGTATATGAGAGACCTACTTCATTCAATTCCCATTCTACCTCCTGGGACGAATAGTTGTTTTAGGATGGGTAAATCCAAACCTACTTTTAAAGATTTTCTCCACTCTCTTTATGCTGCTCCTGTTGGTTGGGGCAAGCATATATGGCACAAACACTATGCCTTGAGGGTGAAATTATTATGTGTGGTCATCGGACACCGTCCAGAGACGAATCTGGACGTGCCACATCACCATTTACTGTGTACTGATGCTGTGTACCAGGGTGACATGGCGCATCCTAATTTGCCTCTGAACTGTCCGGTGACCACATTTAATAATTTCTCGCCTTGAAGTACTCTATTTACTCTTGAGATGCTTTAGTTGGTGGTTTGAAGTGTGTTGATGCCTCCTGGATAGCCCCGCTCTTGCCCAGGTAACTAGGTTGCTTTCTTTGCATTGGATTCTTCATGACAGATCCTAGGAATATTTTGGTGCCTTCTAAGTCCATATTTTTTCTCTTTATTAGCACTTTTTTTGGCTTAAATGTGTGATCTACGTTTTTTGTTTCGGTCTGAGCATTATTATTTTTTATTATAGCTCGTTCACTATACTTCATATCTTTTGAGTTGTATTTGGGCCTAGACTCTTGTATTTTAAAATTATAGCAGTAGAATTGGGCATTGCCCTCATTTCACCCAAAAAAAGAAATTTAAAAAATCTAAGACAATTTAATTTTAATATCATTAAAATGGTTTAATGTCTTATTAATATTTTATTATGGAGATTGACATTGATCATCCAATGGAGTATTTGGAGATTTTGCTCTAAAGTATGAAAGTGTTACTCCAAAAGATTTATAAATAGATAATAATAATTCACATCAAGAAACCCTAAAATTAGAGAGATCTTGGAGATTTGAAGAATTCTAAGGGATTGTCTAATGATTGACATCAATGATCATTGTCAGTAATCATGGTAACCTAATCGCCTTTGTACAACCATTACCACCGTGATAGTCATTGTCCAACTATCATGGCCTAATAGTCATTACCTGACCATCGTCACCTAATGGTTCTAACCCAACCACCATTATCTATATGTAATCACCCAACCATCATATTCTAATTATAACATTCGATCATCATATTTTAGTCATCATCATATCGTATACCACTTCTTTAATTGTCTCTACTAATGCAACTACAACATATCAAGCCAGTATTTTATACTTCATAATCCTATCTTCTTCAATTGAGAGGAAGAGATGGCCTTAGTAATATTTTCTTACATAGTAGATCATTTCATCTTGGCCAAGATTTATATTTTTCCCTTTTTACTTTTTTATATAAAAATATTAGTGTTTTCTACAAATTTTTCTTTTATTTATGTGAGTAGGACTTCATACAAAACTAAAAAATAAAACTCTCACTCTAACACTGCTAATTTTTTAGCGTGCAATAAAGTTGATATAATCTAAGTCAATCAAAATGTGGTAGAATGTATAAGGCTCATTAAAAGTTGATATGATTGTGTATTTATAGGTTGATAATTAGTTTAGTGTATGTGATCAACCATTAATCTAAGATAAGATAAGTTAATATGACCTCTTCATTATAGGTACATGTTGAGTTTTTGATGATGGATGAATGATTTTGTTACATTAAAAATATCAACATCATTTATACTAGTTTAATTTGCCCTTTAAGATGAGTTGGGCTTGCTATTACCATTCTCATTGATCTAAACTTGAACAATTTCCTTATAATCATTTCCTTACTTGGACTTTGAGCTCACTCCTAGAGATGTTTCAAGCATTCATCCTTATCAGTATCAATTCCATCTCAATACTTCTATTTTTTCTATAGGTTTTCTCCAGGATTTAATAGCAAGAAACCTTACATTAGCCTTGATCATAAATCGAATAGGATTTGATATTAGAGTGATTATGGAGGTAAAGAAGACCAAATGAGGAACACATTAATCATTTTATTTCAATCATCTTCAAATTAATTCAATTTTCACCAAATATGCATAAGCTTAACAAACCCTAAGGTTTACCTCTCTCGAGGCTTAACCCTAATTGATCCTAGTGGACCCATTTGGTGGTCTAAGCTCTCCATCAATTCTTCATTTTTTTAATCGCAAACTAGTGTATTGTAATTCTATGAGCTTAACCTCATGTCTAGTTTGATCAGAAGTCAAATCAGCCTCAATATTCCTCTGACCATTTGATTCATTTAGTGATCTTACTCAAACCTCTTCTATAGGGTTTAAATCACCAAAACAAAGATGAATTGACTATAGTTGACCATTGGGTGGGCTGAAATCCCTTGAAACTTAGCTTGGCCCAATAAGACCCAATTAGGTTGTCATGAATCTAAACATTATGATTGGACAAATTAATCTTGTCCAACCTTTCCAAAGGTCTCATGTAGATTATTTGTAACCTTATAAAAACATATAGACATTTAATAGATCCAATTGGACCTTTTAACCAAATTAACTCAAATGAACTTATTTTACTCTATATGATCAATTTAACCAAATCCACCAAATTGATCAAATTGATAACTCCAAATGAATTTCAATAGGTAAATCATGAATCATTTAATCCCAATTAGTCCTTGCATAGACCAATCAGTTCACCTAGACTTTTTAGACCCACCCCCCTTTTAAGGGTAAATTTGAACTCTTAACCAAAATGAGCCCAACTAACCTTTAAAAAATATTTCAATTAATGAACCATAGATGATTTGACCTTAAATGATTTTTTACTATGCCCATTTGTACTATTGGTCAATTTCCTGCAACCAAGCCTATTTGGCCAAATTGGTTAATTTAATCTTACAATCAACCGTTATAATTGACTTAAGTGAACTCCTTATAAAAGATTTAATCACAATCTCCCAATGATTAGGTTAATTGACCCTAGTTAATTCAACTTAACCCAATTGACCCTATAGGGTTTACTTGACCTTTTTGATCACTTTGACCTCAATTGATAAAATCATAGAACCAATCACCTCCAATCATTTAATCTAACTCTAATGAAGCCTAATTGATTATTAGTTCATCTAATCAATCCAATTACATTATGCCCTCTAAGGTAAATACATACCCTAAGTAATTTCATCCAATTTGAACCCTTTGAACTAATTTGACCAAATTGGATATATTGGTTCAAATTTAACCCTTCATTTTTTATTTGAAGCTTAGGAGTCATTCATTAGGTCTTGATTAGTGCTTTGACTAAGAGGATTCAACCACTAGCTAATTTGGTAGTTTGAACCCATTTAGACTTAGGACCCTCTACTTTCCTTAAAGATGACCCCATACCATCAATAAGATGTATATAAGTTAGTAGTGACTCAAAGATTCCAATTAGTTCTATGGGTTGGCCAATTGGTTCACTAAATCATGTTAACCCAAGTGAACTTTTATAGATTCAATTGAAACAAATTGCATTTAACCTTTAAACTAACCAACTATTTGGACACTAGCATCATTAAATAATGTACATAGGTATATCACATCCTTAATTAATTAATTAACACATTAATTGGACTAATTTTCCTAAATCAGCTTAATTGAACCCAAATGAATTTAATTAGATCAAATTAATTTTAAGCTCCAAATTAATTCAATCAAGTGAGCATGCACCTTGCTTAGAATGCCCTTGACATGATCTAACCTTGATACACTCACTTTGACCACATGGTTGACTAAGTTTGACCAAATGGTCATGTTAACCCATTTTAGACCTATATGAGTTTAAGATGAGGTAAACACATCAAATTGCTCAAATTGGCTCAACCCAAATGGTTACGATCTTCCTTAAGATGTAATGATCTAACCTAATTCAGGTTAACCCACATCATTATGAAGAAATATGTTTTATATATTTAAAACTTTTATTTTTATAATCAAATATAACATAGAGAATAATATACAACCTTGAGAGTCAAAAATTGTATTCTATAATGAATTCAAAACAAAAATGGGGTTTAATAAAATATTTATATTCTCAAAGAATTTGCTATCTAATATGGACAAGATATATTTTATTTTATTCCAGGGTATTGGATACACACAAAGTTAAGCCCTTATGAATAATTTCATCTCATGAGAAGTGATCTCCCAAGCAGTTATAAATATTTTATGATTTTAAAACTTAGTAAAGATTTTCTTTTAATATTTTAAATAGGCTTGGTTCAAATTGAATAGTTATTTTAAGAAAACCAAGGAAGAAGAACATAGAGTATTAGATTCAGAGAAATTTAAAAGTACTCAAAACCATCATATTTTGGGCTTTAAACTTTTAATTGTTTGAATTTATCATTTAAGTTATTCATTTTATTAAAGATTTGGAGCTTGCATTTCATCAACATAAGATTGAGAAAAGGGGGGGGTAAGGACTTATGATGTAGCAAATAAAAAATTATGAGCCTTAGATATAAAAATTATGGTAAGAACTACTGCCAAAGTAACTCAAACTAATATCTGAAGAAATGCAAGGGAATTATAACTTTTAACCCCACCAAGAGTTCAAGTTTGCTAACTCTGCTGGACTCATAATTATACCTAGAAATGACTGCCACCTAAAACTATCTATTCATTTCAAAATCATTATGTTAAAGTGTTTATATAATACATGATATATCAGGCTATTTTTATTTTAGGAATTGGGGTTTATAACTTAGCCACTAAAGCTAAGCTACCTGTCCATGAAGGGTATGAAATATTTCTAACTAATGTAAAGTCTTTTGCTTAGTTATTAATGGATTTTTATTTTGTTCTGAATTCCAAAGTGTAGTTTTTAGATGAATTTATTACTTCTATTCTTTATTTTATTGAAAAATTTATTTCTAGAAAACCTATCATCAGATTAATCCCATGAAGGAAGCAAGTTTTCATTTTGTACATAAGTAGATTTTGGTTTTGCAATCAAATAGGTTTTAGTATTGCAAGTAATATGTTTCAATTTTATTATAGTTATTTAAGGAATATATTCTAATAAACAAATATTAAATAATATACATAAAAAAAATCATAAAAGAAGACACCTCAAAATAAATGCAAAAACGAACAACCTACCCTAGATAATGCCTTAACAACAAATGTAACCTATGAATTTTTTATTATTAAGGCTTCTATTTAGGGTTTGTCAGATAACAAATTATTTTAATATTTGTGATATTTTAAATTATTAATTTATTATTCTTTGTAACTATCTATGTTCATAGAATTTATTTAGCAATTTTTTATTTTTATTTAATTTTAATGCTTTTTTCTTTCAATGTTATTTATTGTTTATTTAAATAGAATGATCTTGGTTTTGAATATAAATTAATTAGATTATCCTCGTTATATTGAATTCATAGAGGGCTTAAACATCAAATTTTGATAAGAGGTTGAGGAGGAATAAATTTTCATAGTTTCGTTGATTTTCTTGTTTGAATAAATCAGAAAATCCATTTCTTATGCAAATTGGGTTCACATCTGTGGTCATTCACACATGGTAGAAGGAAGTTGGTTCATTCCATACCACGGGACAAGGTGGCATCCATGTGGATCGGACCTTGGATCACGACCAACCTTTTTCTTCCTCCTTCAACCTTAAAGAGTAACCATAATGAATCAACCTGATCTACACCATGATCTAGTCCATCCCATGGTGTGTAATCAATCCCACACCATCTATGAAGTTAGCTTAGTCATCCCAAACACTCAATTTGATTTAAGCCAACAACCCATCACATGAAATAACAAAATTTAGAGTTGAGTAAAGGTTTGATGTGTTCATGGATTAGAGTCAAAATCAAGTTCACCAAAAGATTAGAAAGGTTCAGTGAATCTAGACATAGTGTCTCTAGTATTTGATCCAAGTGCCTTCTCATCGATTATCTTATGAACAAACAACCCCCACAAGTTTGTTAGCTTTTAGTTTTCCTACACTCATAGAGGAAGGTGAGGTATGGGATTCCCCTAGAATCCCTGAGGAAGAAAATGGGCTTGAATACAAACACCCAAATAAGTTAGATCAAACCCCATTTATAGATGGTATGGGATGCATTGGGATGGAAATTTGGCAATCGCTAGTCACCACCAACTAGCTAGATAGTTTAGGCACTATTTAATAGAACAATGACAAGTTTCATTAGCCATTATGAGGGTCTAAGATTGTTTGGAGGATGGCTAGAGGAAGTGGAGTGCCTTTGAGCTGGTCAACCACCACTATGCCGGCCACTTGAGTTAGCTCAAGTTGAATTACTAACTAGGATAGACTTAAGAGGGTTTGAGAGCTCATGGAATGCTTGGGTTGGGAAAAATTGGGCTTAATGGACTGAGTTTGGTTTGGTAGTAGATAAAATGTTTTATGTTGCTCTATTGATTTTTTTTTTTGTTAATTTGTTTATAGTTATTTAGGTGAAGTTGTACTTCATTCTCTCTCGTACAATTATGATAAACTAGACTATTCTTATATAGGTTCTATAGATTATTCTTATTTCTACTGCCATTTTGTTTTTTCATATCTAGTCGAAGATGTTAGTTATTTCCATCTTTAAATGTGTTTTTTTTCTAATTTCTTGGATTAACAAACTTTTAATGCCTCAATAGTTTTCTTATAATTTCATTGCACTATATAGAAGAAGTAAATAAGAGCTAAATATCATTATAATAAATATATGGGACATATTAAGTTAGAAGAGTTGGATTTTGACAATATAATTCCTTACCTACTAAGTTCTTCTGCGACTTATGGCCTAAATGAGTGAGATTTTTGAAAATACTCAGAGGAGATAAAATTGATGATCAATTGGTTGCTTACACTTGATCAACTAATAATAAGGAGATCGAACAACAATGTGATAGACCTACAAAATATAAGAAGTAGGGTTAACCAAATATTATGTAGTTTTTTGTGCCAAATTTAATGTGTAAAAATTTTGTTAGTAGAGAAGAATTTGTATAGTTGTGTAGAGAGGGTGCTAGGGCATCAGAAAGGATGAGAAGGATTTTCATGTCTATTTCTTGTGTGGATGGTTCTTTGATTTCTATGTACACAATCATGGTGCACCTAGTGGCTCAACTAACATGAACTCTCAGATCTAATCATCTGTGACATGCGTCATGGTGTAGCCACTATTATTTTGAAGTCGGCATACAAGGTTAGCTGGGCGTGTAGCACTATTGAAATGTAACGTTCCAATGATTCTAAGTTTGAGTTGTTTTAGAGCTAACATCTCTTTGATTTCTAGATATCAATTCCTTCCACCATACACAATGGTGTAAATTTCTCCGTAATTTGCATATCACAATCAAAATATGAGATCAAACATTATATCTTATGAAATTTTACTAAGAAGTATATATGTCAGTGAAAATGCTTAACTATAACCACCTTACTTTAGCAAAGTACTAAAATGTTGGTGAAAAATAAATAATCATAATCAAATTAGCAAGATATATTTGGTAAATGTTACAATTGCAAATTTTGAAAATCAAATATGTTAACTTGCCATGATAAAGACATAGAAAGAGTGGTGAATAGAGAGAGAGAGAGAGAGAGAGAGAGAGAGAGAGAGAGAGAGAAGCATTTTTTGCAACTAATATTTGAGAGAATGTGAATTAATTTGTATCATGTGCAAGTGTTTATAACTTAACCAGTAAATTAAGTCTTAGTGGAAACTAATCCTTAGGTCTTAGCCGTTTGATTTATATTGGGTAGCACTATCTATTTTTAGTGGTTAGTTTTATTATAGTTCATCACAAATTGATAATCCATTTTAACTACTCAAATAAAATTATAATCAACCTATACATTATACTCACTTTTTGTTACTTATACAACAATGTTTTCTTGTTTACATATTCTAATCATAACATTCTTATTTTGATCAATACCTATGATATGACAAAGAATTATCTATGAACTTTGACTTTTGATCAATTTGACCCTTTGGATGAAGCAACCAAATATTATCAATAATGATTTTTGAGTTAAGTTAGATCTACTATCTCTGCTGACTCTATATACCAGGGCTTACGACCTGGCTGGCTAAAATGATGAAATCATGAGATGTTGATTGGGTGAGTCATTAATCCCTATACTAAATCCTTTTGAGCACAAGAGTAGATCATCTCTTCTTTTGTCACGAAGAAAGCCATTGCATCAATGAGACTAATTTATTATAAACCTTAGGGAACTAGATTTAATGATCATGCTCCTCATACAAGAAGTAATTAATAAGGAGGGCTTATATATATGAAAATCCATCAAACTAAAAAGATTAAAGTCCTTGCAAGAGGTTAAGAAGTTTATATAATAATTTATCACTGCTTAATATGCCTCTTAAAAAGAAACTGTACCCCTCATAAATGATGTATCAATTTTGTGGTGATTTTAAAAGCTCATAACCATATGGAAAGAAGATTAACATCATCCCTATAAATATCGATAAAATAATTAAGTACCTTCAAGCAAAATTATACTTTAAAGTTTCGTTTGGGATGACGTTTTTACTACTTTTTAAAGTAGCTTTCTAGTACAAACATTTTTGTACTAGAAAGTTGCTTTAAGAAGCAGCAAGAAAGCCATCTCAAATGAAGTCTAAGTGTACAACACTAAGGTAGTGTAATTATAAATATTAATAGCACAAATATACGTTTAACTTATTTACTCTTTAGATTTGAAACAAGTAGAAATTTCCTTTAAATTTTAGAAAACCTTCATGCATGCCACATTAAATGGGTTTAAAATGCTTTGAGCATAAATCATTCATGTTAATGTGCTCCAACAAAAAAAATCAGTAGTTAATATAATCATATAATTCGATTCATAAATATTATAATGAATTTGAAAAATAAACTTGATTTATGAACACTTAATACAACCAACACAACAAATTCATTGATGAATTTAAGTGACTTATTTAATTTTTATTTTATTAGCTATCATTTTAAAGAAAAAATAAAATAAAATCTACATACAATGCATGCCTAAATGCATGGTGGAAGTTTTTCCAAATTTTTAAAATAAAATATAATTTCCTAGGCAGAATATTATTATTATATGAAAAAAAAAGTTTGATAAATGATTTTGAACATACAATATTATTAGATTAATAGCTTCTATAGATGTCATATTATTTCCTAATTTGTTCTTAATATTATGGTAGAAAGATGTTATAGAGGATCCCTACACTAATTCACTTCTTACTCTTTATTTGGGAGTCCAATAATTAATGCCACCTTATTAATAATAAACTTTAAGAGATTGTTATTAATTTCAAGCACTTGTTTTATATTTTAACATCACCAAATGATTTTCACTGATACATCATATGATGTATGTGTTTGTATTACATGTAGAATTTAAAAGAGATGAAAAATAATTTTCATTGTCTCTGAATTACACGTCAAAATAATGAGAAAATTATTGGAAGTGTACTTAAATCCATTGAAAATATAGAATTGAGATTTTGAGATTTTTGGTCTTCCACGTTTGAAGCGACATTCTTCAAGAGAGAGAGACCCCTTTTTTCACTCAAGATGGGAAATGAGGGAAATGAGAACTTAACCACTTAAATTGAAGACAACGACCCTATTAATACTTTAAATGTATTTATTTTATTTCAGCCCATCATTAAAATAAAATAAATACTTTGCCTCTACATAATATTTAATTCCATACAAATTTAATTGAGTTGCACATAAGTTAAATAATAATTTAATTCTTAAATAGATCACGAATTTAATTGGCTCACATTTTAAATAGTTACTAATGTATAATACTTAATTTATATGTATAAATATATGGGCCAACATATAGAATTTTCCTAATAATCTTCCACTTGGGCCACATATATGTATAATTATAATTTAAATTTATTAAACAACTATAATAGCTCAATATTTATTATCTTTATGAAATAATATCTCTAGACAATCTGGTCCATCAATTATATCAATATAGAATCAAAGCGACCATTGTTACAGTTCTTCCTTACAAGACCTATCAATGGTCATTACATTAATATAATTAATGACATAGATTAAGTATGGATGTATAGCATAAAAATTTCTTGTAATGTCATCTCAAAGCATGCTATTTTCAACTAGTCCAATATTATAACTCAAAAGAGTTATCATCAAATATTCAATACTTTATACTAAACTACAATTAAAATTAAATAACTTTATGTTAGAGTTTTCAATAACCAAAATAACAACACTTTAGTATGATAAAAAATAAGTTATAATAATTAAATAATATAACTAATATATCATCAAAACAAATTACAACCATACAAGTGACATTCTCATGAAATATTTTAGTTGGTAATCTTTTTGTAAGTGGGTCTACAATCATAAAATTTATAATTATATGTTCAATAAAAAATTTAAGAACTATGAACTCTTTCCTTCATAATAAGAAGCTTAATGTTAATGTGCTTTGATTTTGACAAGCTCATATTATTCTTGGAATATAATTTAGCTACTTTATTATCACAATTTATCTTTAATGGTCTCTCAATGCCATCAATAAAATATAGCCTTATATTAAAATTTTGCAACCATTTATCCTGATTTGATGCCTCATAACAAGCTATAAACTCTGCTTCCATTATAGAAGAATCCATAAGTGATTACTTGACACTTTTCCATGATATAGCCCCTCCAGCTAACATAAAAATATAGCCTGAAGTGAATCTTCTGCTATCGAGGCAACCAGCAAAATTGGAGTCATAATACCCCACAATCTCTAAATGATCAGATCTTTGATATATGAGTATGAAATTTCTTGTCATTTTTAGATACCTCATAACCGACTTCACTGTTTTCCTAGGCTACTTAAATATCTGCCAAGTATTCCAATAATGCACGCAGTATCCAAATATGTATAAACTTGAGCATACATAAGACTCCCTACTACTGATGCTTAAGGGATCTTATCCATCTCTTACTTGTCAACTTCATTTCTTGGGTATCTTTAAGTGTATCTCCTAGTGGATGCTTTTTAATGCCAAATATGCTAACCACTTAATCAATATAGGTCGTTTATGATAAACCAAGTATACCACGTGTCACACCTTAGGATTTATATTGGAAGAATTGCAACTATCTTTTATTTTATCCATTTAACTAGAGTTACTAATTTCTTATGAATAACAAAAAGAATTATGCATACTGTCTGGAGCCTCATATCATAGGATCCTTACCCTTTTCTTGAAGCATATAAAACTATATAATGAGCATATAGCCCAACTAGTAATTAAAATTTTATAATTAAAATCAATGCAAGAAGAAGCAAAGTAATATGCTCTAAATCATATAAAGAAATATAAATATCAATATCTATATTGGTTTTCTGTACTAATTATTCAATTTATAACACATCATATCTCAGTCTATTATATCATCAGTCACAACATCAGTAATAGTCAATAATAATAATGTAGTAACCCATATCAATATCAATATCAATAATGATAAACAGTGTTAATGATAGTAAACAATATCAGTATTAGTCATAATGTCAATACATTATCCATAGTAGTGTCAGTATTAGTAATTATGTCAGGAATCAATAATAATATCAATAATCAGATATTCAATGAGAGTATCTTGTACCTGTACTTATGACTCCCAATCAGTCACCTCTTATAACTCCCAATCAATATACTCCTTATAACTTCCATTGAATCACGTGAATCAGTCGCCTCGACTCCTTTTAACTCCCAATTAATCTCTAGTATCTTATAACTCTGAATTAGCGAATCACATGGATCAGCAGAGTATTATGTGAGGTTATCATATTATATATCTGATATCATTCAGTACTTCATTTTACCAGTATTAGTATCATATTTCAGTCCATATCAATTATATTAATCATTTCAGTACTTATTGCATTGCAATATCAAATTATAGTCATCCTTTTTTCCATTTATTTCACATAGGAATACATATACATATATTTAACTAGTAAAAATATAATAAATTATATTATATTATTCAAAATGATCAAATCTATTATATCCAAACTTATATGGTGAAAGATTACAAAATTAGGTGATAATGTATTTTTGATAGATTTAAGAGAGATAAAATTCATAGAAATTAAAATCATTGAAAATAAAAGTAAAAGATTAGTCACTTACAATGAATAGAATAAAATCCATAGCAGAAATGACAGATAAATATGACTCAAAGATCTTTGTCTCTCCTTTCTCTTCTTCTCCTCCTTCAATTTCTTCCTAGACAAGTAACTAAGTGAGGGTGGCAGTGGGGTGAGATAGAGATATTTATAATAAATATATATAAAAATATTATTAGAAGCTTAGTATCACAGCGCTCTACTTCAAAAATTTATATTTTTCAAATAAATTCATTTCACACTTTTGATTTATTTCACCATGAGAGTGATCCTGATGAATTTTTATACCTAACACAAAGGATACATTTTCAAGATCTTTCATTTAAATTTATTTGAAAGAAATCTCTTAGTCTCATACAATAAGTATATATCATTATTTGTTTGCAGAATGTCATCGATATATAATACTAAGAGAATAAACTTACTCTCACTGGTCTTATGATAAACGCATTGATCAGTAGTATTTTATTTAAAACTAAATAAAATATTCACTTGATCAAACTTTGTATATCATTGATGAGATGCTTGTTTTAAATTATAGATCAATTTCCTTAATTTGCACACTAAATATTTTGAATCAGAAGATTGAAATTTTTTTGGTTGCATCATATATATAGTTTCCTTAATGTCTTTATTAAGGAATGCAGTCTATACATCCATTTGGTGCAGCTCTAAATAATAATGACACTACAAAAAAATATCTAATTTCAAGCGAAAATAAATTTGTCACAAATTCTGGCAGATTTCTAATGGAAGATTTTTGGAGAATTTCTAAGGAATTTTTGACTAGCTGTCTGACGGAAATTAAAATATTCTAAAAAATTACTATAATAAATTTTTACAATTATTTATTTTGTAAAATTAAGTTAAATAATTTAATAACTTATTGTCAAATTAAATTATTTAAATAAATATTTTTAAATTAAATAAACTAATTTAATAATTCATTATTAAATTAAATTAATCATTTTTATCTTTAAAAAAAGTTTTACTTTTAAAATAATAATTACTTTTAATATTTTATAAATTATAATTTAAATAAAAAAGTAGCTCGGTAAGCATCTTTGCCTTAGTGGCCTGATGGTTGGGGGCTTGCGGGCAGGGTTCAAACCCCATCATATGTGTTGAGCCTTTAGGCTAGCGGGTGGGCTTGCAAGTAGGCGGCCGGGCTCTAGGCGGGTTGTCGGGCTAAGGTGGGGTGTTCGGGCGGGCTGGGGCACAATGGGCTTGCGGGGGCGGCAAGGTTGGGTTGGCTTGCTGGGGACAGATTTCAATTTTTTTTCTATGAAAAATTCTGCCAAAAATTTTATCGGCAGAAATAATCTGTCAAAAATATTTGCAACAGGTTATTTTACGCTGGAAGGACTTTTTCGAGCATGTTTTACCAGAGGAAAATTTTTTGTTGTAAATCTGTCAGAAATTAGTATTTCCAGTGGATTTTGGCCAGTTTTCAGTGGAAATGGCCGCAGGAAAATTATATTTTTCCATGTAATGTGAACTACTATTGTCATTATAATTTTAAAAGATTCTTTAAAAGAAATAGGAGAGAAAGTCTCTTTATAATTAATATCTTCCTTTTGAGTGAAACCCTTAACAACTAGGCATGCTTTATATCTTTCAATATTGCTTTTTTGCATACCTTTTGGTTTTAAAAATTCATTTACAACTAATATATTTTGCTCCTTTAAGCAATTCAGAAAGATCCAAAAATATCATTGTATTTCATTGATTTCATCTCATCTTCCATGGCCTATATCTACTTTTAGGAATTAAAATATTCTTTGACCTGATTGAATGAGATTGGGTCATCTTTAATCCCATATCAAACTCATATTCTTAGAGATACACAATATAATCATATGAAATTATTGTTCTCCTTTCCATTATGGTTCGTCTAAATGACACTTCAATTTGAGGTTGTTGTCCTTTTATATAAGTAGGAGATAACCCTAAAGTATTTTGATTATCTAGATTTACAATCTGAATAACATTAGGCATAGTTACTAATTATTTTCAATTGTAATAATACGAATAGTAACATATTCCTCCTCAAAATTAAAATCTTTAAGTTTATCATTTCTAATGTATTTAACATTCTTAATAAACTTAGCATTGCCCATCTTAAAAATGGATCTATTTAAGAATCATAAAACTTAAAGCCTCTTTACCTTTCAGAATATCTAATAAAATAGTAGCTAATAGTTCTTGAGTCCAATTTTCTTTCATTAGGCTTATATGGCCTAGCCTCAACTGGACATCCCCACATATAAAAATGCCAAATATTAGGCTTCTTTCTAGTACACAACTCATATGAGGCTTTTACTACTACTTTGCTTGGAACTATATTAAGAATATAAACTGCAATCTTTAAAGCTTCTCCCCAAAGTGATTTTGGTAAAGAAGAATGACTAATTATACTTATATCCAAATCCTTTAAGGTTCTATTTCATCACTTAGATACATTAATTTGACTTGGAGTCCCTAACATAGAGTATTGAGGAATGATGCCACTCTTTACTAAATATCTTGCAAAAGGGCTTAGAAGTTGTTCACCTGATCCTTCATATATACCCTAGTATTCACCACCACGGTTAGATTTGATAACTTTAATTTTCTTACCAAGTTGATTTTTAACTTCAACTTTAAAGATCCTAAATACATCCATAGATTTTAATTTTTTATGTATTAAGTATAAGTATGCATAACGAGAATAATCATCTATAAAAAATACAATATTGATGACCATTCCAAGAAGCTGTAGAGAATGAGCCATAAATAATAGTATGTATTAATTCCAAGATATTTAAACTCCTATTAGCACCTATTTTCTTAATATTTATTTAATTTTTCTTAATATATTCAATACAAATTTTAAAATCAGTATAATTAAGAAATCAAGAAATCTATTTATTATAAGCCTTTTAATTTTTTATTTAGAAATATGTCTTAAATGCCTATGCCATAATATAAAGAAATTCTCATCAGTTAATTTTCTCTTAGTACCATAATTATTTATATGTAAGGTTTCATTTATCTGTGAGATAGATATATTTAATTTAAATAGATTATCAATCAAATAACCTATACCAAGGATATTTGTGAAAGTTCGATAGGGATGTTAAGCCCTAGTGAACTAGTCCTGAGGCTAACCAAGAGGGGGGGTGAATTGGTTATTTAAAAATTTCACGAGGAACAAAAAAAATCTTTTCGATACTTTGCAGCGGAAACAAGTAAACAAGAATGAAAAGATCAATCACAGATATTCACCCAAGCAGTGAATATCAGAAAAGTAAAGTGCAGAATAGAATCAGAAAAGCAAATCAGATTTTATAGTGGTTCGGTCAACTTGACCTACGTCCACTCCCCGGAGCCTCCCCTCCGGGTATTGCACTAAACAAAAAGTGACTCTCCTTTTGCTCCCACAGCAAGGCGGAGAAGCCTGTACAAAAAACCTCCTTTCCACCACCCGGTGAGGCAGAGAACCTAACCTCCTTTTGCTTCCACCTGACGCGGGCAGAGAACCCAACGTCCTTTTGCTTCCTCCTAAAGCAGACAGAGAACCTCGGATCTTCTTACCGACGATCCTCTCCCAAAGAACACCGACACGACGAAAGACAACGAGCGGAGAAGAAGACTCTGATCCTTGCTTGGAGCAACCTTCGTGAACCCCTCACGAACTCCCCCTCATAAGATCCTCTCTCTCTCTCTAGGGTTTCTCTGGAAAGGAAAGTGGCAAAAGATTTTTCTTGTTGGAAGAAAAATATCTTTTATAGGAGAGCTTGAAATTTGCCCTAAATCTCAACTGGTCGGCCAAGATCATCCAGGATGATCGATAGATCGTCCTGTACGATCAGTTCAAAATCAGCTACATCAGCCTGGACGATCTGGTTCTTTTGGACGATCAGTTGAAAAAATTGTTCATATCGTCCCGTACAATCCTGCGATCGTCCGGGACGATTAGTGTAAATTGAGGAATATCGTCCAGAAGATAGTTCGGGTCGTCCAGAGTAAACTGTGCTGGACGACCAAAAAATGACTTGATCGTCCAGGACGATACCGGTATCATCCTGTACGATTAGCTCAAAAAGTGCCCAAATCATCCTGTACACAGTTCGGGTCGTACAGCTGAAATGCACTAGACGATCATGATCGTCCGGGATGATCCTGCGATCGTCTAGGACGATACGTATCAATCAAATATAAATTACTTTCCTTAATTACCAGATTAATTTAAGCATGATTGTACTGGATCGTCCGGGATGATACACGTATCGTCCTGGATGATCAGACCAGATATCTTAAAATAAAAACTTGCCTAACTTGATCTGGCGGCTGAGAATTTTTTATTTGAGCATATCGTCCCGTACGATCCAAAGATCGTCCAAGACGATCCGCTTAATCAAACGCACTTAACTTGGTCGCCCTAATTATGGTTTCTATTTTTACTGGATCGTTCAGGATGATGTGAATATCATCCAGGACGATCTGAACAAAAAATGAACAGAAACTCTAACTCACTCAAGCTCTCCCCCTAAGTGTGTGTGTGCCAGGTTACTTAGCTAGGGGATCAGTTACATTACAATTGACTCAAGAAAAAGGAAAATAGTACATTGGACACACTTGGACCCGATCTTGAGTTGGCTTGAGTTGCTCGTAATCTTTTATGCCTGAAACGGGTTAGCCAAGCAAAACACACTGGAAACATGTTTGTCATCATCAAAATCCGATTTGGAACAATCTCCCCCTTTTTGATGATGTCAAATATTTATATAGTAGTTTAAAAATAAAAATAACTAGGAGATCGAAAAATAAATATTTTTTTTAATTTTCATTTAACAACTAGATCAATACAGGAAACATAACACATAACAAAAAACCGAAATGCCTACAACTGACTCCCCCTTTTTGACATCACAAAAAGGAGGGTAAACAAAAACACTGAAATATCAGTACAAAACAAAAAAGAAAACAACTATAAAACAGAACACTAGAATGGAGGCGGCTCCTAATCGAAAGAAGGAGGTGGCGGTGGTGGATTGAAGTAGTTGTGAATGGCTTGAAAGTGAGCTCCAATCCAGGCAATGTCCTGGTCATACTGCTGTTGCTGCTGTGCAGCATAGTCAGTGAAGCGCTGGATGTCCTCGGTGTGCCGCTGCTCCTGGGTAGCCACATAAGAGTCAAATTTGGCCTCCCACTAATCAAAGCGCTACACCAGGTGGTCAAAGAGAGAGGAAATGCGAAGGGGAGCAGGTGCAGCAGGAACTGGAATAGCCTCTTCCTCTTCCTCCTCAATATCCGGGGCGGGCTCCGGATGTAGTCAGGTGCTGTGTAGGACATGGAAGGAATTGTTGGTGAAGAAGGAATGAGGGACATTTAGAGCTACGGGATACTACAGGTCATATTTGGTTTCTAGGGCATAGGCAATGATATGTCCTAAGGCTAGATTGGGATGACGACGATGACCTGGATTCATAATAGTGGTGAGGTGCTCGATGTATCGGATAATAAGGTTAGTGGCATTAAATTTCCTATGGGCCAAGATGTAGTATGTGGTCAAGGACAGTAGTGGGGTGATGTGAATTCGATCCCCCACCTTTAGAATGACGGAGGAACGAAGGACATGCTGAATGGTCCGTGCGTCCTTAAGAAGTGTAGTGCAAGCATTGTCATGATAGGGGGCATTTGTATTACGAAGGAAATAATTGGCAACACTCCAATCATAGTCAGGGTCGGTGATAAGCGTGTGGAGTTTGTCGCCAGTGACAGAAAGTTGGAGAATGTTATGAAAGTCCTGGTAAGTGAGTTCGACGAGACGCTGATTTACATACGAGCGGAGGGTGTAATAATCAGCAGAAATACACAATTTTGCAAAGAAAACTCGAAGAAGTTTCGTGCTAAAAGGAAAGGCGAGAGTCATGATGAATGTGAGGGAGGTGTGTGCGAAGAGGTCAAGAACAGGATAAGTAAGAGTGCGGGGATTTACTATTTTTGACGGTGTGATCCCCACCTCACAATAGTGCTCGTAAGTAGCCTGATCAGCTACATTTGGGAAGTGAGGATCAACATGTCCCCGGGAGGAACTCGCACCCTTTTGCCGCGAACATTTGCCACCAGCCATTAGAAGTCAAAAGTGAAGGGAAGTAGAGGGAGATTAGAAAAAAGAGTGGAAAATCCTTAAGAAAATGGTTGTTTAAATAGATCTTGGCCTGATCGTCCAGGACGATATGGGCATTTATGATGTCCTGGACGATTGGTCAAAAAGGCGGTCCAATCGTCCCGGACGATTAGACACAGACGATCGTCCCGAGGAGTCAGGCCGGATGACCGTTGACGAAAAGGTATCATCCAAGATGATTAGGTGGATCGTCCCGGATGATGTGCAATAAGTGTGTTGAACGGGCCGAATTCCAATCGTCCAGTGGCTGACACGTGGATCATACAGGATGATGAGGTAGATCGTCCAGGACGATGGATAATAATTGGTGCAATCTCAGCCATTTGATCAGATCATGAAGATATGGATCATATCGTCCAGGATGATGTAAGGATGGTCCAGGACGATCACCAATAATTAGAGTTTCTCAGCAGCAGGAGTAGTGTTGGGGACGATTTTGAATGGATCGTCCAGGACGATCGGGGTATCGTCCAGGACGATGGGAAGAAAATAGAAAAGGATGGAGGATGAAGATGACAGATCAGGATCCCAAAAACACAACTAGTAAAATGAAAAAAACAAAATAAAAACGAAGAAAACTCAGAACGAGAATGCAGAAAAAACAATGATTTTTTTATCAGTCTGCTCCAGTAAAATAGAATTCTCCCTTGATTTTTGATCCAGAAACTAATAAGAAGACGATTGATAGCGCTGAAATCCAGAAACAGTTAGAAAAATTAACTTTCATAACTCCGACCGCGGGCACCTTATTGATGTAAACCTCTTTCAAAACAAAAATTTAATTTAGAAGAAAAGAAATTAGATTCAAAAAGATATCCTTTCAAGCCTCGTTCCAAAAAAATATCTGATATAATAGTGTTACAAAGTAAAGAATCAAAAATCAGGATTTTCAAACTCAAGCTTTTGAAAATATTAAGTGGTGCACGGATTTTTCTAAGACATTTAACAATCTGAAAGGGAAGAAAGCTTGGTTTGGGCTCATTTTGTGCCTCTTTTTCAATTTGGTTGGCGCTTTACGCATCTTTTGATTTTTGATACACTTTGTGTATCTTTTAGTTGGCGATATTTTGCATCTTTTCAGCTTTGGACTCATTTTATGCCTCTTTTTCAATTTATTTGGCGCACTGCGCATCTTTTGCAAGCTTTCTCCTTTTCATAATCATTAAAGAGTCTCAGTTGTGAAATTATCTTCCAGACATAGGAGATGACTCTCCACAATAAGGAAGAATGATTCACAAAATAAAATGCATACATCATATGATAAATGCAATCACTTGGTTTAGAAAATCATAATAATGACTCAAGACTTTAAAAATACTATTCATATATGGTAGATTACTGTAGGAAGATAAAATAAATCTCTATTCCAAAAACTAATGTTTTAATTTTGAAAAAGATTTTTATCCAAAAGAAACCATACACTAGTAAAGGAGTTAGAGGAAGATAAACAATCATCAACATTTCTTCCCTTTAACCAATCCAGTGGAATCAATCACTACTTACAAGCTTTCAGATAAAACAAAGCAAAACTCTTAGTCAGAAATCTAATTTTTTTTAATTTTCAAACACATAAAATAGTAGATAAACGAAATGAATCAGTAAATAAAACAGATAAAAACTAAATCATATCAAAATAAATACTCAAATTAAACTGACACTATAGCTAAAATAGAAAGCAGAAGAATAATAAAAAATAAAAACAACTGAAAGAAAATAATCAAATCAATTAACTAACTAACATGAACAAAAATAAAGATCAGAGAAATCAGAAATCAGCAGCCATCAGAATCAAGCATTTATATCAATCACTCCTAATCTGGTTCTCAAAATACTGAATAAGTCAAAGGCTAGTGGTTTAGTGAATATGTCAGCCAGCTAATTTTCAGTTGCTACATGATGTAGCTCAATGTCCCCTTTTGTAACATGGTACTTAATGAAGTGATGCCTTATATCTATGTGTTTGGTCCTAGAATATTGGATTAGATTCTTAGAGATGCAGATGGCTCTAGTATTATCACACATAACAGAAATTGTGCAAACAGGTAAACCTAAATCCAAAACTTGTTGCTTTAACCAAAGAACTTGGGCCACACAACTTCCTAAGGCAATATACTCAGCTTCAACAGTGGAAAGTGCAACTGAGTTCTATTTTCTACTGGACCATGAGACTAGAGACCGCCCTATGAATTGATAAGTTTCAGAAGTGCTCTTTCTATCCACCCTACACCCTGCAAAGTCAGAATCAGAATATCCAATGATCTCAAAAGAGGTGCTGTGCCTAAGGTACCAGATTCCTAGGTTTGGGGTCCCTAAAAGATATCTAAGAATTCTCTTAACAGCAGTCAGGTGGGACTCTTTAGGATCAGCCTGAAACCTAGCACAAAGACAGACACTAAACATGATATCAGGTCGGCTAGCAGTCAGGTAAAGCAGTGATCCTATTATTCCTCTATACTTCTTCTAATCAACAGATTTTTCACTTAAATCCTTATCTAACTGAACAGAGGAGCTCATGGGAGTATTGATTGGCTTGGCTTTATCCATTTCATATTTCTTCAAAATGTCCTTAGTGTATTTAGATTGATTGAGAAATGTTCCATCATCTGTTTGCCTTATACTAAACCCCAAAAAGTAGGATAATTCTCCCATCACACTCATCTCAAACTCCTTGCTCATTGTTTTAGAAAACTCATCACATAAATATTTATCAGAAGATCCAAAAATTATATCATCAATATAGATCTGGACAATGAGTAAGTCATCCCCTAATCTCCTCAGAAAAAGGGTGGTGTCTACGCTCCCCTTAACAAACTCTCTTTCTAACAGGAATGTGCTAAGCCTCTCATACAAAGCTCTGGGTACCTGTTTCAATCCATATAAGGCCTTTTTTAATTTATAAATATGATTTGGATATTGGAAACTCTCAAAACCTAGGGGTTGTTCTATAAAAACATCTTCTTTTAATACCCCATTTAAAAAGGCACTCTTGACATCCATTTGAAACAGCTTAAATCCCTTATAACAGACAAAAGCTAGTAGCACTCTAATGGCTTCCAATCTAGCTACAGGGATAAAAGTCTCCTCAAAATCAATTCCTTCTATCTGATTATACCCCTTAGCCACCAATCTTGCCTTTTTTCTCACCACCACACTAGAATCATTCATCTTATTCTTAAAGACCCACTTGGTTCCCACAATACTTTGATTTCTAGGTCTTTCTACTAACTCCCAAACATCATTCCTTACAAACTGATTCAATTCTTCTTGCATAGCTAAAATCCAAAACTCATCCGAAAGGGCTTGATTGATGTTGGTGGGTTCAGTCATTGAGATAAAGACAGAGTGGTTTACTTCCTTCCTAAGGCCATGCCTAGTCCTAATACCTTCAGAAGGGTCTCCTAAGATCAGTTCTTTAGGATGACTCGCAGAATATCTCCAATCTCTAGGCAAGGTGGTTTGAGGTTCTACCCTCTCCTCCAGATTTGTATTTCTAACCCCATGGGTAATTTCCTCTACCTCTTCTTCTTCCTCAATTCTATTCACCTTAGGATCAGATTCATCAAACACCACATGAGTTGTCTCTTCCACCACCAAAGTCCTTTTATTGAATACCCTAAAGGATTTCCCCATACTAGAATAGCCTAAGAACACTCCTTCATCAAATTTGGGGTTAAACTTTCCTAAGAGTGATTTCCCGTTGTTCAGAATGAAAACCTTACAGCCAAAGACATGGAGGTGGGACAGGTTTGAAGTTCTACCCTTAATGATCTCATAAGGTATTTTGTTCAGTTTAGATCTCACATCCACCCTATTCAACACATAACATGCAGTGTTCACCACTTCAGCACAAAAGTATTTTGGAAGTGATTACTCAGCAAGCATGGCTCTAGCGGCTTCCACTAAGGTCCTGTTCTTCCTTTTAGCTACCCCGTTCTGCTGAGGGGTCCTAAGAGCTAAAAAATTGTGACTAATCCCTTGCTCCTCACAAAAACTTCCAAACTTCACATTCTCAAACTCTCCACCATGATCACTATGAATAGTCAGGATCTCACAACCAAACTTCCTCTGAATCTAAGTGGAGAAGGACTTAAACTCATCAAATGACTCAGATTTGTGGGACAAAAATTTAATCCAAGTGAACCTTGAGTAGTCATCTATAATCACAAATCCATAGACTTTTCCCCCTAAGCTGGCAGTGCTAATGGGTCCAAAGAGGTCCATATGAAGAACTTCTAAAGGTCTAGAGGTGCTAATGTCCTTAACAGAGTGAAAAGAGGACTGGACTTGCTTTCCTAACTGACAGGCATCATACAGGTGATCCTTAGAGAACTTAAGCTTCGGCATACCTCTAACTAAGTCCTTTTGGGTGACTCTCCTAAGGGTTATCATACTGGCATGATACAATCTCCTATGCCACAACCAAGGCTCATCAGCGGCAGTTTTTAAGCAAATTGAATTTTCAGCTTTAACGCAACTTACATCCAGCTTGTAGACATTATTGATCCTTTGCCCCTGCAAAATAACTTCATCATTTAAGCTTAAAATGCAGCCAGTGGGTAGGAATTTGATGCTGTATCCTTTGTCACAAAGTTGACTGATGCTCAGCAAGTTGTGTTTCAGTCAATCTACAAGCAAAATATTATCAATCATAAAATTCTTTGAATCACCAATTATACCTGAGCCTACCACCTTCCTGGTGGTGTTATCTCCAAGTGTAACCTTGCCTCCAGCTCTGGCCTCCAGCGAAATGAACTGATTTGCATCTCCAGTCATGTGTCTAGAACATCCGCTGTCCAGGTACCACATGCTCTCACGAGATCTTGAGTGAGAGCACTCCTACACAAATATCAAATGTCAGTCTTATGAACCCAAATAGGTTTGGGTTCCTTCTTATGAAAAGAACAATACAATGCATGCGTGCTGTGCTGTGAAACAGGCAGTTTGGGCCTCCACACCCAATGTGTACTACGGTGAACCGTGTAGGTGTGGGAAATGTGTCCTAACATGCCACATGAAAAATATCTAACACCAGGAAAAGGGTTAACTAATCTACGTGGGTGATAGTGCCTCTTCCTAGATGTATATGAAACATGCTTTGATGAACTTGCAACAGATTTTTCAAAAGGTGGCGATGCATTAAACTGCGCAAAAGTAGGAGGTGTTTGGTTTTTCTTAAAAGTACTGATTTTCACTTTCAAAAATTCATTTTCTTTATTTAAACTTGCAAATTCAAATTTTAAAGCACCATTGCTACTTTCTACTTCACATGCCATGATATCTAATTCTTTAAAAGCTCTCTCCAAATCAACATGAGTGGTTTTCAATGAATCATGCACAGTAACTAAATCAGAATATTTTTTATTCAATTCATCAAACTCATCAAGTAAAGATATGTGATTGCTATCAACGGTGGAATGATCCTTAATCAAAACATCATGCTCTTTTTGCAAAGTCAAATAATCCAGTTTCAAGCTAGCATGGTTTTTCTTAAGATTCCTATACGATGCATGAATTTTTTCAGATACTTCAAGTAATTGATCGTAAGTAAGCTCACATACCTCTTCCTGGTCCGACTGACTAGGGAGATCATCAGCCATCAGACACAAATTTGTTTCCTCCTCTTTAGCTTCAGTCTCAGAGAAGTCGGATGCAGAGTCTGCCCAGAACGCCTTTTGTATCCGCTTCTTGTCCTTTTTGAACTTTGGTTTCTCCTCACCCTTCTCCTTGCTTGGGTGAGCCTTGAGTGTAGGACAATCCGCCCTTATGTGTCCAGGCTTCCTGCATTCAAAACAAACAGATTCAGATAAACCTTTAAAGTTTCTACTGGTCTTACCTTTGTTCCACTTTTGAAAATTCTTATTCTTCTTCCTTAGAAAGCTCTTGAATTGCCTTATGATTAAGGCAACATCATCGCTATCAGACCCGGAAGTGCTAGTATCTGAATCATTGGCCTTTAGCGCCACTGTCTTCTCCTTCTTTCATTTACCTGCATCAAGTTGTCTTTGGTTTATCCCTTGCTCGTAAGCATTGAGTGATCCAAGTAAGCTGTCAATAGAGTAAGTATTTAAATCTTTAGATTCCATGATCGTAGTAATCTTAGCATCGTATGAAGAAGGCAAACATCTAAGAATTTTGTTCACTCTTTTGTAATTAGTTAATTCTCTTCATAGAGCATGCAAAGAGGTAACGATTTGAGTGAACCTTGTGTACATTTCTGAAATCGTCTCACTAGGTTTCATGCAAAAAGTTCATAATCATGTAACAAGATGTTTAACCTAGACTATTTGACTTCAGTTGTACCTTCATATGTTATACACAATCTATCCCAGATTTCTTTACCCGTTGTACAAGTAGACACACGCATATAGTCTTCAGATTTTAAAGCACAAAAGAAACAGTTCAAACATTTTGTATTTAACTGTGTTAAATCACGATCATTAAAAGTCCAATCTACAAACGGGAGTTCAATTTTAATACCGTTAACAAGTCTATGTGGTGCTTCGTAACCATCTTTAACTAACATCCACATACGATAATCGATTAATTGAAGAAAAGTAGAAATGTGTGTTTTCCAAAAAAAAAAAAGAATGTTATCAAACAACGGTGGTCTTATAATAGAATAACCTTCAGTAGTATTACGATTGTTATAGTTAGCCACGGATCAAATTCAAAAGTTTTTAAACTTAAATTTTGAATCCCTCTCTGATACCACTTGAAATTGTGATAGGGATGTTAAGCCCTAGTGAACTAGTCCCGAGGCTAACCAAGAGGGGGGGTGAATTGGTTATTTAAAAATTTCACGAGGAATAGAAAAAAATCTTTTCTATACTTTGCAGCGGAAACAAGTAAACAAGAACGAAAAGATCAATCACAGATATTCACCCAAGCAGTTAATATCAAAAAAGTAAAGTGCAGAACAGAATCAGAAAAGCAAACCAGATTTTATAGTGGTTCGGTCAACTTGACCTACGTCCACTCCCCGGAGCCTCCCCTCCGGGTATTACACTAAACAAAAAGTGACTCTCCTTTTGCTCCCACAGCAAGGCGGAGAAGCCTGTACAAAAAATCTCCTTTCCACCACCCGGTGAGGTAAAGAACCTAACCTCCTTTTACTTCCACCTGAAGCGGGCAGAGAATCCAACTTCCTTTTGCTTCCTCCTAAAGCAGGCAGAGAACCTCGGATCTTCTTGCCGACGATCCTCTCCCAAAGAACACCGACACGACGAAAGACGGCGAGCAGAGAAGAAGACTCTGATCCTTGGTTGGAGCAACCTTCGTGAACCCCTCACGAACTCCCCCTCACAAGATCCTCTCTCTCTCTCCCAAACTCTCTCTCTCTAGGGTTTCTCTGGAAAGAAAAGTGGCAAAAGATTTTTCTTGTTGGAAGAAAAATATCTTTTATAGGAGGGCTTAAAATTTGCCCTAAATCTCAACTGGTTGGCCAAGATCGTCCAGGATGATCGATAGATCGTCCTGTACGATCAGTTCAAAATCAGCTGCATTAGCCTGGACGATCAGTTGAAAAAATTATTCATATCATCTTGTACGATCCTGCGATCGTCCGGGATGATTAGTATAAATCGAGGAATATCGTCCAGAAGACAGTTCGGGTCATCCAGAGCAAACTGTGCTGGACGACCAAAAAATGATTTGATCGTCCAGGACGATACGAGTATCATCCTGTATGATTAGTTCAAAAAGTGCCCAAATCGTCCTATACACAGTTCGGGTCGTACAGCTGAAATGCACTAGACGATCATGATCGTCCTGGACGATCCTGCGATCATCCAAGATGATATGATCGTATCAATCAAATATAAACTTTCCTTAATTACCAGATTAATTTAGGCATGATTGTACTGGATCGTCCGGGACGTTACACGTATCATTCTGGACGATCATACCAGATATCTTAAAATAAAAACTTGCCTAACTTGATCTGGCAGCTGAGAATTTTTGATTTGAGCATATCATCTCGTACAATCCAAAGATCGTCCAGGACAATCTGCTTAATCAGACGCACTTAACTTGGTCGCCCTAATTAGGGTTTCTATTTTTATTGGATCGTCCAGGACGATGTGAATATCGTCCAGGACGATCTGAACAAAAAATGAATAGAAACTCTAACTCACTCAAGCTCTCCCCCTGAGTGTGTGTGTGCAAGGTTACTTAGCTAGGAGATCAGTTACATTAGAAATGACTCAAGAAAAAGGAAAATAGTACATTGGACACACTTGGACCCGATCTTGAGTTGGCTTAAGTTGCTCGTGATCTTTTGTGCCTGAAACGGGTTAGCCAAGAAAAATACACTGGAAACATGTTTGTCATCATCAAAACCATATTTGCAACAATTTCATTTATCTCTGAGATAGATATATTTAATTTAAATAGATTATCAATCAAATAACCTATACCAATGATATTTGAATACTAAAAGACTAAATTTTTTTATTTCCAAATGAACAAGAGTAACTAAATTTGTCCTAACAAAAAATAAAAATTAGATTCCTTCTAAATGATGGTACATAATAAGTCTCACATAAAGTACAATCAAATTCTAAGTATAATCTATATAAACCTATAGCTTTAACAGGAGCTTTGTTGACATTCCCAAAATAAATGAATCTTTTAGCATTAGTTGGCACTCGACTCCTTAGACAGCCTTGCATAGTCACGCTTATGTGAGTAGTTGCACTTGTATCTATTCACCATATATGATTTGGTACTAATGTGTTAACTTCAGAATAAATAAGATTCAGAAGTTTATCATTTTTTATGAGCTAGTTAGTATATTTTGGACAATCCTTCTTCACATAATCAATCTTCTTATTAAAAAAATAAGTAATAATCAAAATTTACTTCTATTGCACTTTAGGTTGTAAAGTCCCTTTATCAGTAGCACCTTTAGCTTTATAGTTCAATTTTCTTTTGATGACAATATAATGAGAAGTAAAAGCTAAGTGAGCACTTTCTATCTTTTTTTTATTTCAATCTTTCTTCCTCTTACACACATTGAGCAATGAGCTCATTAAGAGTCTATTTCTTCTTTTTGAGTTTTATAACTTACCTTAAAAGGATTGAATTGTGCAGCAAGAGAGATTAAGACTACATGCACTAGAATGTCATCAGACAATTCTAACTTTAATGCTCTTAATCTTGTAATAAGATTAGGCATTTTTTTTAATGCACTCCCTTATATTTCCTTTACTTTTATACCGCATTAAAATAAGTTTACTAAGAATAGTACTTATTTTGACCTTTTTATAACCTGTAAAATAGTATGCTATTTAGCTTAAGAACTTCTTAGCATTTTTCTCCTCAGGAATTACACCCATGATGGTATTTTGAATAGAGTGTTTCATTATCATAAAACTCAAATGGTTTGAATGTGAGTGCTTTCTACATTAAGAGTAGGAGGGCGTTTAGTCTGAATCACATAGTCTAGATTCATACACCAATTACAATTGTAATATGGTTTTTCCATTTCTTAAAATTAGATCTATTAAGCACTGAAATATTATTTAAATTGACAAATAATGAAGAAACATTAACAAAAAAAAATAAAAAATTAACTCATAATTAGTAACAATGTAAGGTGGGCCCTTTATAAGATATCTAACACACCATCGAAATTTAGTCTTCAGACAAAAATTTAATTTGTAAATGATACTCTTAAAATTATATTTAATAAATATTGATAATAAATTCTACCAATAATTGAAAGTTCGTTAGGGATGTTAAGCCCTAGTGAACTAGTCCCGAGGCTAACCAAGAGGGGGGGGGGGGTGAATTGGTTATTTAAAAATTTCACGATAACTATGAAAATCTTTTTATAACGTGCAGCGGAAATGAATTAAAACAACGATAAAAAGATCAACCAAAGATATTCACCTAAGCAGTTAATATCAGGAAAAATTAAAGTGCAGAATTGAATCAGAAAAGCAAACCAGATTTTATAGTGGTTCGGTCAACTTGACCTACGTCCACTCCCCGGAGCCTCCCCTCCGGGTATTGCACTAAACAGAAGTGTCTCTCCTTTTGCTCCCACAGCAAGGCGGAGAAGCCTGTACAAAAATCTCCTTTTCACCACACGGTGAGGCAGAGAACCCGACCTCCTTTCGCTTCCTCCTGAAGCAGGCAGAGAACCTTCGAACTCCTTTCGCTTCCTCCTGAAGCAGGCAGAGAACCTACGAACTCCTTTTGCTTCCACCTGAATCGGGCAGAGAACACCGGATCTTCTTGCGAACGATCCTCCCACGACGAACACCGATTAGACGAAAGACGACGAGCGGAGAAGACGACTCTGATCCGTGCTCGGAGCAACCTTAGTGAATCCCTCACTAACTCCCCCTCACAAGATCTTCTCTCTCTCTCTCCCAACTCTCTCTCTCTCTAGGGTTTCTCAGTGAAGGAAGGCAGCAAAAGATTTTTCCAAAAATTGGAAAAAGTTCTTTTAAAGGAGGGCTTAAAATTTGCCCTAAATCACAACTGGTCGGCCAAGATCGTCCAGGACGATCGGTAGATCGTCCAGGACGATCGGTAGATCGTCCCGTACGATCAGTTCAAATTCAGCTGTTTCAGCCTGGACGATCTGGCTCTTCTGGACGATCAGTAGAAAAAGTTGTTCATATCATCCCGTACGATCCTGCGATCGTCCGGGACGATTAGTTCAAATTGAGGGAAATCGTCCAGAAGACAGTTCGGGTCGTCCAGAGAAATCTGTGCTGGACGACCAAAAAATGACTTGATCGTCCCGGATGATAGGGTCATGGTCCGGTACGATTAGTTCAAAAAGGCCCCAAATCATCCTGTACATAGTTCTGGACGTACAGCTTAAATGCACTAGACGATCAAGATCGTCCGGGATGATCCTGCGATCGTCCAGGACGATATGATCGTATCAACCAAAAATAAATTGCTTTCCTTAATTACCAGATTAAATTAGGCATGATTGTACTGGATCGTCCGGGACGATACACGTATCGTCCGGAACGATCAGACCAAGTATCTAAAAATAAGAACTTGCCTAACTTGATCTAGCGGCTGAGAATTTCTGATTTGGGAATATCGTCCCGTACGATCCGTAGATCGTCCAGGACGATCGGCTCAATCAGACCCTCTTAACTTAGTCGCCCTAATTAGGGTTTCTGTTTTAACTGGATCGTCCCGGACGATGTGGAGATTGTCCAGGATGATATGAACAAATTTTGAACAGAAACTCTAATTCACTCAATCTCTCTCCCTGAGTGTGTGTATGCAAGGTTACTTAGCTAGGGAATCAGTTACATTACACTTGACTCAATAAAAAGAAAAATCATACATTTGAAACAGTTGGACCCGATCTTGAGTTGGCTTGAGTGGCTCGCGATCTTTTGTGCCTGAAACAGATTAACCAAGCAAAACACACTGGAAACATGTTTGTCATCATCAAAACCAGATTTGCAACAATCTCCCCCTTTTTGATGATGGCAAACATTTGTAAAGTAGTCTGAAAATAAAAGTAAACTAGGAGATCCAACAAACAAATATTTTTTTTTTAAATTTTCATTTACATGAAACATGACTTAGAAAACAGAAACAGACACGACTACAACTGACTCCCCCTTTTGACATCACAAAAAGGAGGAGGAAAAATAGAACACGGAAATAAAACTTAAATAGAACAACTACAAAACAGGAAAATCAGAATTTTTCCTTGATTTTAGATTCAAAAACCAATGACAGGACGATTGACAGCGCTGAAATCCAGACAAGGTTGGAAATAATCAACTTTCGTAACTCCGACCCCGGGCACCTTATCGATGCAAACCTCTTTCAAAACAAAAATTCGATTCAGAATAAAAGACATTAGATTTGAAAAGAAATCCTTTCAAGCCTCGTTCCAGAAAAATATCTGATATAATAGTGTTACAAAGTAAAAAATCAGAAATCAGGATTTTCAAGACTCAAGCTTTTGAAAATATTAAGTGGCGCACAGATTTTTCTAAGACATTTAATAATCTGAAAGGGAAGAAAGCTTGTTTTGGGCTCATTTTGTGCCTCTTTGTCAAATTGGTTGGCGCTTTGCGCATCTTTTGATTTTTTTTTTTGATACACTTTGTGTATTCAATTTGGCAATTTCGTATCTTTTCAGTTTTGGGCTCATTTTATGCCTCTTTTTCAAATTATCTGGCGCACTGCGCATCTTTTATAAGCTTTCTCCTTTTCATAATCATTAAAGAGTCTCAGCTGTGAGATTATCTTCCAGACATAGGAGATGACTCTCCGCAGTAAGGAAGAACGATTCACAAAACAAAAGCCATACACCATATGATAAATGCAATCACTTGGTTTAGAAAATCAAACTAATGACTCAAGACTTTGAAAAATACTATTGATATGAGGCAGATTACTGTAGGAAGATAAAATAATCTCTATTTCAAAAACTAATATTTTAATTTTGAAAAGGATTTTTATTCAAAAGAAACTACACACCAGTAAAGGAGTTAGAGGAAGAGAAACAATTATCAATGTTTTTTCCCTTTACCAGATTCAGCGAAGTCAATCACTGCTTATCAGCTTCCAAACCAAACAAGGTAAAAAACTCCCAGTCAAAAATTCAGATCACCAGAAGTAGTGAGCGGTGATCAGATCTTGAAAAGCATAAAATAGTAAGTGTAAGATATGAACCAGTAAATAAATAAAAACAGGTAGAAAATCATAGCAAAGTAAATACTCAAATCAAACTAACAATAAGGGTAACACAAAAATCAACAGAAGAAATAAAATCAACTGAAAGCAAATAATCAAACCAAAACTAACTAACAGAAATTAGAAATCAGAATATAAAAACTAGCTAACAGAAATCAGAAAACAGAATACGAAAACTAACTAACAGAAATCAGAATACCAATCATAACAATCATAAATCAGCAGTCATCAGAATCAAGCATTTATATCAATCACTCCTAATCTGGTTCTCAAAATACTGAATGAGTCAAAGGCCAGTGGTTTAGTGAATATGTCAGCCAGCTGATTTTCAGTTGCTACGTGGTGTAGCTCAATGTCCCTTTTTGTAACATGGTCCCTAATGAAGTGATGCCTAATGTCAATGTGTTTGGTCCTAGAATGTTGGATTGGATTCTTAGAGATACAGATGGCACTAGTATTATCACACAGAACAGAAATTGTGCCAACAGGTACTCTTAAATCCAAGACTTGCTGCTTCAACCAAAGAACTTGGGCCACACAACTCCCTAAGGCAATGTACTCAGCTTCAGCAGTGGAAAGTGCAACTCAGTTCTATTTTCTACTGGACCAGGAGACTAACGACTGTCCTATAAATTGACAAGTCCCAGAAGTACTCTTCCTATCCACCCTACACCCCACAAAGTCAGAATCAGAATATCCAATGATCTCAAAAGAGGTGCTGTGCCTAGGGTACCAAATTCCTAGGTTTGGGGTTCCTAAAAGATATCTAAGAATTCTCTTAACAGCAGTCAGGTGGGACTCTTTAGGATCAGCCTGAAACCTAGCACAAAGACAGACACTAAACATGATATCAGGTCGGCTAGCAGTCAGGTAAAGCAGTGAACCTATTATCCCTCTATACTTTTTCTGATCAACAAATTTTCCATTTGAATCCTTATCTAACTGAACTGAGGAGGGCATGGGAGTATTGATTGGCTTGGCTTTGTCCATTTCATATTTCTTCAAAATGTCCTTAGTGTATTTTGATTGATTGAGAAAGGTTCCATCATCCGTTTGCCTTATGCTAAACCCCAAAAAGTAGGATAATTCTCCGATTATACTCATCTCAAACTCTTTACTCATTATTTTAGAAAACTCTTCACATAAGTATTTATCAGAAGATCCAAAAATTATATCATCAACATAGATCTGGACAATGAGTAAGTCATCTCCTAATCTCCTCAGAAAAAGGGTGGTGTCTACGCTCCCCTTAACAAACTCTCTTTCTAACAGGAATGTGCTAAGCCTCTCATACCAAGCTCTGGGTGCCTGTTTCAATCCATATAAGGCCTTTTTTAATTTATAGACATGACTTGGATATTGGGAACTCTCAAAACCTGGGGGTTGTTCTACAAAAATATCTTCTTTAATTATCCCATTTAAAAAGGCACTCTTAACATCCATTTGAAACAGCTTAAATCCCTTATAACAGGCAAAGGCTAGTAGCACTCTAATGGCTTCTAATCTAGCTACAGGGGCAAAAGTCTCCTCAAAATCAATCCCTTCTATCTGATTATACCCCTTAGCCACCAATCTTGCCTTATTTCTCACCACCACACCAGAATCATTCATCTTATTCTTAAAGACCCACTTGGTTCCCACAATACTTTGATTTTTAGGTCTTTCTACTAACTCCCAAACATCATTCCTTACAAATTGATTCAATTCTTCCTGCATAGCTAAAATCTAAAATTCATCCAACAGGGCTTGATTGATGTTGGTGGGTTCAGTCATTGAGATAAAGGCAGAATGGTTTACTTCCTTCCTAAGTCCATGCCTAGTCCGAACACCTTCAGAAGGGTCTCCTAAGATCAGTTCTTTAGGATGACTCGAAGAATATCTCCAATCTCTAGGCAACTCTGTTTGAGGTTCTACCCTTTCCTCCAAATTTGTATTTCCAACTCCTTGGGTAACCTCAATAATCTCTTCATCTTCTACTTCAGATCTAGACTCCTTAGGATCAGATTCATCAAACACTACATGGGTTATTTCTTCCACCACCAAAGTCCTCCTATTGAACACCCTAAAGGATTTCCCCACACTTGAATATCCTAGGAACACTCCTTCATCAGATTTGGGGTCAAATTTTCCTAAGGGTGACTTCCCGTTGTTCAGAATGAAAACCTTACAGCCAAAGACATGGAGGTGGGACAGATTTGGAGTTCTACCCTTAATGATCTCATAAGGTGTCTTGCTCAGTTTGACTCTCACATTCACCCTATTCAGCACATAACAGGCAGTGTTCACCGCTTCAGCCCAAAAGTATTTTGGAAGTGAATACTCGGCAAGCATGGCTCTAGCGGCTTCCACTAAGGTCATGTTCTTCCTTTCAGCTACCCCGTTCTGCTGAGGGGTCCTAGGAGCTGAAAAATTGTGACTAATCCCATGATCCTCACAAAAGCTTCCAAACCTTTCATTTTCAAATTCCCCTCCGTGATCACTATGGATGGTAATAATCTCACATCCTAACTTCTTCTGAATCCAAGTAGAGAAGGATCTAAACTCATCAAATGACTCAGATTTACGTGACAAAAACTTAACCCAAGTGAACCTCGAATAATCATCTACAATCACAAAACCATAGACTCTCCCCCCTAAGCTGGCAGTGCTAATGGGTCCAAAGAGGTCCATGTGAAGAACTTCTAAAGGTCTAGAGGTGCTAATGTCCTTAACAGAGTGAAAAGAGGACTGGACTTGCTTCCCCAACTGACAGGCATCACACAGGTGATCCTTAGTAAACTTAAGCTTGGGCACACCTCTAACTAAGTCCTTTTGGGTGACTCTCCTAAGGGTTTTCATACTGGCATGACACAATCTCCTATGCCATAACCAAGACTCATCAGCAGCAGTTTTTAAGCAAATTGAATTATCAGATTTAATGCTACTTACATCCAGCTTGTAGACGTTGTTGATCCTTTGCCCCTGCAAAACAACTTCATTATTTAAGCTTAAAATGCAGCCAGTGGGCAGGAATTTGATGCTGTATCCCTTGTCACAGAGTTGACTGATGCTCAGCAGGTTGTGTTTCAGTCCATCTACAAGCAAAACATTATCAATCATAAAGTTCTTTGAATCACCAATTATACCTGTGCCTACCACCTTCCTGGTGGTGTTATCTCCAAGTGTAACCTTGCCTCCAGCTCTGGCCTCCAGCGAAATGAACTGATTTGCATCTCCAGTCATATGTCTAGAACATCCGCTGTCCAGGTACCACATGCTCTCACGAGGTCTTGTGTGAGAGCACACCTACAAAAGTATCAAACGTCAGTCTTAGGAACCCAAATAGGTTTGGGTTCCTTCTTATGAAAAGAAGAATGCAATGCATGCGTGCTGTGCTGTGAAATAGGCAGTTTGGGTTTCCACACCCAATGTGTACTACGGTGAACAGTGCAGGTGTGAGAAATATGTCCTAACATGCCACATGAAAAACATCTAACACCAGGAAAAGGGTTAACTAATCTACGTGGATGATAATACCTCTTCCTAGATGTATATGAAACATGCTTTGAAGAACTTGCAACAGATTTTTCAAAAAGTGGCGGTGCATAAAACTGTTCAAAAGTAGGCGGTATTTTGTTCTTTTCAAAAGCACTGATCTTTACTTTTAAAAACTCATTTTCTTTCTTTAAACTTGCAATTTCAAATTTCAAGGTTCCCTTGCTACTTTCTACTTCACATGCCATTGTATCTAATTCTTTAAAAGCTCTTTCTAAGTCCACATGCGTAGTTTTCAATGAATCATGCTCAGAAACTAAATCAGAATATTTTTTATTCAACTCATCGAATTCATCAAGCAAAGACATGTGATTTGAATCAAGTGTTGAATGATCTTTAACTACAGAATCATGCTCTTTTTGCAATGTTAAGTAATCTAATTTCAAACTAGCATGAGTTTTCTTAAGCTTCCTATACGATGTATGAATTCTTTCAAAAACTTCAAATAATTGATCGTAGGTAAGCTCACATACCTCGTCCTGATCCGACTGACCAGGGTGATCATCAGCCATAAGACACAAGTTTGTTTCCTCCTCTTCAGCTTCAGTCTTAGAAGAGTCGGATGCAGAGTCTGCCCAGAATGCCTTCTGAATCCGCTTCTTGTCCTTTCTGAACTTTGGTTTCTCCTCACCCTTCTCCTTGCTTGGGTGAGCTTTAAGTGTTGGACAATCAGCCTTTATGTGTCCAGGCTTCCTGCATTCAAAACAAACAGATTCAGATGAACTCTTAAAATTTTTATTGGACTTACCCTTGTTCCACTTCTGATAGTTCTTATGTTTCTTCCTTAGAAAGCTTTTGAATTGCCTTGTGATTAAGGCAACATCATCGCTATCAGACCCGGAAGTGCTAGCATCTGAATCCTTGGCCTTTAGTGCCACTGTCTTCTCTTTCTTGCGTTCACCTGCATCAAGTTGCCTTTGGTTCACCCCTTGCTCGTAAGCAATAAGTGATCCAAGTAAGGTGTCAATAGAGTAAGTGTTTAAATCTTTAGATTCAGTAATAGCAGTAATCTTAGCATCATAAGAAGCAGGCAAACATCTTAGAATTTTGTTCACTCTTTCGTAGTTAGTAAGTTCTCTACCTAGAACATGCAAAGAGGTAACAATCTGAGTGAACCTTGTGTACATTTCTGAAATAGTCTCACTAAGTTTCATGCAAAAAAGTTCATAATCATGTAGCAAGATGTTTAACCTAGACTGTTTGACTTTAGTTGTACCTTCGTATGTTATGCATAATCTATCCCAGATTTCCTTTCCCGTTGTACAAGTAGAAACACGCATATAGTCTTCGGATTTTAAAGCACAAAAGAAACAGTTCAAGCATTTTGCATTTAACTGTGCTAAATCGCGATCATCAAACGTCCAATCAGTAAAAGGCAGTTCAGTTTTCACATTGTTAATCAGTCTAAAAGGTGGTTCGTATCCGTCCTTAACTAACATCCACATGCGATAATCAATAGACTGTAGAAAAGTAGACATGCGTGTTTTCCAAAAATCAAAAGGAATATTGTCAAACAACGGTGGTCTTGTAATAGAATATCCTTCAGCAGTATTACGATTATTACAGTTAGCCATGGATCAAATTCAAAAGTTTTTAAACTTAAATTTTGAATCCCGCTCTGATACCACTTGAAAGTTCGTTAGGGATGTTAAGCCCTAGTGAACTAGTCCCGAGGCTAACCAAGAGGGCGGGGGGGTGAATTGGTTATTTAAAAATTTCACGATAACTATGAAAATCTTTTTATAACGTGCAGCGGAAACGAATTAAAACAACGATAAAAAAATCAACCAAAGATATTCACCCAAGCAGTTAATATCAGGAAAAATTAAAGTGCAGAATTGAATCAGAAAAGCAAACCAGATTTTATAGTGGTTCGGTCAACTTGACCTACGTCCACTCCCCGGAGCCTCCCCTCCGGGTATTGCACTAAACAGAAGTGTCTCTCCTTTTGCTCCCACAGCAAGGCGGAGAAGCCTGTACAAAAATCTCCTTTTCACCACACGGTGAGGCAGAGAACCCGACCTCCTTTTGCTTCATCCTGAAGCAGGCAGAGAACCTTCAAACTCCTTTCGCTTCCTCCTGAAGCAGGCAGAGAACCTACGAACTCCTTTTGCTTCCACCTGAAGCGGGCAGAGAACCCCGGATCTTCTTGCGAACGATCCTCCCACGACGAACACCGACTAGACGAAAGACGACGAGCGGAGAAGATGACTCTGATCCGTTCTCGGAGCAACCTTAGTGAATCCCTCACTAACTCCCCCTCACAAGATCTTCTCTCTCTCTCTCCCAACTCTCTCTCTCTCTAGGGTTTCTCAGTGAAGGAAGGCAGCAAAAGATTTTTCCAAAAATTAGAAAAAGTTCTTTTAAAGGAGGGCTTAAAATTTGCCCTAAATCTCAACTGGTCGGCCAAGATCGTCCAGGACGATCGGTAGATCGTCCTGTATGATCAGTTCAAATTTAGCTGTTTCAGCCTGGACGATCTGGCTCTTCTGGACGATCAGTAGAAAAAGTTGTTCATATCGTCCCGTACGATCCTGCGATCGTTCGGGACGATTAGTTCAAATTGAGGGAAATCATCCAGAAGACAGTTCGGGTCGTCCAGAGAAATCTGTGCTGGACAACCAAAAAATGACTTGATCGTCCCGGACGATAGGGTCATCGTCCAGTACGATTAGTTCAAAAAGGCCCCAAATCGTCCTGTACATAGTTCTGGACGTACAGCTTAAATGCACTAGACGATCAAGATCGTCCGGGACGATCCTGCGATCGTCCAGGACGATATGATCGTATCAACCAAAAATAAATTGCTTTCCTTAATTACCAGATTAAATTAGGCATGATTGTACTGGATCGTCCGGGACGATACACGTATCGTCCGGGACGATCAGACCAAGTATCTAAAAATAAGAACTTGCCTAACTTGATCTGGCGGCTGAGAATTTCTGATTTGGGAATATCGTCCTGTACGATCCGTAGATCATCTAGGACAATCGGCTCAATCAGACCCTCTTAACTTAGTGGCCCTAATTAGGGTTTCTGTTTTAACTGGATCGTCCCGGACGATGTGGAGATCGTCCAGGACGATATGAACAAATTTTGAACAGAAACTCTAATTCACTCAATCTCTCTCCATGAGTGTGTGTGTGCAAGGTTACTTAGCTAGGGAATCAGTTACATTACACTTGACTCAATATAAAGAAAAATCATACATTTGACACACTTGGACCCGATCTTGAGTTGGCTTGAGTGGCTCGCGGTCTTTTGTGCCTGAAACAGATTAGCCAAGCAAAACACACCGGAAACATGTTTGTCATCATCAAAACCAGATTTGCAACAATAATAAGTCTTTCTTTAGACTAACTCACTATATGCATGAATAATTCCAAAATTATTGATCTAATAGAGGTCATTTTAGTGAGATATTAATTTAATTTAATTTTGAATTAATGAATAATTATTTCAAATGAGAAATATTGAATTAATGAATATATTTTATCAATAAATTAATTGATTTATTTATCAATATTTCTCATAAGACAAAATAAGCATCTCGTATTTGCTAAAATATAATTAACTCTATGAATTAACTATAACGTGGAAAATATTAATTAAAAAACACCAAAAAGATACTATAATTATATGTTAATGGTTATAATTAACATTGATATATCAACAAAAAATTATCTTGACCGGGTATGAATCTCGAAGCAAAATCAAGTTGGAAACTTCAAAATTTAAATTCAGGATCATCTAAACTCTGATTTCAGCAAACTTATAGTCAAACTGAACATCTCAGAAATACGAACACAATGACACCAAATTCGACTCAATTTAAGCCCAAATGAGTCCAAATCAAAGACCTAAAGCACATTTAGAAGGTTCAAACCATAATTTGGATTACCAAATGGTTTCAAACAGTGACATGCTTATAGTCGAATCGAGAGGCTCGACAAGACAAATGCAATGAGCCTAAGATCACCAAATTCTGATATCATTAAGACATTTAAATGCCCAATAAATGCTCCTTGATCAAGGGATTAAACATCGACCATCCATTTAAACCACACCCAATTTACCCTTGATCTTCTTCCTATTTACAGGCCATGCCACTCTCTGAAAAACTATAAATAGACCCCTCATTTCTCATAGAAAAGGGACCCAACCAAGGAAGAAAAGGAAGAAGAGAAACTTGAGCTCTTTCCACTAGACTCCTCGACTACTGTCGAACTTCACCGACAGTCATCGGATCTCTACCCGGCCACCGACTCAAACCAAACTTCTGCTTGACAGCTGACTAACACTGGATTTTTTTCCCATTGAAGCTAGATTTCTGCCCGACCACCAAACATCCCTGGATTTTTGATCTCCATTCGTAACTAGATTTAAACTTGACGGTTCATTATTGTAATCTGATCATCCTAAATTTCAAGGATGAGTCGATCACCTTTAATCTAATCAAACACTAGTGGAATCATTTTAACTAGGCATGGCCCCATAGTTTTTTCCTTTTTTAGGGTTTCCACATAAAATTTTAGTGTTTCTTTTTCTTCTGTTTGTGTGTTAAATATCCGTACAACATTGAGATAAAAATTTCTAACTATAATGCAGTGTATATTCTAGCCTGTAACAATTTGGAACCATCTATGGGAAACACAATTCCACTATCTTAAGCACTTCTTCAATGGCCAACATGTGTAGCAATCACATCTTGGGAGCCTCCTGCTCCAACACTAATTAATCTAAGAATCAGTCTATGAATCATTGGTACTAAGTATCTGCCTCTTTTTATGTTGGGGGGCAAAATATTGTTGGAGAAGGAACTTCAGGACCTTCCCTAGAAGAACGTATCTGAAAGATGAAAGAATCTCAAAATGAGATCCTTCAGCTTTTGTGAGAGACTTAGCAACCGGAGCTAGCACAACAAGAGGAGCTCCTTCTCCTACGAGATCCACCGCTGGATGAAGCTGTTCAACCCGAATATCTTTATGTAGAGATCTCTCATCCTTCGCCAAGGAGGCATCTACAATCACATCAAGATAATAAACTTATTGACATAGCAAGTTCTACCCATCCTTCGCACACAGGTTGGCAACTTCACATTCATCGGGACATCCCTGAAGACTTAGCCTAATCACACATTGCTGAGCTCCCTCGTAATGCCCTACGTCATGAACTGCGATGATTGGTCCAAGAAGAGTTCCCTGTAGGAGGTGTAATACAATCTCTTCATTAGTGAGACTTTCAGGAGTCACTACCCCTGACTTAAGCCATTCTTTAATAGCCCATTTCGGTAGGATTCAAACTACTAAACATTGATCCCTATGATGGGACATCCAACACGTACGAGTATATCGTTCACTATAGAACGACCATTTATAATCAGTGAGCCTCAGATGCGCTCTTCTACTAGATTTTTCCTGCTACCCTCAAAGGATAAGCTTGAACATGATTCTATTCACTTCCAGCCGTAATGATCCTTACTTTAGCCAAATTGGTAAAGTGTTTGTCGAACAATTCATTACCAATCCAAGAATTGTTAAAGATTCTTCTCACCTGTCTGGGATCTACCAAAATGAAGGAGAATCACTAAAGGAATATTTTTAATGATTTTTCACTAATTCTTGACAAATTTCATGAGTATATCTTAAATTGTTGAGAGTTTTTCTAGGAGGGCTCCGACTTAATCCCTTTTGCTCAGCATACATATAAGACATAGTTCATTCATACGCTAACCTGATCCATCCTAGGCATAACTCTCTATAGATGAAGTCATAAATATTCACAGAAAATAGTTTGAGCAAATAAATAGAAAGCATAAAAGTGCACCAGGGATAGATAACTCATTCTCGTGGCACAAGAAATAAGGGAAGAATAACCTGCCTCCTAGACCCCCATTACTATGACATGAACCTTAATAAGAGAAGGACTATATACCACTCAACACATCTCGAGCAAATGTATTGATGGCCATCTGAGATTAGGAGAACATGAAGTGGCCGAATCCTTTCAAATCAAAAAGAGAAAATCATGATTAATATTATCATTTTTACCGTAGTCATGGGCTCACCACAGAAGCCTGTAAGTAGCTCAAAGATGAAATTGAGAAGCTTATCCACCAAGGTTACCTTTGGCAATTCATTCGAGATCCACCTGCTTGAAAGGAAGCTAGTCCCATTAGGGAAAAAAAAGCAGAGACAACCGTTAAATAATCATCAAATAGTTGGTGAGATTGAGACCATCAAAGGATGCCCCTTATTGTCTAATCAAGTCTTATTTGTTATAGATGAAATGCCTACACCAAAGAAGCCTCATATTGATCATTCTATTACTTTTAATGATTCTAATTTGGAGGGAGTAAGGACCACTCATCAAGATTAGCTTGTGATTAATGTGGGGAAAGGTGACCCGTGTTATAACATAAAAAAATTCTAGTAGATAACAAAAGCTTCATGGATGTCTTATTCTACTCTATTTTTCTTAATATGGATCTCATTAGAGAAAAGCTTCAGCCAGCTGTAGGTCCACTATATGGGTTTGATAATCAACATGTACAAGCAGAATGGATAATCAATCTCCCAGTTGTGCTTGAAGAATTTCCCCGACAGACTACACTCTCCATCCAGTTCATTATACTAAAGTCAGAATCGGCTTATAATGCTATCTTTGGAAGGACACTCCAGTCAATCTTTGGGATTATTGCCTCTATCCCTCACCTTAAACTAAAGTTTCTTATCCAGCCAAGAGTCAGTGCAGTATATAGAGATCAATAAGTAACACAAACCTGCTATCTTAGGCAGGCTCAAACACGTCTATCAATTACCCTAAGCATAAAAAATTTTGATCTCTAGAATAAGGATATCCCTCTGAGAGCTTCTCCTTTAGAAGACCTCACTATTATATCCATATCAGAAGAACACCCTTTAAGGACTGTGTAGATCAGGTCTCTTCTCTCAGAAAAATAGAAGAAAGAATATATAGATTTTCTATGTAAAAACCAAGATATTTTTGCATGGAGTCCAGTCGATATTCCTGAAATCAATAATGAAGTAATCATGCACTCCCTCAAAGTTAACCCGACGTGTAAGCTAGTAATTTAGAAGAAATAGAATTTTGTATCAGATCGCTAGTAAGCAATTGAGCAGGAAGTTGAAAAGCTTTTGGAGGTTGGATTTATACTGGAAGTTTATTATCCCACCTAGCTAGCGAATGTTATCATCATGCAAAAAACTAGTGGAGCGTGGAGAATGTGCATGGACTATGCATATCTCAATAAAGCTTGTCCCAAGGATAGTTTTTTGCTTCCTCATTTTGACTAGTTGGTTGAAACCACCTCTAGACATTAAATGCTGAGCTTTATGGATGCCTATCTGGCTACAATCAAATAAAAATAGATTCTATGGATGAGGAGGCAATGACTTTTCAGACATATAAGTGGTTATACTGTTATATAGTCATGCCATTTAGGCTAAAAAATATTAGAACAACATATTAGCCCCTTATGAATAAGATTTTTAAATACCTTATTGGGCATATTATGGAAGTATATATTAATGATATGTTGGTAAAATGCCTTGAGAAATTACAACATATATTAGACTTAGAACAGTACTTTCACCTGTTACGACGTTATAACATATGACTCAACCCTGTCAAATGTGCTTTTAGGGTTACTACTAGAAAGTTCTTAGGGTTCATGGTAACCCCCCAAGGGATTGAGGCCAATCCTAAGAAAATAAAGGCACTAAGGGATATGGTGCCCCTAAAAAATATCAAGAAAGTTCAAAGACTAAATGGAAAGATTACAGCATTGTCTCATTTCCTGGCTCACTTAGGAGATAAATATCTGCCCATCTTCAAGATACTTAGAGGAGCTCATAGCTCAGGATTTTAATGGACTGATGAATATCAAGAAGCTTTTGAAAAGCTATGAAAGTATTTGGCATCTCTACCGCTACTTTCTAAACCAATACCTAGAGAAAAGTTATATTTATACTTGATTATTTTTGCCCAGGCTATCAGTTCGGTCTTGATCTGAGAAGAGAACACTATACAATATCCCATCTATTATGTTAATAAAATTTTATCTGAAATAGAGGGACATTATCCACTAGCTAATAAAATAGCTTTGGCGTTAGTTTACTCCGCAAGAAACTATGCCCTTACTTTTAAGCCCATATAATTGGAGTCTACATAATATGCCATTGAGAAGTATCCTACAAAAAGCTAGAAGCGTCTAATAAACTAATCAAGTGCTCTGTAGAACTGGGAGAGTTTGACATCCACTACTTGTTTAGACCTGATATGAAATCTAAGTTACAAATTTTGTAGATGAATGCACCATCCCTGTATCCGACGATCCACCAAATAATTCACCTTCTCCCCCATGCTGGATATTATATGTTGATAGAGCTTCTAGAAGTTTTGGCATTGGGGCAAGAATTTTATTGATCTCCCCATAGTGAGTTACCACCCATGAGTATATGCTCTAACTTAAATTCCCTACAATGAATAATGCAGCAGAATATGAGGCCCTTGTTATCAGATTAAGGCTGACCATCGATTGTGAAGTGTAGAACTTGGTGGTCCACACTAATTCGCAATTGGTTGCCTCTTAGGTAAAGGGGGAGTTTGACATCCACAACCCGTAACTGGCCCAGTCCTGTAACATTATCAAGTTGCTATTAGCCCATATAAAAGAGCATCAGATCATTCATATTCTTTGAGAGTTAAATACATGAGAAGATACTCTTTTTAAGCTTGTTACATCAACGTCTGGAGATGTCTATAAGAGAAAGTATATTAAGGAGATCCACTTTCTAAGTATCCAAGGTTTGTGGGTCATACAATCAATTGATGAACCAAGAGAGGCTTCTTGGATCAATCCCATATTGCCCTACTTATAAGATGGTGTACTACTTGAAGATCCTATAGTTGTAATATGACTTCGAAGAAAAGTAACAAATTTCACCATCATTGGTGGTGAGTTTCAAACGAGCCTTCACCGAACCATACCTCAAATATCTTCCACCTTCAAAAGCTGATTACGCACTTTGAGAACTTCATTCAAGAGTGTGTAGAGAATATCTGAGAGGAAAAGCATTAGCCTACAAGATCATGAGGTAGGGATTCTATTGGCCTATAATGAAAAAAGATGTACTTGAGTTCACTCAAAAGTGCAAAAACTGCCAATTGTATTCCAATCTCACTCATACCCCTGCTATGGAGCTTGCATCACTTCAGAGCCCTTAGCCTTTCACCTAATAGGGGATTGATATAATGGGACCCTTCCCTAAAGCCACTAGATAGCAAAAATTCATTATATTGGTTGTATATTACTTCACCATCTGGATGGAGGTAGAACCTCCAGCAAATATTATTGAAGCCAATGCCAAATAGTTCCTATGAAAGAATATAATCTGTCATTTTGGCATTCCTGTAAGGGTCATTATCGACAACGGCACTCAATTTACTGAAAAAAATTTTATAACTTTCTATAGGGATTTTCATATTCAGCTAGTCCACACAGCTGTCACCCATCTGTGGACCTCTGAAAGGACACTACTATGTGGAGACAGAGTTATAAAGGGTACGATCGCACTATCCCATAGGACAAAATAATTGTAGGCCTCTACGCTCTTTACAAGCGGGCCAATGGGAGGGCAGATTAGATTATACATATAATTAACCATTGAGGATAGCTGCTCTCACCTACGTACCTTGATGGGTAATAAAATGCATGACCTGATCAGAGTCACGGGGTTTTCCCCACCCAATATATTAGCTCGAGTGGGATTTATTTGATGTAGAATTCAGTTTGCCACGGGTATAAGCCCCGTGGTTAATTAAATCTTAGACTGGGGCATAAGAAGACTCTCGATTAAGGTTCATACATTATTCTCTCATATGGGATTGGCACATATGGAGGAGACTAAGAAGTTCCTACTCAAAAGGGAAGGAAAGGTTCAACTTAGCTCAGCCAACATATATAGCTCACATCATTATCTGAAAGAACTAAGGTAGTAAAAAAAAACTAGAGAAAAGATAACATTGCACTCTAGGCATATAAGAGGGAAAAATAGAGGTGGCATCATCTATGTGATGCAGATAAGCGGGATTTATAGCCCCTGAAGGATAAAGGACTTACCCACTGATGAGGTAGACTATGAGACACCGATAGTAGTAGCCTTAAACCCTAAATCTAGTGGGTTTAGTGTTTTACACAAAATACTAACACCCGTATCCTATCTAATGCATTCTGGACTTTTATCCTACCAGAAAACAAAAGCCAGCTAACCACCTAGTCATATAAAATCCATGATGTCCTATCTTTATGAAAGATGGGTGGGTGGTTGTATTTTTTGAAGTAAGGCTGACATCTAGAGAGGTTCCTAAGTGGTCTTGTACTTATAAATGGTAGAATACTTCTAGAACTAATATAATTAAATTTTAATTTAATTAGTTTCTAATATAATATATACTGGTTGAAAGGTACCTAAATCATGAATGCTTGAAAGTAAAGATGGCTTATAAAATAATTTTTTAGAAAGACTAGACTTTCCCAGATCCAGCACTTCATCCTCATAGGTCGGATTATCTGGACTCTACCCGTAGGCAAGAAAGTGTCTTAAGAAGGAGAAAGAGAGATGCATTAATATGCATGCAACCCCGAATAATTTTAGTTATTCCCTAGATCGTTAGGTTTCTATATTATTCAATTTTTGAAATATTAAATTTTAATTACCAGTAGAAAAAGTTTTAGTCCTTAGAGAGCCTAGCAAAATTAGGCCACACACATGAAAGAAAGAAAGCTAGAAAAAGCATTCAATTTCTACTATGCAATCAAAATAAACACATCAATATAAATAAATCATCAGTATAAAAAAAAGTCCATGACAAGTGCCATATATAGTATAACCTAGGGTCTGTAGAAAAGAAATGGTAGCTAGACCTCAGCGATAACAACCTGGATTCTAATCCTAGTAAATGACGCAAGTCTTAAAAGCAAAGAATTTCATCTTCGAGTCTTCGTCTTTTAAGTCTTCTATGGATCGTCTTCCTTCAGTCCTCGTAGGGTTCATCCTCTTTGAATCATCTTCCTCTAGACTTTGTAGGATTCGTCCTTCAGAAGAATACCCAAATGAATAAGAAATCCCCTGTGAAGGGCCTTTCTTTTCCCTTTGGGTACCTAGTGTTTGAAATGCCTCACTTTTGAAGACTTTCATAACTCGATACATCAAATATATTACATCACAAAAAAGAAAAATCTAGACTCTTCTGCAGGGTTATCCTAAGCAGTTAAAATAAAATATCCTAAGCAATTATACATAGAAATAAAAGTACTCATGCCAGCCACACTTGGCCATGCTTTTATTTATTTGAGGGCTAAGCGGCTGAAGCACCTATAGCAAGCATTTACATGATTATTATTTATTATTTTAACCCCCTTTATCAGTGTTACATGAGTATGGCCACCTGCAAAAGATATTATTAGTATCAAGATCACCCATAACCTATGGGTAATCTATCGCACATCGCATCATGAATATAATATAGAGATAAAGCTCATCATCACAGTAATCATCATAGCAAATCAAAATAACTAGCATACATGCCACATGCAGAGCGTCACATCACAAAAATAGAAAAGGAAAACACCGACCTAAGCTAGAGCTAAAAGTGCTGCACTAGAAAATAATTCTATGTGTGTGTAGTAGGCTGTGTGGCTTCGAATATGTCTTATATTGGGTAGTTAGTTTAAGTTGTTTTATGTCCCAGTTTATTGGAGGTCAAAAGGGAAAATTTAATTAAGGTTTAAATATTAATGCAGTGGGGTCCATCTTAATTAATTTAGTTGGTCGGTCAATTTTAATGCTTAGGATAGTATTCTCTAGGAGTTTAATTTGAATTACTGGATTTTAGAAGGTCTGGGGTCATCCTATCCACTAGATAAAGGGATCCAAAGGGTGACTTTTAGAAGTAGGCTAATTTATGGGGTTCTAGAATTTTTATTAAATATTAGACCTTACAAAGAGTAATTAGACTTTGAGTTAGCTGGATTTGGAGTTTTCTATGCAAAGTTATGATTTTAGAAGTTTCAGACCCTTCTTATTGGCCTACGGTTGACCGAGGAGTTGACTTTTTTAATTAGGTTGAATCCTGGAAAGTTCATATTTTTAGTAAATTCTAGATTTTAATTAGAGTTCAATTCCTTTTAGTTTACTCAATTTGGAATTTTTTAGAATTAGTTATAAATTTTCAAAGTTTGGGTATTTAATGAATTATCAAAATTGCTTTATTAAGGGCCATTTTAGGAATTTGATCCAAATCAGCTCCAAACCTCTTGAAATTATCTCCAAAGGACAGGAATGATCCAAGGAAGGGTTCCCAAGTTTTTGGGGAAAATTTGAAATTTTTAATAATTTTTTAATAATTTAATTTAATTAAAAGGGTAATTTTTAATCAAAATTAAAATAATGTTCAAATTGAAGTCCAATTAAGGGGCTTTTAATTTTTGAGATTAAGGACTGAATTTTAAAGAGTTTGAAATATTATATATAATTTTTGGATTTAATTTGGATTTATTAAAATTTTACAAAGTTATCGGGTCTTAATTGAAAGGTGAATTAGGGTTTGACAATTAAGGGATTTAGAGAGTCCTAAAAATTCCTAAAAACTTCTAGGGAGTTTAAGATGTCACTAAGTTTAAGTGTTTCAAGTTTCAAGTCATTTGGAAATGTATCCTGGCTTCTAGAATTTTTTTAAGTCTGCTAGATGGGTCCTTAATTATTGTCCTTAGGATGTCACTAAGTCAAATAGATTTAAATCAAATGTTAATGTCTAACCCTTGGGGTAACATAAAGTGAAATGCAAAAAACCATAGCACACCATGTCCTTAGAGCTAGGAGAGCCTAGACTAACTGCTCGTGCATCCTACATATGCAAAAGAAGAATAAATGGTGACTAAACGGGATTAACAATGTGATTAGTGAATGATTGGAGTCCAATAATCCACTAATCCTTCCCCCCAAGAATGTTATTCACATATATAATCAATGTTTAAAATTTCACAAGTGAATCTCTTAAAATCAAAGAGATTTAATATATATATAATTTTAAAATAATTTAAAATACATTTATATTAAGGATACAAACATATAAGTTTAAAAAAATAGTGTAATTAAAAATAGTTCAATGTATACATTTGCCTAAATATATGAGAGATCCACTGACCACCCAAAAGGAGGTTCCAAAATAATTTTTAATATAAAAAATATTTAATATATTATTTATTTAAATAATATTAAAGTAGTGAAAATAATTGAATAATAAAGGAATAATTCAGAAAATTAAGTTTTTAATATCTAAAAATAATTTTAAATTTAAATACATGATTTTCTAAAAAATTCAAGGTATTATACATATTTTTCTGATTTAAAATGGATTTAATATGAATTCTTGAAGTTTAAATTAATTAAAAGATATTTTAAAATAATTTAAAATAAATAATATTTAAAAATAGTTATTAAATTATATTAAATTAAGTATTAAAGCCTCTGAAATTTAAAATAATTTAATAAACATATTTTTTATGAATTTGGAAAATAAGTAAATTTCAATTTAATTAATTATTGATCAAAAATTCAAATATTTAATTAATTAAAACTACTTAAAATAGAAAAAGTATTTCTTAAATTATAATTAACTTAAGATTAAAATAATTACAAGTAGTTTTATGATTTTTTTTTTTAAAATTAAATAAAAATATTTATTATTATTATTTCAAAAGTAATTAATAAATATCAAAATTAACCAAATATTTAAAGGTTAAGTAATTAAAATTATTTAAATAATACCAAATATCATAAATAAATTCAATTTTAAATTAATATATTTTAAAATAATTATTTAATTATTTAGAACATATTAATATAAAATATTTAATTTTTATAAAAATATTTAACATTATATATATATATATATAGGGGAAACCCATAGAGGGGCTTACGCATTAATATAGAAAAAATAGTATAGGGTCCTTAAAGGGACCTCAAGCTCACTAATGCTCGAACGAGCTACAAAAAGATAACAAAATAGACCTAAGAGCTCGAGGTCCCTACTAAAGAAAAGGATAAAATACCCTAGGTACATTCTACGGTGCACAAGTACGAGCACCCAAAAAAGATAAGAGGACCAGAAAATGGCAACCTACTCTAGCTTCCCTTCTTAAGTATGATCACTACGAACACCTACATAAAAGGAATTCTGCAAAACAGAATAATGCACAAAATAGACATAGAAAAAATAGAAGTATATTCTAGTAGAAGGAAGAATCCAACAGTTATAAGACCAATAAGTTGTCCATAATTCCATCCAAATATTACTCAGCATCAAAAAAATAACCAACCAGTAGCAGAAATTCCCGAAATAGCCAGAAACAATAAGAATAGCACAAATAATCGTAAACCAAAACAAAATAGTCAAAATCGATCCAGAAAAGTAGTTCCAGCACAAGCCAACCAAGAGGATCCAACGAGAACCCCTCAGCATAAGCCTAGCAAAACTCATCCAGGAGAGGCAACGAATCACAAAACACATCCAGCAAACTAAAGGTTTAGCAATGATCTAAAAAATAATAGCCAAACAAAATATACCAAAGCAATGAGAGAAAGGGTGCGGGCAAAATGAGCTCAGGATAAAATGGAACCATCAAACATCACTAGGAGAAGCCCCATGCCGCTCCATCCAACCATCCAGCTAAAGCCACCACCCCCTAGCAATCTGCTCCAATAAGCACCAAAATAAGGCCATAAAGAAAGCAGCTACCCACACCCAGAAAGGGGCAAACCTGAACTGAAAGCCACAAAAACACAACTAGAAGAATAAGGGCCTTCCCAGGAAAACCCACACGACCTCCAGGAAAAGAGCAGCAGCCCAAATAGACCACCCCCAACAACACCAGCAAAACTGGATCGAGGAGATGCTCTGGGCAACCCAGCAAACCACCAGAAAATAAGCAGCACTCCCAAAAGTGAAGAAGTCCAACACAGCAACCAAAATCCCCCAGCCCCTACCAGAATTCCCATAAAAACCCACCACCAAGTGGTCCAGGAAAAGCCAATTCCCAACACAGTAGCAGGAAGAAGGAGAGCAACAATTGGGATAACCTTTAAGAGAAGAGCCAGTACAATCCCAGCTCAGCCCTAAAAACCCAAAGTAATTAACCAAGACATGCAAGACCACATCAGAAAATGAAAAAGAGCATATCCACCAAAAAAATCACCAGGAAAAAACCAACACCAGGGAAAAGGCTAACCAAGCCAAACCATTAGAAGGACAACATCATAAGGGGGAGCCTCACAAAATTCAGAAAAGAAGAACAACACCAAATTACCTCCTAACATAGGGCAAACAGATTTTATCCAATCTTAAAAGCCCTTTTAGGGGAGCAGGTAAATTAGCCTCCAAAAATTCAATGAAATAGTCAATCCTGACACCAAAATGAGCAAGCCAATTGGCACAGGCATTACCCTCCCTTAACACTTGAGAGATTGACACATTAACAAAAATCATCAACTGTTTAATATTCCTAACAAGATAGAAATCCTCATAATTACAAATTGAATCATTAGCATTGTTAATGCATTGAATACTATGGATAGACTCAACCTCAATCCCAATATTAGTAATGTCAAGATACATACAAATTCTCAGCCCATAAAGGATAGCATTAAGAAGAGCCAAATAAGAGTTACCATTATGAGAAGAACCCACAAAAGCCAGAGTAACATTCCCTTGGCAGTCTCTTATGATCCCACCACATCCCAAGCTGGTATCATTATCAGAAACACTAACATTCAATTTGTAATAGCCCAAAGAGGGTTTAATCCAGGAAACAAATCGAGGTTCAGAGATAGGCAGAAGCTCACTCAACCTGATGCCTAAATCAGGAGCAACATAATAATAATTCTTGAAACTCTTGATATATAACAAATTAACAAAAAATAGACTTAAAAGTTTATCTTTAACATTGTTGATAATCCTCTAAGAGTCCATTCTAATACCATTAAAAAGAGAGTTATTCCTCTCCATCCATAAATACCACAAAATGAGAGACAGGATAACGTTTCTAATATAACCTTTAGAATTAACAAACCAAGAGTTAAGCAGAGCATTAATAGACAAATTCGCATTAAAATAGTTTAATTTGAAAATATCATCAAAATAACACCAAATTTTGACAGCTAAAGGACCTGAGATAAAAACATAATGCATATTCTCCACATGGTAACAACATTGGCACTTGGACGGAAGGATAAAACCTCTTTTGATCAAATTATCACCAGTAGGAATGAATCTATGTAAAATTTTCCAAATAAAAATAGCAACAGTAGAAGGAATGCTTTTATGCCAAATCATAGAGAAAATACTAGTAACAACATTCTTGGTTCTAAACACATGCCAAGCATCTTTTAATATAAAAACCCCATCTTGAGCCAACTTATATAATAAAAGATCTTTCGACTCCAAATTCAAAGGGAGGTTCAGGATTTTTTGAATAATAGAGTCAGGAATCACATTAGCAAGTTTATCATAGTCCTAACAGTTATCAGTAATGAAAACGTTTACCTTAACCGTAGAAGTAGAAGAGGTATTAATGATGGAATCAATGGATTGATTACCCAACCATTGATCCTGCCAGAAGAAGATTTTTCCACCACCAAGCCCCCAAGAAAGATGAGGCTCCACAACCCATTTAACCTTGCAAAGCCTTTACCAAACTTTAGAATCACCAATATTAAAGGAACAAATAGTAGGATGCTTCCCCCACACAATATTTGGAATACATGAACTTAGCCCACAGGCTCATTTTAGTACAAAAAGTAAACCATAACTTGAAGGAGAAAGCATGGGCAAAATCAGACATGCTCTTACACCTCAGACCACCCTCCTTCAAAACCCCATAACACTTGTCCCAAGAAGACCAAGCAATTTAAGTGTTGCTATTAGTCCCTTTCTAAAAAAATTTATTAAGGATTTTATTAATTCTATTACACACCATTTTAGTGGGCAAAAGCGTTTGGAAAGAGTAAACAGGGAGATAATAAAGAACGCTTCTAATGAGAGTAAGCCTACACCCAAAACTCAAAAAATTCAAATCTCAAGACAAAATTTTATTCTGCACCGAAGTAATTAACTCGTCAAACAAAAAAGACTTCTTTCAACATTTAAAAAGAGGGATACCAAGATACTTAATAGGTAAATGGCCTTGCACGAAACCAGTGAGGTCTTTAATAGCCAAAATACGAGCATTAGGCACCTTATTAGAGACAATGAAACAACATTTCTGTTTGTTCAAAGAGAGCCCACTAACAGTTTCAAAATCATGAAAGAAATCCAGGAGTTTATTAATCCTATTACGAGAAGCATTCGTAAAAATGATAAAATTATTAGCAAAACATAAGTGAGATATAGGGAAACCCCCCAAAGTCCTAAAATAAAGTCTAGGGTGAGTTTCAAAGAGGTTGGCAAGGCTTCTAGAAAGATAATCAACCGCAATAATGAAAAGGGCCGGAGACATAGAATCTCCCTATCGTAAGCCATGGGAAGATTTAAAAAAACCCGAACTCTTTCCATTAATAATAATAGAAAAATAAGAACCTTCAATACAATTTCTAATAAGGTCAATGAAAACCAAGCTAAAACCAAATAAATGCAGAATATTATAAAGAAACTGTTAATTAATATTATCATAGGCCTTAGAGATATCAAGCTTCAGGATCATATTACCCCCCCTGACCTTGACATCCAAATCATGGCAGAATACCTGGGCCAACAAAATATTATTAGAGATAGCACGACCTTTAACAAAGCCCATTTGAAAAGGAGAGATAACTTTAGGAAGAATAATAGTTAAATGATTCATAATAATTTTAGAAATCCACTTACTAAAAAAGGTGCAAAGACTAGTAGGTCTAAAATCATTCCAATTGCTAACATCATTACTATTGGGAATAAGAACAATAGAGGTAGAAGTAAAAAAATTTAGGCATAGCATGGCTGGCAAAAAACTCCGTAATAGTAGAATAGAGATCATCATTAATAATAAGCCATGCTTTTTTAAAAAAAAATAGTAGTAAACCCATCCAGACCAGCCACAGAGTAACTATTCATATCATACATAATATCTTTTAATTCGTCAAAAGAAGGGGGTTTAGAAAGAAAATCATTATCGAGATGAGGTTGGGAATAATAGCAAGGTTATCAATATTCCCTAGGGTAAAATCTTATTAAGCTGATTTTGAAAGTGTTACACAGCCAACAAAGCAATTTCCTCAGCATTCTCAGTAATAGACCCATCCTCACGTTTGATTTTGTTAATGGAGTTCTTAGCACACTTCCTTTTAACCAAAGTATGAAAATACTTTGTGTTATTTTCACCTTCCATTAGATGCTTCGCAGTAGCTTTTTGTTTCCAAAACGTTTCCTCTTTGACTTGTACTTTAAAGAGGCAATCCTTAGCCTCTCTCAGTAAAGCAAAGTTAGCATCAGAATGAGACACTTGACAATTAAGCTCAACATTGTTAACAACATCTTTCGCACTTAAGATATTAGCAAAGATATTTTTAAAAACATTGTGATTCCACCAGTTTAAGAGTTGTTTTAGTGTTTTCAATTTAAACCAAAATCTTTTCATGACAAGGATAAAATTATCTGGATGCAAAGGGGCCAACCAATTCTCCTGAACCACATTTAGAAAGGAATCATGATGTAACCACATATTTTGAAATCCAAATTAAGGAAATAAATTCACATGTCTAGTATTAAGACCAAGTAAGAAAGGAGAATGATCAGAAAGCGTACGAGTAAGATGCTCAACAGAAATAGAATTAAAAGAGTTAAGCCAACTATTATTAAATAAAACACGATCCAACCATTGCCATAAATGACCACGGTTCCAAGTAAATTTGTTACCAGAAAAGCCAATATCAATGAGATTACAATCCATAATCATATTATTAAAATCCTCAATAGCGTGGAAAATAGGAGTGGACCCCGCAATATGCTCCGAAGGATTAGAAATAGTGTTAAAATCACTAACCACCAATCAAGGCAAATGATAAATACAGTGAAAATTGGATAATTACTCCCAAAGAATTTTTTAGTACCACGAGAAGAGGCAGCATAAACAAAAGAGGCACAACAATTAACATTTAAAACTTCAATATTACAATGCAGAACTTGAGTAAAGTCACCAAGATTATCAATCTGAACTGGATCATTCCAAAATAACCAAATTTTATTAGCAGAGTTCGAAGTGGCATGCTTGAAACCTAAAAGTTTAGCAGTACTAAGTAATTTAGAAACATTAACAAGAGGTTCAAGTAAAACAAGAATAGAAATATCATGGATACGACATAAATTCTTAACTCTAAAATGAGAAGAAGGGCACCCAATGCCCCTAACATTCCAAATAATAGACTTAAATATAAAAACAAATCTAACGACTAGTTTGTGAATGAGTGTTTCTTGTCAATTGTAAGAGAAGGTTCTTACTCTTTCTACCACGCTTATTTTGAACTTTAATAAAACTAGTATCATTGTCATCTTTAGAAAAGCATTTAGTAGAAAAATCCAACTCCTCAGTGTCAGTAAAAGCATCACTATGATAATGAGAGTTAGAGGGAGACTTACTATCAATTTTTAAACCGTTCACCTTTACCTTTTGAGGAAGTTCACCTTCCTCCAACGAATCTCCATCAATGCTTTCATTACTATTCGAACCAAGTTCCACATTCTCTTCCAGAACCAAAACAGACTCACTTACTCTCAAGTTATTGTCTAACCCCACATGCTCTCTGTTAATCCTTTCACTTCCAAAAGCATTTCCTTGATCATTAACAACAGATAGAGTGGAATAAATATTAGTACACTTATTGGTATTCAACATACAATCCATAACCAGCAATTCCGAGATAACATTATTTTGAGGAGAAGAAATAGTTAGCCTTTGTTCATCCAAATTATCACATTCATTAACTAGGTTGGCAATGTTACTAATAATATTGTCCTGAGCACAGGGACGATCATCCACAAGGATAGGGGATGGAGGAACATGCACAATGATAGGGGGTGGTTTAATGCACAAGTATCGGTTCATCACACGATTTGGAACTATTTCCTTCACCCTCAACATAAGTTAGATTTTCATTCTCAAGAGCAGTCGCACTAACATCATTGCCTTGAGATTGTTTGGAAATAGCTTTGCCTTTACAAAGTTGAGAGTGCAACCTAAAACATTCATTAACACCATGACCATGCATTTTACAATGAGAACAGAAAATAGGTAGGTTTTCGAATGCAACTTTTTGAAAGTAACCATTCAACTCTGGTCCAATCCACACTTCATTAGGGTGTTTCTTAGAAATATCAAGTTCAACAAGAACACGTGCCACCGAAGGGTGTGAGATAGATGTTGTGTATTGATCTATTTGTAACGGTCTATCGAAAATAGAAGCAAGCCCAAATAAAATTGGCAAGTTAAAAAACTGAAACCTCAAGTTAAGGAAAGAAAGCCACACTAGAGCAATAGGTGATTCCTCCAGAACGTTAAAATTTGGCATCCATTTGAGGAGACGCATTTGAAAAGCTTGAATATAGTATGACCTCCTGGAAGAGATACGGCTATAGTCAAGTCATTCATATTTTTGATCGCCAGCAATCCAACGTGAAAGGAACCCGTAAGTTTCAAGTTAACAAAAAATTTTTAGATAACATCCAGATTCGGCCGACGAAGAAGAAATTTACCAACAAGAGTAAGCGCAAAGGGAGTGGCCAACCAAGAGACCACCGCCTTGTCAATCATCAAAGTCGGGTAACCCTTGAAAGAGGTATGCATAAAATGAAATTTAGGCACAAAAAAAGAGGAACCAGATAAAACTTCCTTGAAAGACCTAGAACGACCATCAGGAATTGAAGAGACTGGAGGGTTAGATGAGTCGTCATCACCCAAAACCAAAAATGCAGAAAAAAAAACCTCAAATGAAAGCTGTGATTGAGACGAGGAAGAACCAAGGAGAAAAAATGAGAAAAGAACCACCAAAAGAACTTGCCAGGAGATTAAAACTAGAGCTCACGAATGGAAGCCCTAAATCGCCCAGGAATTGCCAGAGAGCAATTGCTAGCTGATTTGCCTTGACATTATATTAATTTAAATATTAATTAAATATTTAAAATAGGGTTATTTAAATAATTTAAAAAAATATATTTAAGAGTAATTTTAATTTTAAATTGAAGAGAATAAAATTCTAAAATTTTTTGATATATTATATGAATTTTTCAGATTTCAAAATAATTTTAAATTAATTTTTAAAGAATTCAGATTAAAAAAAAGCAATTAAAATTAATTAAAATTAATTTCAAATGGTAGCGGCGGTGGTCAGACACGTGCCAGCTCAGGATTAGGCAGTTCAAACCGCAGGTAGTCATTGCCAATGATTGCCACAGCGCGGGAATCAATACCACGGCACTTAACCACGTTGCATGTGAGCTCCCACTGTCTGATCTTCCACGGTATGGAATGGATGGCGCTGATCTCTTCGGATAGAGGGATCAACCACGGTCGAATAGAGTCACAGAACGGACGGATCTGGACTGTTGATCGTGTGATCAATGGTCTAAAAAACATACACTGAAAATACGTTACGAAAGAACCCTAGGTTACATTTTTTTCATTTTGTTTAATCGATCAGCTCGATCAAATCGAATAAAATTTTAGACACTGATAATATGAGTGAAGAGCATTCATATAGAGGTATTTTCACGATCTTAAAAGCACTATGCAAGAAGCTAATTAAATTTAAGTGTTTCTAACTAGGGTTTGAGATTATACCTAATCCACATGATGGATTCAGGAGATCTTGAGCTTGTTACACTTGTAGATTGTCCACGCTCCTATTTGTAGAAGAAATCGCAGTCTGAAAAGTTCTAGATCGACGGGAATCTCCTTTGGAAGGTTTGTGGTCTCGGTTCACCAAAGATTTCACCACTAGCAGGGTCTTGGTGGCAGGTTTGACTTGTGGAAGGTGGAGGGAGTCTAGGAGAGCTCTCACACAAAAGTTCTCGGGCCTGGAAAGACTTAGGAAGGAATAGGATGAACCCGGTCCTCTCTAATCAAGCCCTAAGACTCTATTTAAAGTTGTAACCCTAGGATGGATGGCTAGGATTGTTTCTAGGGTAATTTAGGAGGTAAATCATGTTGATTTAGCTGTGGCTTGCTCAAAGAATCAATAGAAAGGTTTTTAATGCATTGAATGGGCTTAATTAGACCTACATAGGTCAATTTGACCCAAGGAAGACTTAGGTTGACCAAGTCAAAGGTTAACTTTGTCACCTTGGTCAATTAGACCCAAGGGATGGGGAGGTTTAAGCCTAAGATATGTTGGAATTGATTTGAATTTGAATTAGGCTCATTTGGGCTAGTGGGGTCAACCAGGTTGACCCAGAGCATGGGTCTAGGGCCAATAGGTCAGGTTTGACTCACTGAACCCAAGGGAATAGGTCTTAGGGTCTAACTTGATCAATTTGACCAAGTCAACCTCTTTGATGATGTGCTAGTTAAAAATAGGGTCAACACCATCCTCAAGCAAATGGGCAAACGGAGGTTATAAATTGGATAATTTTGAAAGGGCTGAAGATACACCTAGGAAAGGATGGGGGTAATGGGCTAAAGAACTCTTAAATATCCTCTAGGCTTATCAAACCACCACCAAAACTCCTACAGGACAAACCTCGTATAATATTTTCTTTGGGACGAAACAGTCGTACCGGTTAATATTAGAGCCCCAAGCCATAGAGTTTAAACTTTTGACTTCAATGATAATGAGGAGAATATCAGAAATAACTTGGATCTCCTCCCAGAAGTAAGAGATATAGCCTTACTCAGGACCGTTGCATATTACCAAAGAGTTGCCTGACACTACAACTGGAGGATGAATCCTCGATGTATCTCAATCAGGGATCTAGTTCTACGTAGCATCGAGGCAGCTGGAAATGGCCCACAATGCAATAAACTCTTTCCCTTATGGGAGGATCCTTATTTGGTGGCAGCTATGGTTAAGCCTGGCAACTTCAAACTAAAGGATGCTAATGGGAAGATGCTCCCTCAAACATGGAATGTTAGAAATCTTTGCAAGTATTATCAGTAGGTGTTGATAGTACTATTTATCTTGTGTTATATTTTCTTCTAAGTTATTGTGTAGCCCCCATATGTCTCTCTTCTATGATTGAGTATGGTGTAACTCTTATAACTCTCTGAATCCCCAAGCTATGCTAGGGAACTATTATATTATCATACATAGTAAACTAATATGATGTTCATTCCTTTATGATATTATCTCCTCTTATAAAAGGATAAAAAATGATAATAAAAAACTAATAGAAAATCTAACCTTTTTATCCATGATTCAAGAAATATATAATTTATATTATATCTCAATCACTGGATAATCAATCTCAGGGGGATTTGATATGACCTCTTCCATACAGCTTAATTTCATCAAGCAAATACTTTGACTAATAACCTCAGATAGGTCAAATATCCTAGGAGGATGTCTTGAATCTCATATCACTAGATGATCAATCATAAGGGGATGTGGTCTGACCTCTTCCATATAGGTTAATTTCATTAAGAAAATGCTTTGACTAACAATCTCAGATAGGTCAAACATCCAAGTAAGATGTCTCTCACATTCGCTCAAGTCAAAAGAGCCCACTAAAATATTTCTCATCCAAATTGAAATAAAATTAAGTAAAATTCATATGCATATGAGAAGATAAAATAACAATAACTTCTTAATATATCACTGAACATATCATATATATCATATGACAACATCAACACCAAATACATATGATAATCACTAAAACATATAAAATGGTACAACCAATAATAGAGAAATTCTACAAAATCTCAATATCAACATCCTCCTCGAGGGCAAAGGCATTCTGCAAATCACTCTCTATCACATCACCATCAAAATCTAAAGAAGAGTCACTAGAAGCCTGGCTAGGTGTCAACCCCTCAATCTCAACTCCAGTCTTACGTTGCACTAGACAGAGGCCTTTTAGAAAATCTCTAATGAAGCCTTCCTCTATACACTTCAGCTCCAAGGCCTTCACCTCCACATTATATATGTTATCACGAGCTCCCTGAATCTGATTCTAGACAATCATCTTGAAGGCAAAAGACTTCTTGAATTCTTCTATGACTCTGGAAGGTGATTATTCTGATTTAGACTTGGCTTCCTTCTTAGATAATAAACTCTGGAGCCTCTTGTTCTTATTTTTAATAGCTACAATCTTCTCCTCAAGGATCTACTGATCTTTCACTTACTGATTGATCACTACCTGTACATCCACCAACTCAATATACAGATGATCCATCTATTGATTGTGTAAAGAGGCTGAAGTTATCATAGTAGCCAATTCTACTCTACACTCTGCTAGGTACTCTTCCACTACCTTTATCTCCTTGATTTTGCCATCATACTTCTTTTTGCACTCTCCCTAAAGATATTTGACCTTCACAAACTCATTGTTCCAGTCATTCAATGGCTTGGTCAATTTAATTTTACGATCATATGTTACAGCATCTGAAATGATAAGAAATAAATTTGTAAGGGACATATTGTTACAATCAAGGATCCCTAGTCTATGATTTTAATGATGATAAATAATATTGATTGAAGTATTATATTCTTTCTTAAATATTTTAGATATTACTTTTGTTTGTCAGTATTAATATTTTAGGTAAAATATACACCGCTTAAGACTGCTGAAGACTCAAGATTGGATAGAATAGAATGTAAAAGAGTCTGTAATTTTTATTTTCTTTATTTTATATTTCTTGAGTCTAACACATAAGAGTCTATGTAAATTAGGTGACCATGCACACATATATAGGGGGAGAGAAATTTTTTAAAAAGTTATTTTTTTTTAAACAAATCATACTATATGATTTTCAATCATGTTGTATGATTTATTATCTGAAAATAGGTTTAACGGCTAATTGGAAAATTAGTTTCTGTGAACTAATCATACTGTATGAACTTGATCATACTATACGATTCATTTTTAACCTCAAAACCCTAGCCGCCAGATTAATTTAAGTCAGATTTTGAAATTGATTTTTGAACTAATCATACTGTATGATATAAATCCTACTTTACAAATATTTGAAATCTTACTAAAATTAACCCCCATAATTAGTCAATTAAATTATGATTTAATTAATGATAGTCGATCATACTATATGATGTTGATCGTACCAGACAATTGACATAGATAAAATCTAGTCATCTCGGAGATCATACTAAATGAAATCATAATTTTTTAACTAATCATATTGTACGATGTCGATCATACCAAATGATTAGTAGAGATGATTTTAGTCATCCTAAAGATCATACTAGACGAAGCTATGATTTTTAAACTAATTATACTGTATGATATTTATATTATATTGGACGATTTACCTAAAAATAACTAACCATATTGTACGATGAGAACAATACGAGACGAGTAATAAAGATGACCTTTAGTCGTCCTAGGAATCATCCCGTATGAATAGAGGAAATTAAATAGGTCATACTAGACGATCTCTAGATCGTACTATATAATGTGTTCATAAAATTTAAATAGTTCATTTGAATAACTGTTTACATCGTACTAAGCATGACAAGTTTTGAACTAATCATACTATATGATCTTAGATTGTACTGTATGAATAGTGACAGCTAACTTGAATTTTTAGGGTTTCTTGAAGCCTATTATAAAAGCAATATTTTTAATTTTTACTCAAGAATGCTGAGATAGGGACGTGACTGAAGAAGAAACTCTGAGAGGGAGCTTTTGAGAAGAAAATCAGGATTTGTGAAAGGAATGAGAAGGTGAGCTTGAGTGTGATGGAGAAGTAGTGTGAGGGGATCACACGGTTGCTCCGGGTTAGCTGCACCCTTGCTCCGTCTGTGGCCTTAGTGAGTCTTTTCGAAGCTCTCTAGGGAGAGAGGCTTCTTAGTCCAGTCCTCAAAGTTCTTTACCTTTTCCAGATGGGAGAAAAAGGAGCTAAGATACTCTGCCTTTTCCATGAGGGACAAAAAGAAGCTGAGGTTCTCTGCCTTCTCGAGGAGGGAGAAAAATAAGTCAAGGTTCACTGCTGTCATCGGGAGGGTGACATAGTATTTGGCACTCCACCGCATCAAAGGTTTCGTGAAAGTTAGTTTGTAAAGGCTTCTCCACCTTGCTGTGGGAGCAAAATGAGAGTCACTTTTTGTTAATAGAAATTCCCAGAGTGGAGGACTCCGGGGAGTGGACGTAGGTCAAGGTTGACTGAACCACTATAAAAATTTTTAGTGTGCTTTTTCATTTTTCACATTTTACTTTTTGCTTTTAATTTTTGTGATAACTGCTTGGTGAATTTTTGAGATCAATATTCTGTTGTGTAATTTAAAATTTCATCATCATCATTGAAATCATTAATAATTTGTTAGCTTCTATATTGGGTAATTAAATTACCTATTTTAAAACTCTAAAAGTCTATAAAAATAATATTCCTGCTTAGGATTTATTTTTAAAGTACCAATTCACCCCTCCCCTCTTGATGCATCTCAAACTTTCAAGTGGTATCAAAGCCGGTCTCAAAAATAGAGCTTTAGAAAATCTTGAGAAAAATAATCAATGACACATTTTGATAATTGTAACACTACGGAGGGTTCTTCAATAACCCATCCACCTTAATTTGAAACAACCTGTTCAATTTCTAAAAATTTGCATGTCTATATTTTTGCAATCCATTGACTATAGAATTTGGCATATGATTCAAACTGGTTATTCACTTCCATCACATGTAGTATTAAAACTAAAATTCTCTTTACTAAATGGAGTAATGAGGATAGAGAAATCATGCAATTAAATGCTAAGTGCTTAAATTATTTTTTCTGTGCTTTGAAATCTGAGGACTATATGTGAGTTTCCACGTATACTATGGGGAAGTAAATTTGGGATAGGTTTATTTGATTAAAAAATATATTTTGAAAATGATTTATATTTCTTTGAGAAATGCTTAATTTTTGAAATTTTAATTGTGAAATCGAACACGTCATTATGAATGATAAATCACCTCGGGAGGTGAACATATTGTTCCCTAATGGGTTCAAATTTCAAAATTTTGTATTTACTTCGATTATTGTAATCAAACATAAGGGGGGACAACATATGATCTCGGAAGATAAAAATTATGTTTGATCAAATGTTTAACTGTAATAATCTGATAAAGAAATCATTAATTTCATGATCAAAGTTATAATAATAGTACGATATATTTTCCCGAGGAAAGAGGATATCATCCATTATCGATCATTTAAAAATGATGATAATGATCGTTAACTTTTGATTTTTCCAAAAAAAATTAATTGAGGTTTTGAAAACTTGATTTTAAAAATTTGATCTGGGTTTCTAAATCTCCTATGAGCGCAAGCCCTCGTAGTTTATTACATCGTAGAAAATCAAAAATTTTTTATAAATACTCTCGATTAAAATAGCGATAGAAATTTCATTTAAGATTTCCAAAGATTAATGTCAAAGGAGGTAAGGGTTAGACTTTTTAATTGGGATTGATTCAAGGTTGAACACTTATTTTTAGAATCAGAGGAGGAAGGGTAGGAGGCACCTGGGATTCTGAAATAATTTAGAAGTGCCCAAGCCTATCTTATATATTGGGTTTGAATTTGATGGAAAGAAATTTAAGTTTGAGTTATTGATTTTATTAAAAAGTTGGGATTCAATTCCCAGAGATTGAGGGCTTATAGCCTGAGTTTGCCTCAGAACCTAAGTATAAAGTGGGTACTAAAAATTAATGAGCCAAACCTAGCTAGTACAATACAGGATCTGGACTTACCTCGGCCTGGATTGGGGAGCCAGCTAAATCACCTAAGCACTTTAAAACCATGAGTCTGATCTTTTATGTAAGAGTGGGTGGGGACGTTAATTAGATTGAGTTTAAGAAAAATGGGGCTGACATCTAGAGCAGATTTCTAATTTAGCCCCTTGCCATATGTTGGGTAATATATAACTTGAAATAAAAATGCATTAAGTTTTAGACTCAATTTAATTTATTACTAATGTGATGCATGCTAGTTGACTCGATTAAATGCTTGAATCAAAATGAAGTAGTTTTAAAATCAGGCTTAAAAATAAGTTTTATCCTAAAGTGCACATATCCCCTTGACAGAACTGCACCCTCATAGGCCAGGTGGTCTGCCAGAACCCGCAGGCAGGGTAGTGCCTAACAAGTGGAAAGAAAATGCAGTAATGATGCATATGAGAATTCCCGACGGTCCCGGGCTTATTTCTTAAAATAGTAGAGTTTCTATGTGAGCTTAAAAGTTTTAGATTTAATTCAAGTAGAAAACATTTTAGCGATCCCTCATGAGTCTTCGATCATTTTCCAGGCTAAATCAAAATACGACATGTAAAAGTGCCAAAAAATACTAAAAGCATGTAATTATAATATCACAATCAATATCAAATAATCAATTAAAAAATTAAATTAATGCTCAAACTAAAAGTCCATGTGGTAAGTTCCACTTAATTATATAACTCAGGGTCTGCAGGAAAAGTAAAGTGGTCGGGCACCACTGACATCAAGTTGAAAGTCCATGTGGCAAGTGACTTTGAGAATGGGACTCTTCTCGTTCTCCACTTCTTAGTCCTTCTACGAGCTCCTTTGATTATTGAGTCCAAAGATCCAAATGAAAAGGGACTATCCCTCGAAAGGGGTGTTATCCTTCCTCTTTGGATATTTAAAAGATCATCCAAATTTAGATCTCCAAATGGATAGGGACTCTCCCCTAAGGGATGTCCCTTCCTCTTTGGATTCAAAATTGGATACTTAAACATTTCATTCTCAGAGCACTTTAAACATTACAACTTAATTTAAATTTAATTATATTAATCAAAATAAAAAATCTAGACTCAAATAGAACCTGCATGGTTATCCTAATAAATTAGCAGTTAATTCAATATCCCAGGCAATTAATATTTGAAATTAAAATACTAAAACCACACCCACACTTGGCCATTCTCTTTAATTTAAAGGGGGACTTAAGCATTCTGTAGCACCTGTGCAATTTAACATTTATAATTTTGCCCCATTTACTTTATTACTCTACATAAGCATGGTCACCTGCATAAGATTGAATTAGTATAAATCGCCCCTAACCTAAGGGTAATCTATCACACAATCAATTATATCGTAGAGTGTAAAAATTAAAAAAATAACCACATCGACATCAATAAATAGCATGCAGTGAAAGCTCAAAAACCCAGCACACAGCAGAAAAGTAAACACTGACCTAGCCTAAGAGTAGAGTTGGTTACCCTAGCAAACCATCTAAAGTGTGTGGGGTAGGCTGTGTGGCTTGGATATGTCCTATGCGAGGCAGTTAGTTAAAGTTGTTTGAGGTTTAGGTTAGTTAAAGGGCTTTAGGGTGTTGTAAATCTAGATCCAAAGATTATGATTTTGATGATGACAAGCATCTCTATTTCTGCTTGATTGCCTAACCTTTTAGGTTCACAAGATCAATTATAATTCAAGCCAGCTCAAGATCGAGTCAGTTTGAGTTTTTCAATTTCAATGTAATTTTTCATCTTTCTTGAGTCAAATGTAATGTAATGGATCCCCAAGCTAAGTAACCTTATAAACACACACTTAGGGGGAGATTTTTAATAAGTTAGAGTTTTTGTTCTATTTTTATTCATATCATCTTGGACGATAGTAATATCATCCTAGACGATCCATTCAAAATAGAAATCCTAATTAGGGCAGCCATATTAAGTCAGTCTGATTAAGCAGGTCATCATGGACGATACACCCATCATATAGGATGATATGCTCAAATCAAAAATTCTCAGCCACCAGACTAAGTTAGGCAAGTTTTTATTTTTAGAATTTTGGTCTAATTATCTCGGATGATATGTGTATCGTCTAGAATGATTCATTACAATCATGCCTAAATTAGTCAGGTGATTAACGAAAGTAATTAAGGCTTGATGGACCGATCACATCATTCTGAACGATCGTAAGATCATCCTGGATGATCAATTAGAAATCCTCATCATCCAGTGCATTTCACCTGGACGACCCGAACTGTCTGTCAAACGATACTGCCATTTTGAACTAATCATACAGGATAATAGATATGTTGTCCTGGACGATCAAGTCATTTTGAAATCATCCAACATAGTTATCCTGACGACCCGAACTGTGTGCCGGATAATTTTGGGCATTTTTTAACTAATCGTACAGGATGATATACATATCATCCTAGACGATCAAGTCATTTTCTTTAGATCGTCAGGGCTTTTCTTCTAGACATCTTGAACTATCTTATGGATGATATTCCTGATTTAAACAAATCATCCAGGATGATCACAAAATTGTCCTGGATGATCTGAACAAACCTTGTCTTCTAATTGTCTAGAGAAACCAGATTATCCAGGCCAAAAAAGGGGCTAATTTACACTAATCATATAGGACGATTGACATATCATCCTGGATGATCTTTGACGATAAGTTGAAATTTAGGGCAATTTTTAGTCCTTCTATTTAAGATCTTTTTCTTGCTACTGTTGAAATCTTTTGCCACTATCCTTTTTTTAGAGAGTCTTGAGAGAGAGAGGGAGAGCTTGGGAGTGAGAGAGAGAGAGAATCTTATGAGGAAAAGTTTGTGAGGTGTTCACAAAGGTTACTCCAAGCAAGGATTCGAGTCATCATCTCCAGTCATCGTCCCTTGTCCCTCGGTGCTCTAAAGGAAGGATGGTCTACAAGAAGATCAAAGTTCTATGCCTGCTTTAAGAGAAAGTGAAACAAGATAAGGTTCTCTGCCTACTTTAGGAGGAAGCAAAAGGAGTATGGGTTCTTTGCCTCATTAAGTTGGTGAAAAGGAGTTTTGTAAAGGCTTCTCCTCCTTACTATGGAAGCAGAAAGAGAGTCACTTTGTTTTAGTAGAGGGGAGGCTCCAGGGAGTAGACGTAGGTCAAGTTGATCGAACCACTATAAAAGCTGGTGTGTTCTTTCTGATTATTTTTCTGCACTTTACTTTTCTATTGATGATTGTGTGATTGAAGTTATTATTTTATTTAGTTAAACTTCTTCACATCATCGTGAAATTATAATTATTTTAAAACATTCAAAAAGGTTTTTAAAATTATTTTTGCTCACAAATTTTTAAAATTACCAATCCACCCCTCCCCACCCTCTTGGTTAGCCTCGGGCTAGTTCATAAGGGTTTAACATCCCTAACGAACTCTCAAGTGGTATCAGAGCGGGATTCATAAAATTAAGTTTTAAAAAACTTTTAAATTTGATCCATGGTTAACTTTGGTAATAGAAGTACTACATAAGGATATTCCACTACTCGACCACCCTTATTTGCTAATATACCTTTTGATTTTTGGAAAACTCGTATGTCCATATTTTTATAATCTATAGATTATCACATGTGGATGCTTATTAAAGATGGATACTTTGCACCATTTAGAATAGTTGATGGCATTAAAATTGAATTTCCTTTTACTAAATGGACATTTGATAATCGTGACTTAGCACAACTAAATGCAAAATGCTTGAGCTATTTTTCCTGTGCTTTAAAATTTGAGAATTATAAGCGTGTCTCAACTTGCATGACTGGTAAAGAAATCTAGGATAGATTATGCATTACTCATGAAGGTACATCAAAAGTTAAGCAATCTAGGTTAAATATCTTGCTTCATAACTACCAACTCTTTTGCATGAAACCTAGTGAGTCTATATCTGAGATGTATACTAGGTTTACACAGATTGTCACCTCCATGCATACCTTAGGAAGAGAACTCACCAACTATGAAAAAATTAATAAAATCTTGAGATGTTTTCCCTCTTCCTATGATGCCAAGATAACTATTATCACTGATTCCAAGGATTTGAATAATTATTCTATTGATAACATGGATCACTAATTGCTTACGAGTAAGGAGTGAACCAAAGGCTACTTGATGCAGACGAGAAGAAGAAAGAGAAGACTATGGCACTGAAGGCCAACGGTATGGAGACTAATTCTTTCGAGTTTGAAAGTGATGGTGTTGCCTTAATCACTAGGAAATTCAAAAGCTTTCTAAGGAAGAAATACAAGAACTATCAGAAATGAAACAGAGGTAAGAATAGCAAAAATTCTAAAGTTTCTTTTGATATAATTTGTTTTGAATGCAGGAAGCCTGGACATATAAAAGTTGATTGTCCTACACTTAAGGCTCACCCAAGCAAAGAGAAGGGTAAGGAGAAACCCAAGTTCAGGAAGAACAAGAAAAGGATTCAAAAGGCTTTTTAGGCTGATTCTGCATCTAACTCCTCTGAGACTGAAGCTGAGGAGGAGACTACAAACTTGTGTTTGATGGCGGATGAACATCATGGTCAGTCTGACTAAGAAGAGGTATGTGAACTGACCTATAATCAATTACTTGGTGTTTTTGAAAAAATTTATTCATTATATAAGAAACTTAAGAAAATGCATGCTAGCCTTAAATTGGAACACCAAAACCTGCAAAAAGAGCATGAAGTTTTACTTAAGGATCATTCCACACTTGATAATAATCACATGTCATTACTTGATGAATTTGATGAGTTAAACAAAAAGCATTCTAAATTAATTATTGAGTATGATTCATTAAAAATATCGCATGTTGATTTAGAAAAAGCATTTAAAAAACTAGACACTATGGCATGAGATTTATATAGTAGTGAGCATATATTAAAACTAGAAATTATAAGTCTTAAAAAAGAAAATAAATTTCTAAGTATAAAAATTAGTGCATTTGAGAATAACAAAACACCTCCTACTTTTGCATAATTTTATAAACCTCCATCACTTGAAGAAGTTCATTCAAAATTATTAAAGCATGCATCATTCAAACCTAGGAAGAGGCACTATCACCCCCATAGATTAGTTAATCCTTTTCTTGGCATTAGATTTTTCTCTTATGACATGTTATGACATATCTCCCACACTTGTACTATTCACCATAGTACAGACTGGGTGTGGAGGCCCAAATTGCATTATTCACAGCATAACACATATGCATTACATTCTTCTTTTCATAAGAAGGAACCCAAACTTATTTGAGTTCCTAAATCTGACGTTTGATGATTTTATAGGGATGCTCTCATGTATGACCTCATGAGAGCATGTGGTACCTGAACAGTGGATGTTTAAGGCATATGACTAGAGATGCAAATTAAGTCATTTCGTTGGAGGCTAGGACTGGAGGCAAGGTCACTCTGGGAGACAATACCACTAAAAAAGTGATGGGCACAGGTATAATCAGAAACTCCAAGAACCTTTTTATTGAAAATATTTTACTTGTAGATGGATTGAAATATAACTTGCTCAGCATCAGTCAACTCTATGACAAAGGGTTAGCATAAAGTTCCTAGCAAACACTTGCATTATCAGCTTAAATAATAATACTATTTTACAGGACAAGATGATCAACAATGTCTACATGTTTAATTTAAATAATATTGAATGTGCTGCATTATTTTGCTTAAAAATTGCTGTTGATCTATTTTTCTACTGTGGGATAGGAGGTTATATCATGCCAGCATAAAAAATCCTTAGAAAAGTAACCCAAAAGGACTTAGTTAGAGGTGTCCCCAAGCTTAAGTTCACTAAGGATCATATGTGTGATGCCTGTCAACTAGGGAAATAAGTCCATTCCTCTTTCCACTTAATTAAAGACATTAGCACCTCTAGACCTTTAGAAGTCCTTCACATGGATTTGTTTGAACCCATTAGCACTGCCAACTTAGGGGGAAAAGTCTATGAATTTGTGATTATTGATGACTACTCGAGGTTCACTTGGATTAGATTTATGTCATATAAAACTGAGTCATTTGATGAATTTAAATCTTTTTTCACTTGGATTCAAAAGAAGTTAGGTTATGAGATTTTGACCATTCATAGTGATCATGGTGGAGAGTTTGAAAATGTGAGATTTGAAACCTTTTGTGAGGAGCAAGTGATTAGCCATAATTTTTCAGCTTCTAAGACCCCTCAATAGAACGGGGTAGCTGAAAGAAAAAATAGGACCTTGGTGGAAGCCGTTAGAGCCATACTTGCTGAGTATTCACTTCCCAAATTCTTTTGGGCGGAAGCGGTGAACACAACCTATTATGTGTTGAATAGGGTAAATGTAAGATCCAATCTGAATAAGACATCCTATGAGATCATTAAGATTAGAACTCCAAACCTATCTCACCTCCATGTCTTTGGTTATAAGGTCTTCATTCTTAATAATGAGAAATCATCCTTAGGAAAATTTGACCCAAAATCTGATGAAGGAGTGTTCTTAGGATATTTAAGTGTGGGGAAATCATTTAGGGTATTTAACAAGAGGACTTTGGTGGTGGTGGAGACCACTCATGTGGAGTTTGATGAATTTGATCCTAAGGAGTCTATAACTGAGGAAGAAGAGAAAGTAGAAGAGATTATCCAAGGAGTAGAAAATATAAATCTGGAGGAAAGGATAGAACCTCAAAATACTTTGCCTAGATATTAGGGATATTCTTCGAGTCATCCTAAAGAACTGATCTTAGGAGACCCTTATAAAGGAGTTAGAACTAGGCATTGACTTAGGAAGGAAGTAAATCATTCTGTCTTCATCTTAGTGACTAAACCCACCAATATCAATTAAGCCCTTTCTGATGAATTTTGGATCTTAACTATGCAAAAAGAACTTAATCAATTTGTGAAGAATGATGTTTGGGAGTTAGTAGAAAGACCTAAGGATCAAAGTATAGTAGGAACCAAATGGGTCTTTAAGAATAAAATGAATGATTCTGGTGTGGTGGTTAGGAATAAGGCAAGATTGGTGGCTAAGGGGTATAACCAAATAGAAGGGATTGATTTTGAGGAGACATTTTCCCTGTAGCTAGATTGGAAGCCATTAGAGTGCTACTAGCATTTGCCTGTTATAAGGGATTTAAGCTTTTTTAAATGGATATTAAGAGTGCCTTTTTAAATGGGGTAATAAAAGAAGATGTGTTTGTAGAGCAACCCCTGGGTTTTGAGAGTTCTCAATATCTAAATCATGTTTACAAATTAAAAAAGGCCTTGTATGGATTAAAACAGGCACCCAGAGCTTGACATGAGAGGCTTAGCACATTCCTACTAGAAAGAGAGTTTGTTAAGGGGAGCGTAGATGCCGCCCTTTTTCTGAGGAAAGTAGGAGATGATTTACTCATTGTATAGATCTATATTGATGATATACTATTTGGATCTTCTGATCAAAAGTTATGTGATGATTTTTTTAAAATAATGAGTAAGGAGTTTGAGATGAGTATAATGGGAGAATTGTCTTACTTTTTAGGGTTTAGCATAAGGCAAATAGATGATAGAATATTTATCAATCAATCAAAATATACTAAGGATATCTTGAAGAAATATGAAATGGATAAAGCCAAGCTAATAAATACTCCCATGAGCTCCACTATTTAGTTAGATAAAGACTTAAATGAAAATTTTATTGATCAAAAGAAGTATAGAGAAATAATTGGGGCACTGCTTTACTTGACTGCTAGCCGACCTGATATAATATTTATTATTTATCTCTGTGCTAGATTTCAAGCTGATTCTAAAGAATATCACCTGACTGCAGTTAAGAGAATTCTTAGATATCTCTTAGGGACTCCAAACTTGGGAATCTGGTATCCTAGACACAGTAATTCTTTTAAGATTATTGGATATTCAGATTCTGATTTTGCAGGGTGTAGGGTGGATAGAAAGAGCACTTTTAGAACTTGCTAATTCATAGGACAGTCCTTAGTCTCCTAGTCCAATAGAAAATAAAACTCTATTGTACTTTTCACTACTGAAGCTGAGTACATTACCTTAGGAAGTTATGTGGCCCCAGTTCTTTAGTTGAAGCAGTAGATCTTGGATTTAGGATTACCTATTAGCATAATTTCAATTTTGTGTTAACACTAATGCCATCTACATCTCTAAGAATCCTATCCAATATTCAAGAACCAAACACATTGACATAAGGCATCACTTCACTAAGGACCATGTTACCAAAGGGGATATTGAGTTACACCATATTGCAACTGAAAATCAACTGGCTGACATCTTTACTAAACCACTGGCCTTTGACACATTCAGCATTTTAAGGACCACATTGGGTGTGATTGACATATATGCATGAACTTGATGATTTCTGATTTCTAAATTTTTTATTTTTCCTTTTTTCTTTTATTTTTGTTTGAATTGATTTCTTGTTTCTTTTTTTATTTTTATTCACTACTGATTTTTATCTATTATTATTGGTTATCTGATTTAGTCATTTCTGTTTATGCGCTTTCCTGTTATTATTGATTTACTATTTATTTTCTTTAGAATTAGATCACTGCTCGCTACTGCTACTAAACTGGATTTCTAACTGAGAGTTTTGCCTTGTTTTGTGTTTGGAAGCTTGTAAGTAGTGATTGACTCCTTTTAAAATCCTTAGAGGGAAGAAACATTGATGATTATTTCTCTCTCTAACTCATTTAATAGTATATTGTTCCTTTTGGATAAAAATCACTTTCAAAATTAAAAAGTTAGTTTTTGAAATAGAGATCTATTTTATCTTTCTACAGTAATCTATCTCATATGAATAGTGTTTTCAAAGCATTGAATCATTGTTATGTTTTTCTTAATCAGGTGATTACACTTATCATATTAAGTATGATTTTATTCGGTGAATTACTCCTCCTTATTATAGAGAGTGAGTTTTTTCTTCTCTTATGTCTGGAAGGTAATTTCACCACTGAGATTCTTTAGATATTCTGAAAGAAAGCAAGCTTGCAAAAGAAATAAAAAGCGGCACAAAATGGGTTCAAAAATAAAAGATGTGCAATGACGCCAAAAATGAAAAGATACACAAAGTATATCAAAAATTAAAAGATGCGTAAAGTTCACCAAGTAAATTAAAAAAGAGGCAGAAAATGAGCCCACAAAGAAATAAGCTTTCTTCCCTTTCAGATCTCTAAAGTCTTAGAAAAATTTATGTACCACTTAATATTTTTAAACACTTGAGATTGAAAATCATGATTTCCAATTCCTTACTTTGTAATACTTTCTTATCGGATATTTTTCTGGAACAAGGCTTGAAAGGATCTCTTTTTAAATCTAATTTATTCTCTTCTGAATTAGACTTTTGTTTAAAAGAAATTTGAACCTGTAAGGTGTCCGAGGTAGGAGTTACAAAAATTGATTTTCTAACTTTTTTGTGATTTCTTCTTATTAGCTTTTGAATTAAAAATTAAGGAAAAATTCTAATTTACTGGAGGAGCTTGATTAAAAAGAAGGGATTTTATGTTGTTTTATTTTGTTTCCTTGTTTTCATTTTAGTTTTTATTTTTCTCTTTGGTTTGATTTTAATTTTTTTATGGTTTTTGGGTCCCGTGATCATTCCTCTACATCCTTTATTTCTTTTAATTTTTTGTTCAGATCGTCCTGGACGATCCTCACATCGTCCTGGACGATCCTCACATCGTCCTGGACGATGTGATCAAATCATCCCCATCTTGAACCAACGGCTAATCTAAATTAATTATTGGTGATCATCCTGGATGATACACCTCATCATAACTAACATTAGGGATCCGGTCCACAGAAAACATCCCAACCTAGCCTTAGGACACCTCATTGCCTATGCTCTTGAAATAAAATACAATCTTCAATATCCAATTCCGGCAAATGTCTAACCTTCCTTCTACTCCAATAATTCTTTCCATGTTCTACACTGCACTCGTCTTCATCCGGAGCCTAGTATGGATGTTGAGGGAGAAGAGGAAGAGGAAGAGGCTGCTCTTGAGCCTGCTTCACCTGCTCCTCTCTATATGGAATCACCATTAGATCACCTGGTGCACAGGTTTGACTAGTGGGAGTCCTACTTTGACTCCTACGTGGTTGCCCAGGAGTAACACCACACTGAGGATGTGAACCGATTCAATACCTATGTAGCCCGATAGTAGCAGCAGCACGACTAGGACATGACCTGGTTTGGAGAACAGTTTGCCACCCTTCATAGTCTGTTTCAGCCACCACCACCACCTCCTCCACCTGATCAGGGTCCCACTTATTTCTAGCTTGGTTACCTTCCCATTTTTAGTGCTGTTTATGTACTGCCTTTCTCTATTTCTCTGTGATGTTTCTTTTCTATTTTTCTCCTTTTTGAGATGTCAAAAGGGAGAGTAGTTTGGATTGTTAGTATTCTAGATTATTATACTTTTGAGTTTTTAGTATTCAGTGTCCCTGTACTGTTTGCCTGGCTAATAAAATTTGCATTGCTCAGTTTTTCTTACTCTATATTTTATTTGCTGAATTAAAAATTATCTAATAAATATTTATCATCATCAAAAAGGGGGAGATTGTTGCAAATCTGAATTCAAGGATTATGATTTTAATGATGGCAAACATCTCTATTTCTGCTTGATTGCCTAACCTTTCAGGTTCACAAGATCAATTATAATTCAAGCAAGCTCAAGATCGAGTCAGTCTGAGTTTTTCAATTTCAATGTAATTGTTTACCTTTCTTGAGTCAAATGTAATATAATGGATCCCCAAGCTAAGTAACCTTACACACACACACTCAGGGGGAGATTTTTAGTGAGTTTGAGTTTTTTGTATTATTTTTGTTCATATCATCCTAAACGATAGTAATATCTTCTTGGATAATCCATTGAAAATAGAAACCTTAATTAGGGCAGCCATGTTAAGTCAATCTAATTAAGTAGATCGTACTGGATGATATATCCATTGTATAGGATGATATGCTCAAATCTGAAATTCTCACCCGTTAGACAAAGTTAGACAAGTTTTTATTTTTAAAATTTTGGTCTAATCGTCCCGGATGATACGTGTATCATTCTAGATGATTCATTACAATCTTGCCTAAATTAGTCATATGATTAAGAAAAGTAATTAAGGCATGATGGATCAATCACATCATCTTGGACGATCGTAATATCGACCTGGACGATCAATTAGAAATCCTCATCGTCTAGTGTATTTCACCTGGATGACCCAAACTATCTGTCGGACGATACTGCCATTTTTGAACTAATCATATAGGATGATAGAGATATCATCCTGGATGATCAAATTATTTTGAAATCGTCCAGCATGGTTGTACTGGACGACCCGAACTGTGTGCCGGATGATTTTGGGCATTTTTAAACTAATCGTACAGGACGATATACACATCGTCCTAGACAATCAAGTCATTTTCTTTAGATCATCCAGGCTTTTCTCCTGGACATCCCGAACAGCCTACTGGATGATATTAAAATATATTTTAAAGGTTTATTGATTACCACCATTATTGTTCACCGAGGCTATGAAGTTTATTTCACCTTCATTAGGGCTAATTTAATAGCCTCGTGCCCTGGGTTACCTAGTGGTAACTGATATAATTAAGTGATTTAATTTGATTAATATTTAAAAGTTAATTAATTTTTTATTAAGGATGGTTAATTATTGGTTTTAAGGTTAATCAAAGATTTTTGGAATTTAAACTCAATTACTTAATTTTCTGGGATTATTTGAATTATTTAATATATTTAATTAAAGGGGTCAAAAGTTTATATTTTGATTTAAGTTGATTTTTGAAAAGTTAGTATTTTTGTAAAATATTAGACCTTAAGATGATCAATTAGACTATAAGCATGCTGGATTTGAATTTTTTTACATTTTATTATGAAGGTTTGAAGATTTGACTTAAAATTTGACTTAAGTTTGACCAAAAGTTGACTTTTTCAAATTTAAATGATTTCTAGAAGTTTAGGAATTTTGAAAAATGTTAGATTTTTATATGAATCGAATGCCTTTGAGTTTGACTGATTTGGAATTTTCTTGAATTAGTTATGATTTTTGAAAGTTTGGGGTTTATTGGAATTATTTAATTGTCTTAATTAAAGAGGCTTTGATGATTTGAGTCCAAATGAATTCCCAACTCCTTGAAATCAACTACAAAGATCAGAAATGACTTTAAGGAGATATTCCCAAGTGTTTGGAAAATTTTTGAAATTTTTAATTATTTTAATTAATTAAATTAATTAAATATTAAATTTTAATTAACATTAAATTAAGCTTGATTTTAAGGCCCAGTCAAGGAGCTTTTATTTTTCATTGATTAAGAGCTTAATTCTGGTCAGTTAAAGGTATTATGTGTATTTTTGTGATTTATTAAATTTTCTAGAAGTTTTAAGGTCTTAATTAAGGTTTAAACTTAAGTTGATTGACTAAGGGGCTTAATGATTTCAAACATTAATGAGAAATTTTCTTAAGGCTGTATGTGTCACTAAATTTAAGTATTCAAAGTTTCAAGTCAATTGAAAATGTATCCTAATTATTGGATTTTCTTAAATTTCTCTAAAAAATGTCCTTAATTATTGTCCTTAATAATGTCACTAGGTTTCATGGGCTTAATCAATGTATTAACTAACCGTTAACACACATATAGATGCACATACAACATTCACTAGCAATTCCTAGATCTAGGAGAACCTTAAGACTAGGTGTAAGTGTTACCCATAAGCATGCAATTAAGATACATTTAATTAATTGGAAAAATTAATCAATGAATAATTAAAAAAATAATTATTCATTGATTAATTATCCCTCCCCATCAAATATGTTCAATCATGCTCAATCTATGTTTGAATCCATAAGATCTCTTAAAACTCTCAAAATTTAACCTATATAATTTTAAAATTAGTTTTATATAGGAAAATAGCTTGATTTTAAGGTGTCTAGAAAGGTTAGGATAATTCAAAATAATATTTTGAAAACATCTTAATAATTTAAAATTACTTCGAAATAAAAGTTTATAATTTTGATTTTTGAAAATAATCTAAATTAATATTTAATTTGTTATTAATGAAATACTTAAACGCTTAAATAATGGAAATCATTTAAAATATACAAAGTATCTTAAAATAATTTTAATTTTAAATTAAAATATCTCAAAATTATTCTCTGATTATTTAATATGTTTTAAAATAGATTCTTGAATTTTTAAAATTATTTAAGTTAATATTGTTTAAACATTAATTAAATACTAAAATATTAATAACATTTAAAATATTTAAAGGATGATCTTTCAAATTTAATTAATTTTAATATAAAATATTTAAACTATTCACTTCTGAATATTTATAATATATATATTCAAAATAGAATTTAAAATTTTGAAAACATTTAAGTTAATATTTAATTGATTAAAAGCTTGACAACTAAATATTTAAGATAATCTAAAATATATTAGATACTTTAAATAAATCTAAATGTCAAAATATTTTAAATACCCTCTCTGATTTGAAATGATATTAAAATATATTTATCTTAAAAGTTTGGAATTAATTTGATTTATTTTGATTAATTAATAATTAAAATATCAAATTTTAATATTTTTAAAATTATTTAAAATATATTGTATATTTTAAAATAAATGTAATTTCATTTAAAAGAGTTTAAAATTATGAGCATTTTCATCTATTATAAGAAAATTTTGGATTAATACTTTATTTTTAATGATTTTTTGAAATTTTTTATTAAAAAAAGATTTTAAAATAATTAAATTTAATTAGACCTAATCAGTGGCATGGATGCCACGTGGCAGCCAATGGTTCGCTGGATCAAAATGTGTGGCGGTGCACTAATGCTAATGATTACGCCGGCGGCAATCATTAGCATTAATGACAGTACGACGGTGGCGAGTTGTTCTCGGAGCCACTCAACCACGTCAGCCGCCAATCCAAGCCATTGATCTACGTGTGGTTCGACATGGAGGATTTGGATTTCGCCATATGGGGTAACTCCTTAATGATTGATCCCACGGTTTGAAATGGACGCAGAACGATGAGATTTGAGCCGTTGATCAAATGATCAACAGCTCAAATCACCCAGAAAACTTGCAGAATGCGAATGGAGCCCCAAAAAAAATTAACTCATTACCTTGATTGGGTTGACAAAATCACTTGAAATTTTAAATGTAGACAGCAATTATGAATAAAAATTATAGGGAGTTTGTTTGGGGTTTTAAAAAACTCTATTCAAAAAGCTATTTTTACTTGAAGTGTTTAAGCGAGGGTTTGAATTTACGAGAAAACTAACCGATGGATCTTTGGGATTTTAGTTTCTCTGAGCTTGTGGATTATATATACAAGTTTTTGTAGAAGAAATCCGGCCTCGAACACGTCTAGATCAATGGAAGATCACCTTGGACGGATATAGCTTGAGTTTACCGGAAGGCTCATCGTCGGTGAGGTTTTAACGGTGGGATTTAACTTGGAATGGGTGTGGAAGGTCGAGGGGAGCTTGAACGAACAGAGAACTCCACTGAAAGAACTTGAAGTAGTGAGAGAGAGATAAGGTTTGAATGATCATTCCTTTCAAGCCTTTGCCCTATTTAAAACCCTTAGGGTTCAAAGGGACGGTTCAGATTGATTGGGTGGAGTGCTAGGATGTTAGACACCTAGACTAGGCCGTTAGGGAACATGGGAGGCTTGTGGATCAGGTGACAATGACTCTAGGTCGTTCTCAAGCATGGGGGGGACCACTAGGTTGGTTAGAGTTGAGCTACAGGCTGAGCTAGTGGTTGGGTTGGGCTCAAGGGAGGTTCTAAGGTTCCCTAAAGCTGCTGGAGAGGATTATGGCGGAGTGGATTAGGTTTAAGAGGGGTTTTGACTATGTTTGACTCCTTTAAACCCTTAGTTTGACTATTTGACCAGTCCAAAGTTACTTGGACTGCTAAGGTGGCCTGGGGGGGTGCTCACTTGCTGACTAAGAAAATCCCTCAGCTGTAAAGGATATACTTGAGGTTTAGAAGGGATTTGACCACTTATAAGTTCTTTAGAGACTTTGTTGACTAGGTTGACCAGTCAACCAGTCAATAAGGCTGATGATGTGGAGTTAAGGAAATGTTTAAGAGCTGATAAAATTTGAGTGAAAACATACATGTTTGACCAAATTCACTAAGTTGACTTGGTCAACTTTGACTTGGGTTTGATTGACCACTGATTAAGACATGTTTAGGCTATGGTTTAGAGTTGATTTGAAGCTTGAAAGAGGTTTGACATGTTGAATGGATTAAAATAACCCATTTAGAGCTTTAAGGGGTACTTAGGTCAACTTAGGTTGACTTAGTCAACGAGGTTAACCCAGTGGGTGGGTCTAGGCTCAACAAGTTTGAAATGGTATTTGAAGTCTGTTAGAAATTTTTCCCGGATTTAAATAAGTCATTTGGGTCAAATGGGCCTATTGGGCCCTCAAAGGGCCATTTGGGTCAACCAGGTTGACCTAGGGTCTGGAAATGGGTTCAACAGATTAGGTTTAATAATTGAAGTATGTTGAAGGTGGTTTCAGGGTCTGTATGGTCATCTAGATCAAATGACCTATTTGGGCCCTTAATGGGTCATTTGGGTTTAATGGGTTATTTAAGTCAACCCTGGTTGAGTTGGTCAACCAGGTTGACCCATGGTTTGGGAATGGGCTCAACAAACTTTGTTTAATGATTTGAGTTGATTGAGATTGGTCTCAGAGGTTGAAATGGCCATTTGAGTTGACATGACTATTCAAACCCCTAAGGGGTATTTTGGTCATTTTGACCCCTGGTCAACTGGGGGGGCCAAAGTGAATCCAACCAAATACAGTTTAATGCTCCATGAGTTAGAGGCATACCTAAGTTAGACTTCACTAAGGACCATCTATGTGATGCTTACCAACTAGGTAAACAAGTCAAATCTTCATTTCATTTAATTAAAGACATCGATATCTCTAGGCCACAAGAAATCCTTCACACGGACCTATTTGGACCTTTTAGTATAGCCAGCCTAGGAGGAAAGACTTATGGATTTATAATAATGAATGACTACTCTAGATTTACTTGGGTTAGATTCTTAGCATATAAGAGTGAGTCAATTGAGAAATTTAGAACTTTCTCCACTTAGATTCAAAGGAAATTAGGATGTGAAATCTCAATAAGTAATAGTGATCATGGTGGAGAGTTTGAAAATGATAGGTTTGAATTCTTATGCCAAGAGATAAGAATAGAATATAACTTCTCTGCCCCTAGGACCCCTCAACAGAATGGAATAGCTAAGAGAAAGAATAGAACCTTGGTAGAAGCTACTAGGGCAATGTTAGCTGAATACACTCTCCCTAGATATTTTTGGGCAGAAGCAGTGAATACTGTTTATTATATTTTAAATAGATTGAATGTCTAAACTTAATAAGACACCCTATGAACTCCTTAAGGGTAGGACACCCAATCTTTCTCACGTACATGTTTTTATATGTAAATACTTTATCTTAATCAATGAAAAGTCACCCTTAGAAAAATTTGATCCTAAATCTGATGAAGGAGTCTTCTTAGGTTATTCTTTTTTTTTAAAGAAATGCATATAACAATTTTATTAAATAAAGCCAAGATACAAAAGTCTAAGTGATAGCACTCCTATCACATTCCCCCTTTATCAAAGTAAAAAAGGAAGGAGGAATCTTATTATAATCCCTACTATCCCAAATGAAATCAAAAGAACGAGCATAGTTAGCACAATAATCCGCTAACTTATTGCAATCCCTATTCACAAAATGAAATAACACTTGGTTAAAGTCTCTAAGAAAAGAGAAGTCTTCTTGCTTAAAGCAACTCTCCTTAGCATCTTCATTCTTCATCACACCTTGAACATACCTCATAACATTGTAATTATTACCCTCAATAATGATACCTTTCACCTCATACATCCATTCTTGAAGAACCGTCTTTAAGGAAAGATTGGCCTACAGCTCCAAAACCGGCAGTCCCAATGTAAACAATTGAAACCAAAGGCAAACAAAAATCTGCCTTTACAGTCTCTGATCATGCCGCCTATACTAGCCTTATAAGAGCTTTCTAACGAAGCATCAACATTGAGCTTAATCCATTCAAGGGGAGGGGGATGCCAAGAGGAAGAAGACAGCCTTAGCTGATTGGTATCCCAGTTGTCCGAAATAAGATTATAGCAAAAAGAAGTAGTAGCAAAACTGATTGAATTTGCTGCAGAAACAGTAATATGAACCTCTGTTCCGCTATGTATGAGCTTATTTCTACTTTTCCAAGAAAAGAACACATCAAAACAATATAAATTTCCCAAGAACGGATTGGATTTAGACAAAACTGCCAGCTCCTGATAGCTTTCTTCCAGGTTAGAGAAAATAGGGACTTTGAATACCCATATATCAAGCAGATCTATCACTTGATACAGATACACACAACGGACATCAATGTGTTCAGAATTCTCAGAGGCGTTGCATCCTCTCGGACATCCGTTGAAATCTAGTAGCCTTCTGTACATCAAAAACTCATTTGAGGGAATCACATATAGATGCAATCTCCACCATAACAGATCTACATTTGGCCATAGCTTTAAATTTCTCAACCATTTCCAATTTCGGTCTTCATCAACATAACCAGTCTTGTTCTCAGAAATCAATGCATAAATTGATTTACCTGAGAATTTCAACAGTAGCTCTAATTGGTCGCTTTGCAATTCATAATGAATTGGAACAGACTTAATTACTTCCACCAGGTCTTGACCAAAGAACTGCTGCAACTTTGAGACATTCCATTCTCCTTCTTAAATAAAACTCATAAGACCTTTGCATTCTTAATTTAAATTAGCAACAAACGTAGGCCACCGATCAATGCTCTTGTCTAAGACCCAAACATCCTTAGTAGTATTGATACTACTGCCATCCGTAATTTTCTATCTCACTATCTGCTTCAAGAACTTTGCCCCATCTCTAATAATCTTCCAAGTCAGAGAGGCTCCACTTCTGACTTGATACTCCCAAATATCCCTACCATACTTAGCCATTAAAATTCTATTAAGAAGAGAAGAAGGATTAGAAACAAAGTTCCTTGCAAATTTAGCCCTCACAAGCCCTACTTTAGCAGCTGCTGAAAACACTCCTTGACCACCCATTCTTTTTGGCTTACATAAAGTTTCCCAAGCAACATAGTGAAGACCGAAACTTCTATCTTGTTTGTTCCAAAGAAAGTCCCTACTCAATCTATCCAACTCATTCAGCACTCCCATTGGGACAAGAGAATGAGTTGATAAGAAAATAGGAAGAGAAAGGAAAGACGACTTAATGAGAAGAAGCTTTCCTGATAGAGATATAAAGCGATTCCCCCATATATTTATCCTGTTATATGCCTTTTCCAACAATTTTGAAAATCCGAGCAAGTCAATCTTCTTAAAACCAATTTAACTCCAAGATAAGTAAGCTCTTTGACTTTCTTGAATCCTAGAAGCTTTCAAAGAGCATTAGATTTCCTTCTTCCAACAGCTTTCCCAAAGAGAATAGACGATTTCAAAACATTAACTTTTTGGCTCGACCAATTGCTATAATCCTTCATAATCTTCATGATTCTCTTCACACTCCTATAATTTGCTTCAGAGAAAATGATAATGTCATCCGCATATTACAAATGAGAAACTTTTTCTGCTTTAGGAGCTATTTTAATTCCAATCTTTCTACCTCTTTGAACAAATGCATCTGTCAACAACTGAGAGCACATAATGAACAAATAAGGAAATAAGGGGCACCCTTGCCTAAATCCTCTCTTAGCCTCAATCCATTTAGAATTGTTACCATTGATCAAGATAGAATACTTGGGAGCAACCACACATTGTAATAAAAGATTAGAAAATTTATCAGAGAAACCAAAATGCTCCAAAACTTGCTTCAAAGTCTCCCAACCCATACTGTCGTATGCTTGTTCCATATCAACTTTAATAGCCATCATACCCTTCCTAGCTTTAGAAAATCTGAATTTATTAATAAGCTCTTGCGTCAGCAGAATATGTTCGGATATAGAACGACCTCTAACAAATGCAGCTTGTTCTTCAGTGATAATTCTTGGGATAAATCAAACTAGCCTGTTCAACAACATCCTAGCCACAATTTTGTAGATGGACAAACATAGGCTAATAGGCCTATAATTGGAGGGACTCAGAGGATTCTTAATTTTAGGAATTAAAACCACAGATGTTTCTTTCCACTCCTCACACATAAAATCAGTTTTAAAAAAGGAACAAATAGCCTTCCAAACATCCTCTTTAATAATGGCCCAATAAAATTTAATAAAAGAGTAAGTGATGCCATCCAAACCAAGGGAGATATTACCTTCTAAATGATTTACCACCAGTTCGAGCTCCTCCATAGAGAATTCAAACGTCAGAAAGGTTCTATCTCCTTCATCAAGGATGTGAGATCTGGTCGGCCAGCCCCTAAGCAAGCATTTCCTTTCTTTCTACTTGTTTTGAAAGAACTCCGATAGCGTATTCTCTATTTGATTTTGATCCTCGGTCAGAATACCCTTGTTGTCTCTGATCTGATTAATTTGATTGGAATTACGCCTAGCTAAAGTAAAGGCGTGAAAGTATTTGGAATTGATATCTCCTTCTTCTAGCCACTTAACCTTAGCCCTTTGCCTCCACCATGTATTGAGCCGCCCCAATGTTGAATTGAGCTCAAGCACCTTAGATTTCAGCAAACAACATTTTTTCACCAAACAAGCCTCTTCTTCTTGCAGCTCTATAATTTCTTTCTTTAAGCGATCTTTCAAAGAGTTAAGAATCAAATGCTTAGCTTTACTCTAGAAGAACAATGCCTTCAAAACTCTTTTGAATTTAAAAATTGAGAGAATGGGCTTCATCTCCTAGAACTGTTTTTCTTCAAGACTTAGCTACAATGGCTGTAGAAGCTGGATAGGAAACCCAAATATCTTCAAACTTCAGCTGATTAGTTTTTTGAAATCCAGAAGGAAAAATTTTTAACATAATTGGACTATGATCAGAAGCTACTCTAGTTAGGTGCCGAACAACTGCCAGCTGTATTGCTTCTAGAGCAATTGAGTTAATAAGACAACGATCCAACCTCTCCAGAATACGTGCACTACCTTTTTTATTGTTGCACCAATTATATTTAGGGTCAATAACCCCTATATAATGGAGGTCACACTTGTTCATAAACAAATTCATGTCTTGTGGGCCTTGAGAAAAAGCAAACTTCTTGCCACCTCTTTTTTCTTCTTGGGACAAGATATAATTAAAATCACCCCCTACAATAAAAGGAAGATTCCTATCTGAAAAAGCTTCTAGCCTATCCCACAAGGCTCTCCTTTTATAGATATCTTTGCTACAGTATACTATAGCAACCAACCACTCACCTCTATTAGGAATAGTGAGCTCACCGACAACTACTAGTGGAGATGCTTCAATCACATAAAAAGAACCAACATCATACCTCCAACACACCATAATACCACCAGACAACCCTTCCGCTGGAAGCATAAACAAATCCTAAGTAGGTCCAACAATTTTACTGAATTCATACCTACTAACTGTAGAGATCTTTGTCTCAACCAGTCCAACAAACAAGATATCGAATTCTTTAACAAAATCATTCAAATAATGGGAGGCCTCAGTTTTCCTAGCCCCCCTACAATTCCAAAATACTATTGATGACATTTTGGATTGATGGGATTGCTCCCGCTCTTGCTCCTTTTCATCACATCCCCTTTCCTCCTTTGGGAAAGAATATTGTATCTACCCAAAGATCTAAGTTCTTTTCGAAGCTTAACTTTTATTTTTTCTGAAGCTTCCTCCATAAATCCAGTATCGGTTCCAAAGACCTTCATGGCATCAGTAATCAATTCACCTTCTTCTGAAACTCCATCTTTAGGATCTAGATCCCCAAGATTTTCCTCATTCCCTTCTAAACAAGACTCCAGAATTTTGAATTTATTCACGTTGTCAGGAAGAATTGAAGAAACCAGAGAAGACACCTTGCTTTCATAAGCTACTGGGAAAACAACTGCATCTCCCAGATTTGAATCCTTAGTGTTATTCACTACTAGCTCAGGCATATCCTGGATATACTGAACAGCCTCCTCTGAAGATGGACAGGTAGACCCACCTTCGTTCTGAGCAGCAACTTGAGAGCTTAAATTAACAGTTTTTTTTTACAAAACCTATATTCGAACGCGTAGAGTTATCAACCTTACTCTGATTGCTTGTGAAATCAGCAGCAAACACCTTCCACCTCCTCCCGTTCTTAACATGAACCCAAGGGCCATATGAATTTCCTTTACTCACTTCCTCCATCACAAACTTATCCGTCATAATTGCATCCTCTACAAGCCTGGGGGCAGCCTCCTTTAAACCAGAAGCACCTTCCTTGCAGTCACCAATGAGATGACCGCTTTCCCACATTTAAAACAAAATGTGGAAACCTTCTCATACTCTATTTTTTGAAAAATTCGACCACACGAACCTTCTACCCAAACTCCTATAGGAAATTGTTGATCTAGTTCTATCCGAACATAGACTCTAGCATACTCCCTTTTGCTCCACTAGAACATGTTTCCATCAATCCATAAGGGATGCCCTATCCTTGAAGCAATTCTTGCCACATTGACTTCATCCCAACATAACAGAGGAAGATGCGGCAGTCTGACCCAAATTGGAGATGTTAATCCCATTAATGAGGTCAGAGAGAATAGAGGCGACCACTTGTCTATTCCCATAATGTCACCATTTACATACCAAGGGCCACCCTCTAGCACCTTCTCCACAGCCTCCATAGAATAAAAAGAGCAAAGGATCCATCCAAGTCCCAGAATGGTTAAATGAAACTTTCCAATAAGCCCCCATTGACGACGAAGCTCATTGGCTATCACATGGACAAGGAGTTCCTTCCCAAAAACTTTAACAACCACTGAAAATTAAAGCTTGTCAGAATTTAACTTAACACTTATTTCATTCAACTTGACTACCATTCCATCTTCAGAAAGGATATAGTCATCCTTAGAGAAATTAACCTTAATATTTGGTCACCTAACCCAAGGGTTACTATTAGGAACACCATGGTCCTTCAGCTCTACAAGCTTGTTGTTTTGAGCATTATCATAAACATCAGGAGGCTTCTCCATCAACTTGTTGGAGACAGATGCTTCGTTCTCCATGAAAAGAGGTTTAGCTAAATTGTTACTAAACCTATTAATAATTAATTTCATTCCCGAAAAGGAAGATGCCTCAAAATCATTTGAACTTCTTGGAGGAGTTATACCAGCCTCATTCTTACCTTTAATGACAGGATCTTTACCTTTGCCAAGAATAGGGGAGACTTCTTAACCATGACAGATGATGATTCGTTAATCTTTAGAGGCCCAACCTTCAGAGTTTTGAGTGAGCCATCCAGGTAGCCATTGGATAAGGATGGGGTAATAGGAGGATTCCAACAATCATCAGAGGTCGCCGCTGCCTCACCCGTCATCTATGGGAAACCCACCAAAATAACAGAACGAATCAAATTTGAAAAAAGTTGAATCTATCTCTAGTGATCTGGGAGCTTCTCTCTCTAGCTTCTCTCTCTACACTCCTACTTGAAAAGAAGATATTTTATTTGGATAAGAGGACCCTAGTAGTAGAAGAGTCTACCTATGTGATATTTGATGAATCAAATAAGACCTCTAAATCTAAACTTGAAGAAGAAGAAGAAGTAGAGGTCATTCATGGGATAAAAATCATTGCCATAAGAGATAGACTAGAACCTCAGGAGCAATTGCCAAGAGATTGGAGATATTCTTCTAGTCATCCTAGAGAATTGATCTTAAGAGACCCATCTGAAGGTGTAAGAACTAGGCATGGACTTAGGAAGGAGGTTAGTCATTCTGCATTTATCTCCATGATAGAACCCACCAACATAGAATAAGCCTTAGGTGATGAATTCTGGATCCTAGCAATATAATAAGAACTAAATCAGTTTATTAGGAATGATGTTTTGGAGTTGGTGAGTAGACCTAAAGACTAGAGTATTGTAGGAACCAAATGGGTTTTTAAGAATAAAATGAATGACTATAACATTATAGTAAGAAATAAGGCTAGATTAGTAGCTAAGGGGTATAATTAAATTGAAGGAATTGACTTTGAGAAAACTTTTGCCCCTGTAGCTAGACTATAAGTCATTAGGGTGCTTTTAGCCTATGCTTATTTTAAAGGGTTTAAGCTATATCAAATGGATGGTAAGAGTACCTTCTTAAATAAGATATCAAATAGAAGGACATGTACATTGAGCAACCCCCAGGTTTTGAGAACTCAAAATTCTCAAATCATGTATTTAAACTAAAGATGGCCTTACATAGACTGAACCAAGCACCTAGAGCCTGATATGAAAAGCTGAGTTCATTCCTTCTAGATAGATTCTTTGTTAAGGGTAGTGTAGACACCACTCTCTTCTTAAAGAAAGAAGGAGAAGAGTTGCTCATTTATCAAATCTATGTTAATGATATTTTATTTGGATCATCAAATAAAAATCTTTGTGATGAATTTTCAAAAACTATAAACAAAGAGTTTGACATGAGCATGATGGGAGAACTTAATTATTTTCTTGGATATAGTGTAAAGCAATTGGATGATGGAACCTTCATTAGCCAAAATAAATACATCAAAGATATTCTTAAAGATATGAAATGGATAATGCTAAGGTTATAAACACTTCCATGAGCTCCACTATTCAATTAGAAAATGACCCAAATGAAAAATCAATCGATCAGAAAAGTATAGGGGAATAATTGGATCACTTCTTTACTTAACTACTAGCAGACTAGATATAATATTTAGTATTTACATGTGTGCTAGATTCCAAGATGATCCAAAAGCATCCCACATGACTGTTGTTAAGAGAATCCTTAGATATTTGTTAGGCACTCCAAACCTAGGAATCTGGTATCCCAAACACAGCACCACTTTTAAAATCATAGGATATTCAGATTCTGATTTTGCAGGATATAGGATAGATAGAAAAAGTACTTCTAAAACTTGTCAATTTATAAGATAATCCTTAGTTTTCTTATCTAGTAGAAAATAAAACTCAGTAGCCCTTTCCACAGTTGCGACAGAATATATAGCAGTAAGGAGTTGTGTTGCTCAAGTCTTATGGCTAAAGCAACAACTCTTAAATATTGGACTACCTGTATGAACCATTCCAATTATGTGTGATAGCACTAGTATAATTTGCATATCTAAAAATCTAATTCAACACTCCCATACAAAGCATATAGACATTAGACATCACTTCATAAAAGATCATGCAACCAAGGGAGATATAGAATTGCACCATATAGCTACAGGAGATCAATTGATAGACATATTCATAAAACCCCTTTCCTGGGACACCTTTAGTAACTTGAGGATAAAACTAAGTGTTATAGACATTCATGCTTAATCCAAGAGAAATAAAAAAAATTCATTTAAAAGTATTTGTTCATATGTGTTTAAATTGTATGTGTTTATTCATGTACTTGTTTATATTTTATTTATAGTTGTTTGTTAAAAAAAATTTGGTTTAAGATATTTCTTGATCATCACACATGTACCTCACCGAGTCACAAAAATCTTTAAAATTCTAATCATGGGTCATTTAATTGGGGTTTAAAGTGTTTAAAAAATCACTGAAAAAGGCTTTCAGGATAGGGCCTTTAAACCTTGGGTTTTGGTCTGGATTTAAGCTGGATTTTGGGTCTAAATGTTTGAATTTGAGTTATCAAAATTAATCACACCATTTAGATGATTATGAACGATTGGATAAGTTTGAAATTAGATTGAAAGCTGGATCAAGTGTTAAAGTTAGGGTTGATTGAGGTTTGAGTGGAGTTGAGATCTAGATAGACTCGAGGTCTGGGTTTGATTTGAAACTTAAATTTATTTGAGATCTAGATTAACTTGAATCTAGATTGATCTTAGGGTTTGGATTGATCTAAGGTCAGGATAGGTCCTAGGATATGGATATATCTAGGGACTAGATTGGTCTTAAGGTTTAGATTGGTTCTAGTGACCTCATATAAAAATGAGGTCAACACCAGCCAAGACCTGAATATGTAAGAATGATGAAGGAAATCATTGAATTAGAGAAATAGGGATGATGTGTAATTATTTCATTATAAAATTGTAATGTGTACTATAAAATTTTATTTTGTATTTGATAAATTCATTATAAAATTATATTGTGTCTCATAAAATTTATTATAAAAATATATTATGTGTTGTAAAATTACATTGATTATTACTATGCATTTAATAAATGTATTATAAAATTAAATTATATGTATATTTGATAAATTCATTATAAAATTATGATGTGTATCGTTGTGTACCACTATATACCGCTGATTTGTACCGCTCTATACTACTGTGTACCGCTCTATACTACTATGTACTGATGTATACCTTGTTGCTGTATACCGCTATTTATGGTGTGTAGTTATAGCATTTTGGCTATTTAAGCATAGTTGTTGTAATATTTCAGGTATTTAAAGTGGGTGGTTGTAGTTTTTCATCTCTTTTAGGTGGGAAGTTATAACATTTGAGCAATTTAAGATGCATCACAAGTTCTCTCCAGCAGCTGTGTATCATTATAACCTTTTGCGATTATGCTCTATCGACTACTTTGGTCGGATACTCAGAAATCTCGAGGTATATCAATGAAGGACTTTGTGGACATAAACAGTAGGATGCATGAATGCATGTCAAGGTGTTCTAACATTCCGCTTGAGCAACTAGCAAAGGTAAATATAATATACAGATATTACATGCATTCATGACATGAACATTGTAATTGTATACTAGAGATTTCATATGGAGAGGTAATGGTAGTAGAGGGCAACAGAATAGAAAATTTCCTAAATGCTAGAGGCTGGAGATGTGTGAAAAGTAAGTTTTTTGAAAAATATCAAGCTAGTGCTCACTTTCTTTAAATATATTCTCATGAGCTATGACGTAACAGAGAAGGTGTCAGTTCCAATTTAGCTAGTAGGCCATCTTATGATGTAGACAATGTCATTCTTTATCACCCTTGGGATTCAGCTGAGGATTTCTTCATTATAGAATTGTGAAAGCAAACATTGAAGAAGTTCTTACATGGAGGTAAGTGAAAGAAGTTTCTAGACCTGGATGATTGGCAAGATTTACAGTTCGAGTTGATGTCAAGATTTGGATGTTTTCCATAATAAACTCAACTACAGGTGTGTGTGTGTGTGTGCTAGCTACTTAAGGAGCAGTAATCGTGATCTCTATGTACCATTGTTATGTACTATTATGTACTGGTGTGTGCTGTCATGTACCACTGTGTACTCATTTCCATTCATGTGATGAAATTAATAAAATATTTTCAATGATATTTTTGTTCATATTCTACACTAATTGGTGCTGTGTACTGCTGTGTACTCGTGTGTACTATTGTGTACCATTGTGTACCACTATGTACTCTTTTCCATTCACATGATGAAGTTACTAGGATATTTTTAGTGATGTTTTTATTCATATTTTACACTAATTATTGTTATGTACAATTGATGTGTACTGTTGTGTACCATTGATGTGTACTCCATAGATAGGAATGAAAATAATTATCTCAAGAAATGTGTTACTCATAAATTATTCATATAATTATAAATACAAATTACAACTACAAATAAAGAATGTCTATACAAATTATGAAAGTCTATACAAATTACGAATGGTTGTACAAATATAGAATATATCTACAAATAATGATAGACATATACAAATGAAGAATTTCTTTACAACTTTTGTTCAATTATTTTTTAGCTATATAAAGAATAGCGTATGCGAGTTCTGCCTTGAATTTAGGCATTTTATCATGTCAATATTTATGATCAGCCCAGTTGATAGCCTGATGTTGGATAACAACCATCATATATTTATAGACAAATATACCACAATCGAAGCTATTTTTTTGGGTTTGCACACCACTGACAATTTGGACCGGCCACTACTATATGTCATCATCAAAAGAATCCTTTGCTTCTTCATAAAGAAAATTTATCTGCACAAAATATTGAGACCACATAAATTTCAATCAACTGGAGTTTAAATTTAAGATGAAAGTATACGATTTCAAATCTTGACTCACAATTTGAGGAAGCACAGCCTTATGAGCTTTGTTTGGCAAAGAATCGATAAAATGCCAAACTTGATTCTTCAAGTTTGTTACTAGAAGGGTCCAATATCATTGTTCACCACAGGTAATAGCAGTAGATTTGAAGCCCTAACCGAATATTTATTGATATGGTTGACATAAATTTTGGTATCAATAATATATTTTGAGTATGACTGGCATGAATTAGACAAAATAAGAAATAAATTTAACAAGAAATCAATCACAAATACATGAAAAATGTGTAAGAAGTGATGAAAAACCCAATGTAGGAAAGAAATAAAAAAAAATGGATGGTAAAAGTCGGGGTAATGCTGGTTCTTCTTAGCTAGTAAAATAAGCAAAGCATCAACATGATTGTTATTGAGGTGCTTGTATATTAGTAGTTCGTCAATTTGACTTCTAAAAATAATGACATTCTCATCACTAAGAACCATGTCATACCTGAAAAAAAATAAAGGCCAGCAATATATAGAAGCGATATAGAGCAGTACACAGCGGTGCACAGCAATGATACACAATAGTACAAAAATTGTTTGTACTTTTATAGAAATAGCGACACGCATAATTCAAACTTACTTTTCATTATACTTTTATAGACAACTGTCTATGAACACCTATATTTCCTAACTTGTCATCTCCCTTTTTGGAAAATCTATTTTTGTTGGTGTTAGGTTAGTGACGGCTGTTATTCCCTCATCTACCTCAATAACTATATCTGCTGGTGGAAACTATTCTATAGGCATAGGTTTTTTAATAATTTTTTTGCCCCTTCTCCCCTTCTGGCCGATGGTATATGGTGTCTTCACCATATTCTTCCTCCGGCCAGTCCTTGTATGCACCCTACGTGCTATACCAATGTAGCAGGTTGAGGCAATGCCCTTATCCTCATCATCTACTTAATCTTTCAATGCATCATGGCAAGTGACTTATTTGATAGGTAACAAGATCAAATTTATAATTGGTACTATATATTCTGAAGGATTTACAGATATTGTCCCTTCCTTAGTAATGTCAGCTGTAGGTTATTTGACAATATTATCAGTTATTATCATCTTTGAGGAAGATTCTGTAGGCTCTCCTGTTTGATAGGCTTTGTACGCAAGAAAGTTCTCTAGTAGGAACTTCTTCATGGCAGTATATTTGCTTTCCAGCTTCTTTTGTTCGAATACATGATGTTCCAATGCAATTAGTCACCTCTTAAGCAGCCTAGCCGTCGATTCAACCTTCACCAACCTACTAAGTAGAATTTTGCATTGTGAGACAATCTTGGTGATGGCTTGGTCAAAGCTCCGACGAGTTGCATCCTCTATTTCTACAGGCTAAGAAGGTTGCTTCTGTGTGTGTGTGTGGGGGGGGGGGGGGGGGGGGGGGGGGGGGGGGGGGGGGGGGCACTGGGGGGTCTGAGGGGGCTGGGAAATTTAAGGGAGATGGAAGGTGAAGAAATGATTATGGGCGTGGGGTGGCGTGGGAGTTGAAGTTGGAGGAATGTGTGAGGTGGAGGTGATGTTTTCTTAGGGGAATGAGGGGGGAGTTCTCCAATAATGTTCTTTCCTCTATGGTGACTCCTTAGAAAGTATGAAATATCTATATAATAATATTTGTCACAAAGACCTTACAGAAAAATCCAGTTCTCCCTACATCAACATGAAGTGGAAAGAAGCATGAGTACTTGTACATCCTGAAGGTTAATAAATAATTTAGAGACCTCTACGTCGTTGTACATAATCTTATTATTCCGACGAAGAAAATGAGGTTTGGAGTTATTATCCACTGGTGTATGGATTGATATATGCTATGGAAATCAAATCTGCATATAATTCATAGAGGTTGTTAGCCAATAAAATAAATTCCTATAATGCTCAGAGGTTCTAAAATGTTGGATGCACTCATAATTATAATATGTACAAACTCATTCATATATCCCAGTGATTTGCCTTTGGCAAACTTCCTGGTAATCACATCGAAGTTGGCCATTAAGAAATCCCTAATGGATTCTGGCCAATTGTAAGATGTAAATTGATCTACATTATGTGCTATAGTAAGGATTCTAGCCGAGGTTCGATAGTTATATAATGGAAAGAATATGTTGGACAACAAGAAAATGATAAATTTATTCACAAGTTAGGGAAGTGGAGTTGATTTGTCGAAACTAAGCATCTCATGTTTGATATCAGTTGAACATTTCCCAGTATTTCTCACACTTCCCAACTTGAATTTATTTCCTTTGTTGGGAAATCCTATGATCAGAGAAAATTCATTTACAGTGAATGATAACTTTGCCCCTTGATGACGAAACACTGCTTCCGGATATCCCACAGTGACAACAATATGTATACCAGGGGAACATTCTGATGGAAGCGAGGCATCAACATAAAGTGATTTATGTGCAATTGGTTTAGTCCATCCACAAAATCTTGGCCAAAAGTATCAACCAAATGATCGCAGATATCTTTGAACGTTGAAGTTTTGTAATGAAAAGTTATCTTTGGAATATATCCTTGTAAAATTAGGTGTAGTGGTTAAGAACAATATGCTATACATAGCAATACATAACAGTAAAAGTACAGAAAATAAACATAAACTTCACTAAAAATGTTCTATGAACTTAAACATGCAAATGGATACCAAACACAGCAGTACACAACGCTACACAACAATACATAGCAAAGGTATGCAACATTAACAAGTATAAAAATTGGAGAAAAACATCACTAAAAGTGTTTTATTAACTTCATCATGCTAACAGAGAACAATATACAACGGTACACAGTAACAGTACACATCACTAACAAGTATAGAAAATGGAGAAAAACATCACTAAAAATGTTCTATTAACTTCATCATGCGAATAGAGAACAGTACACAGTGGTACATAACAATGCACAACAACGGTACACAACACTAACAAGTATAAAAAATTAACAAAAAAATATAACTGAAAATGTCCTATTAACTTCATCATGCGAATATAAAATAGTACACTACGATACACAATGGTACATAGCAAAGGTAGACAACGTAACAAGTATAGAAAATGAATAAAAAAAATCACTGAAAATATTCTATTAACTTCTTAATGCGAATAGAAAATAATACATAGCAGTACACAACAGTACATAACAAAGGTAGACCACTAACAAGTATACAAAATAAGTAAAAACATCATTGAAAATGTTCTATTAACTTGATCATTCAAATAAAAAAGAGTAAACAGCGTTACACAGCAGTACAAAGTATATAAAACTATTTCCCACATACATTCTGTAATACACATCTATGAGAAACATTTTATAGCAATATGCAAATGTTCTGAACTCTAAACCTAAATCCTAACAACTCTTTTAGATAAGAAAAATATTTACAGAATAAGTAGAACCAACATATCAAGTGATAAAGTACTTCTTCTTTCTTGAGAACATAAAATTGATCTTAGCCATTGCTTCTATGACGAAAATCTCGAGCAAAAAAGTTCGGTCGAAGTTGAAGAGGGCTTGAAACAAGAGGAATTGAAACGCCTGAATTTTAACTCGGTATTCTTTTTAGTAAAAGATCACTTTTTTTGTGTCTAGACCGAATCGGGGTCAAACAGTAAATTGAAAAAAAAAAAAGGGAAAAATGTTATAATTTTATTGGGTGGGATCCTCGGGTTGTCCACGTCCGGACTCGGCACCAAATAATTCCTCCACTGATTTAGTTATGTTAAAGAGTGCGATTCAATGCCATCGTCTGCAAATTTTCGTTAGCTTCCATGGCTCACCATTCGATTCTCTTCTTCTCCCTGCTCTTCTCTGGCATCCTTTCTTCAGTCTCATGGTCGTATGAAAATCTCTTAGATTCGGCTCGGGAGCCGGAGTTCTTGAACTGGATGAAGAGCATCAGGTGGAGGATCCACCAATATCCGGAGATAGGCTTTGAGGAATACAAGACCAGCGAGCTCATTCGATCCGAGCTCGATTCCCTCGGCATCGCATATAAGTGGCCTGTCGCCAAGACTGGAGTCGTCGCCTCCATTGTTGGGAATGGCGACGGTCCTCAGTTTGCTCTCCGAGCCGATATGGATGCGCTTCCTCTTCAGGTTTTTGGTTAATTTTCACAACATTTATATCGAAAATACTTGTGATATTCGATGTTTATAGGAATTTCATCAAGATTTTTAGGTTCTGTTGGGATGGGAAGTATGGATCTCCTTTTGCATCAATTTGTTTTGTTTATTTTTTATTTTTTATTTTTTATTTTTTTGACTGAACTGATTTGGATAAACCCATATGGGTTTGGCTAACCTACAAGGTAACTTCTGAAGGTTGTGTCGAGTTCTTGAATGCTTGAGCTGGTCGAACCGGGGCTTACATGGACCCAAGCGCACATCGGCTTGAGTGATTACCTCTGAGTCTTGCCCCCTTGCTGATCGCTAGGGAGTTTTCAGGCCGAGCCCTCTAAGTAGCAACCACTGGCAAGGTGCATGTGGTGCATGATGATCGTAGGCCATTGATTAGTTTATGATACTTTTATATTTGTCCTGCTTGCGACTTTGATTATCTTTATATTGAAATTAGTAGTCCTGATGCGGCATATTCATGCTAAGTCTCATTCTGCAATCGCTATATCACAAACCAATGCTAATCACGTATGAATCTTTTTTGTACTTCCATTTCATCAATCATTATTTCACCTTCTTTTAAATATTTAATTTTAATAAGTTGTGGAAGTAGTTGTGTAATATTAGAAGACATTTAGTAAGTCATTCCGTGCACTTGTGGCCGACCCATACAAGATGGCTCAACTCAAGTTCAAATCTTTCTATTTTTAGAAGAACTAGTTAGTTCATAAGGCGTCGTAGTCTTTTTTTTTAAGCCAAACGTCATTCATTTGACAAATTATGACAAATTATGCAACATTTGACAAATTAAGCCAAACTGGCATTTTACTTGTTAAGGTTAAGGGAGGAGATAACACAGCCGATTTGCTCAATAAAATTTTACTAGCAAAAAAGTTGAAGCTTTATAAAGCCTCAATTAACCTCCGAGAATTAGTTTGAGGTGTTGCACGAATAGGTTTTTTGGCATTGACTATCAAACAGATGCATAAAAAAGTTATCTTCAATTGGGAGATTATTAAAATAATGAAGTAAAAAATTTCTCCCATCAATTCCTTTTCATGATATGCTTGAGATTTCGTATTTATTGTAAATATTGAGTTGATTTTTTCAAAGAGATAGTTAAATTATTTAATGCGCAATGAGATCCTTTGTTGCTTTTAATTGATATTGTAAAGTCTTGTAATTAGTTCTCTATCTCCAAACTCATATCTTGTTATTATTATAAATGAGGACTTTGACGGAGGGATTTGACATCCACAACAAGAATCAAACAAAGAGAAGAGAGGAAGACAGAGGGGGGAGGGACTACCGTTAGAGAAAGAAAGATAGAGTTTTTTCTGTACTTCTTGGGAGATGACTTTGGCTTCATCAAGGGAGAGAAGATGTGCTACTATTTTCTGTTATAGTAGGAGGAGAAACTCTTTAGCACAATAGGGTGAAGGTCTTGTTTGGACTCGTAGAACTACTTGAGAAAAGAGTGGTTTCCTTTTCTCTTAACCACTGACATAGATAGAGTAATATTTCTATCATTGTCTCCAAATTTATATGAAATATAATCTTTTTATATACCTCTTTTGAAATTTAGTGGATTGTTTAATTTCAGTACAGTTGTGAATATAGGCGGATCTCACTGAACTACGTAAACTCATGTGTATTTTGTGATATTTGTTGTGTTTGTACTCTTGTCTACATTGATTTTAGTTTGAAGTTTTATTACTATTCTAATAATTTTTGTCTTATCATCCTTTATGACCATTTGTCTAACTAAAAGAAATAAATTTCACATCTTATCTCATTTTTCTTCTCACGTTTAAGCATTTTTCCCTTCAATCTCTTACCTGATTTGAGAACATCAATCATTGATGTCCGCATCTATGGGAACCACAAATTCTATGGACCTCTTGATCTTAGTTGAACTGTTGACCCTAATACCACTTATGATGGGAGTCGGAGGTAGAGTTAAATCTATACACCAATGGATTGACACCCATCAACAAAAGCATAAGCCAATGATAATAGTCACCATTAGTATATTAGGATCACTTATTTAATTCTAATATGGGAACATTCTACTTCCATGTGCATGTTATTAACTATGGGCAATGGTGAAGTCGGGTTGGAAAAAGGGGCAATCAAATTCTTAATGAAAGGAATAATCTTCATGGTTTCTGGTTAAGTATGCTATTTCATGGATTTTTAAAAAATAAAGCTCTTAAAATTTTGATCACTTTGCAGTCGATTTCTTTTGGATTTATCTATTTATATATGTCTCGTCATTACTTGTGATTTGTGAAAACTCCTAGTTTTTGGGTTTTAAAATGTGATGTGATCTTATATTTTTTAAATTTATACACCAAATATTTATGTTTTGGAGGCTCACTTCATGGCTGCTTTAGCTATTCAAGCTAGGATTATACACTTTTTTCTCAAATTGAGAAATGCTTCACTAGCCCATTGGTCAAAACCCACTCATGTGACATTTCAACTGAGGCAATTTTTCTCTTCTTTTATGCATTATGGTATAGTCAATGAAAAATAATTTAGAACATGCCCGTAAGCATGGCCTTAATGAGTCTTGACCAAGATGGGTTTGTGAAGCATTTTTCTTCAATTTATCAAGTTGTCCTACTCCTTGGATAATATTAATTCGAAATGCCAACAAAGAATATTTAATAACTTTAATTTAATCCCTTTGAAGGAGCTTGTAGATTGGGAATATAAAAGTAAAGTGGATGGCAAAATGCATGCTTGTGGACATGATGCTCATGTGACAATGCTCCTTGGTGCAGCCAAGTTGCTTCAACGAAGTTTGAGGAAAGATATAAAGGTATATTCAAAGTTTTGTATTGTCATTGTTTGCTGTACCTTGTTGTGGAGTTTCCTAATTCAAACAATCAATTCCTTTCTTCATGCCCAAAACATTTCACAAGAATAAAAATGTTTAAGGTTTAGATCATCGTCCAGTCTCTTTTCTCTTGGTGAAAGAATACTAGTGAAGCTTTATAACCTTGTTATCTTAGCTGAATGCCAACTCATTGATTCTTCTTTATGTATAATTGGAAAAGGAATACACATTTTAAATTGCAAAACGTTGATCCATCTAATAATACAGTTCCCCTTATCTTGTGCTTTAGATGTCTGCTGCCACTGATAATTTCCATGCCTCCTCTTCAAGGGCACTGTAAAGCTTGTTTTCCAACCCGGAGAAGAGGGCTATGCTGGTGCTTATCATATGCTGGAAGAAGGTGCTTTGAATGGTATAAAAGCCATTTTTGCCATTCATGTTGACCCTGCTTTTCCAATTGGCACCATTTCTTCTAGGCCTGGTACTCATCTTGCAGCAGCGGATAGTTTTGAGGCAATAATTATTGGGAAAGGTGGGCATGCTGCAACACCACACAGAACTGTAGATCCAATGTTGGCTGCTTGTTCTGCAATTCTTAGCCTTCAACAGCTTGTATCTCGAGAAACAGATCCTCTTGAGAGTAGAGTAAGATTAATTTTCTTCTTCTTAAAACTTGTCTTATTGTTGCTCATATGCATTTTACAATATTAATTAGTCAACTGAGCTTATTATTGTTTTTGTTATTTTATCTTTTCTTGAAAGTTCTCGTCTATTTTCTTGATCTTGTTTATACCACAATTCAAAATAGCTTATTCTCAGCATTTTGAGTCCATTTATTTTTATATTAGATACCAAAACTATTCCTCTCAATCTTTTTGCCAACCGATGAGGAAATGGAAGAGAGTGATAATTCATACAATTGTTGTACTTTTTTCAAGTAGCATAGTGCGAGTTTCTTGGAGGTTCATTAGGGAAGCTTAAACTTAAGGGCAATTTGTAATTTGGTGTACTATTTTGCTGGAAAGTTGCAGTTTGGTTCAAGTTTTATGATCTTCTAAATTGGCCCTTTCATTAATAAATAGGCCAAAATACCGTCACAAAATCCCAAGTTCTTATTTTTCTCTTTTCCTCCTCTCTCACTCGAAAATGTTTTGATGAGTAGTGCAACCTCTCACCCTAGGATGACTCTTCATTTCACCGCTTTGTATCTAGTTTCAAACTAATGTGATGGGAGAAGAGAGAGAGAGAGAGAGAGAGAGAGTAATCTCAAACTCTTAAAAATAATATGGTTGTTTGCTGAAGAAAAGTCTCTGATCTTGTGAGAGTCGAGTTTATATTCTTATGGAGTGATCAAGTAGATAATCTATTTGTTGATTTCAGTAAAAAAATGATCAAAATAATGGATAGTCAAAAAAACACGATAATCCAAGATGGATTTCAAAGAATCATGACCAAATTGTAATTTCAGACATTTACCTGTCTGTATGTTGGGATCTTAATTGTAAGGAAATGATAAAATAATTAAAAATATTTACAAATTATTCGGATTCCTTTCATTTCCTTCTTTTTCTCTCAATCCAAACAAATTCTTAAGCACTGCATCTACTTGAATCTGATAAATACTAATCAATAACTAATTCCCGCCCATACTCAGGTGGTTTCCGTTGGCTTCGTTAGGGGTGGTGAAGCACATAATGTCATTCCAGAATCCATAACATTCGGAGGAAGCTTTAGGAGTGCGACAACTGAAGGACTTTACTACCTGCAGAATCGCATCCGAGAGGTAGTAATATTCAAATCTTTGTTCCCATCACTACCAAATGATTAATCTTATCAATTCTTAAACTAGAACCCGTTCTTCTCAAGTTGACTGATGTTGTTGTTGTTCACTGGTTCATTAGTCCAGGGTTTTGAACAATCCGAGCTTGAACATGCTCAAGTCTTGTTTATGTTTGCCTCACTAAATATAGAAGTTTTAAAAAAGTAGTCGAACTCAAGCTAATTATCAAGCAGAATGGGATTAAGCATGAACAAGGAGCTTTTTTTATAGCCCTGTTTATTCCATGCAGGTTATAGTAGGCCAGGCTGCAGTCCACCGCTGCTCGGCAGAAGTCAAGTTCCTGGAAAGGGCATTTCCTGCAACTGTTAATGATGAGGAGCTATACAATCATGTGAAGAGAGTAGGTGGGATCTTACTTGGTGAGTCCAATTTCCACCTGAGCCCACTCATCATGGGCTCCGAAGATTTCAGCTTCTACGCCCAAAGAATGCCTGCTGCTATGTTCTCCATTGGCATTAGGAATGAATCTCTCGGATCAATCCACAACCTACATTCCCCCTACTTCTTTATTGATGATGAGGTCCTCCCTGCTGGAGCTGCTCTTCATGCAGCCGTTGCTCTATCTTATTTAGAGAAGGAATAAGGTATTTTCCACCATGTAAATATTCTGCCTCAACTATTTATCCTTGAACGGCTAGCAATAAGAACTGAACCTCTCCTACTAGGCAAGAACCGTGCACAAATAATATTTTCCTGGACCTAGAGTTAGCATGTTACTGAAGGTGAGTTTGAAGATCATAATCCTAGATTGAAGGGGTGTTTTGAATGATCTAGAGTTAATATGCAATTGAAAATGGTCTAGATAATCTCTCATTTGAATATGCAGGTGGAATGGATGATTGGGAATTAAACGGGGGATTGAAAGCAGTCAGGTCTTGATGAATGGCGGTGTATTATATGACTTGGATTCAATGGGCAACTAAAGGTGGGGACATTCCTACATGACCTGGTGTCTATAGGCAGAAGGCGAAGATTGGGATTAATTTTTTTAATTTTTTTATTTTTAAATAAATTTTTAATATAAAAATGTCTAGTTCAAATAATTTTTTAACTAAAAAATTATTTTGAAAAATAGGAAGAAAACTATTACAAACGAAGCTTTAGATGATCCTCTTGAATGCTGATAGGGGTTGGACTGGAAGACTTGGGGTAGGTAGTTGGGACATTCCTTGTTTTAAATGGAAAGGGTGGAGTAAATAATCTAGGGGAGATAGGATGGTATTTTTGATGGGCTATTTCGATTTTAGTCGGATGCGGGAAGTAAAAATAAATGATTAAATAATTTTAGACGGGATTAGTAAAAATAAATTATTAAATTTAACAATATATTTTTTAAAACTCTAATATAGTGCTAATCGTGCTTCTTAGAGCTCGAGCTTCTTAACGAGCTTGCTCACGAGCGTTAAACGATACTGTTATTGAACATAAACAAATTGAACGTCAAGTTGTTCAAGTTCATTTATTTAGCTATCAAGCTCATTCGTTTATCTTATCAAATGAATATTAACGAGCTCTTATTAAGCTGAGCTATGAGTAACTTGTCGAACGCTCTGTTCATTTGCAGCTCTAATGGCTTGCAGTCAATTGGTGGAGCCGGTTGAGATATTCATTCTCATGAATGGAGGATGCAAATGACTTAGGTTTAGTTTGGAATACTTTTCTTATTGCTTTTTAATAATAAAAAAATAGCGGCTAAAAGTTGTCCCAAATGAAATTTTAGGCTTCATATGGGATGATTTTTTTATTGTTTCTTAAAGTAATTTTTTAGTATTAAAAAGTGGTTTTAATAAGCAGAAAGAAATCTTAGAATCAACAATGTGGATTCTATAGCACTAAAATCATCAATTAGAGGAAGTCATGCCCTTCCTAGTAAATGGAGGCGGTTGGATTGAACTGGAGTTGGCGGTATAGGGAGCATATGATGGAGCTTCGGGTGATGATCAGAATTTTGAAATTATCTATGATTTTATAGTTCAGGATCTAAAATTATATATATATATATATATATATAGCGAGAGAGAGAGAGAGAGAGAGGGCTGAGATATTTTTAAGGCCAGCTTTTTTGCTGTTTTGTAAGGCTTCGTTCGGGATGAATTTTTTATTGTATAAAAATATCTTAAATTAAAAATTTATGCTAAAAAATTGTTTCAAAAAGCAATAAGAAAGCCATCATAAACGAAGCCTAAAATTTATGCTAAAAAATTGTTTCTTGAAAGTTATTTTAGAAAGTAGTAAGAAAGTTATTCCAAACAAAGACTTAAATTTTTGTTTGGGATGGCTTTTTTACTGCTTCTTAAAACAACTTTCTAATATAAAAATAAAAATTTTGTACTAGAAAATTGTATTAAGAAGCAATAAGAAAGTCATCACAAACGAAATCTTAGTCCTCCTCATCCTATATTTCTAATGTTTATTATTATCAGAACATATCATATTAGACATTTTGTTATATTGACCTTTATAGTTAGACTATTAAAATTTTGTTTGGGATAGTTTTTTCAAAACAATTTTTAATAGAAATTTTTTTAGTTCAAAAATTTTTCATTTTAAAAAATAATAATAAATTTTTACCAAAGGAAGCCTAAATGATTGGCAGTGGAGCTTTAACAATGGTGGCCAACAGCGTGGTCACGAGCTATTTACGTTGGTTCAGACGCCTGCTGCTACAAGAAAAATATTTCACATGATCAGCTTGATATAATTACGAATCTGCCACTCAAAACTCTAAATAAATCGAATCGATTTTAACTGCAGTAAATACTTGTGAATATTATTATCAGTCTTATATGCGGAATTGTCTTTTATAAATCAAATTATGATATATCTAAATTAAAAATAATTAATGTGAAGTCCTTAAACTTAGAACTTTTTTATTTCCATAGCGCTTTGAACAACTACAGCTGAAGTAAGTTTTAATTTAACTGATAAGTCAAAATACAACTTGAACTAGGGGCGCAAATCAGCTAAGCCGACGCACGAGCCTGCTCAAGCTCTACTCATTAACAAATTTGCGAGTTGAGCTTATCCAGTTTCGAGCGCGAGCAGATTTTTGCGTTGAATTATCGAGCTTGAGTTTGATCTGGATGAAGCTCAACTCGATTACTTGTTGAGCAGCTCGAGTGCAGTCGAAGCATGGAAGCACGTGCGCGGAAGACCCAGTGTAGGTGCGGTCATGTGGAGACGCGAATGCGGGATTGAAGCGGGAAGAGAGCGTTACGCCTCGTGAGCTGTTGCGAGCTCACATCCATCTTGACGAGTTGAGGTCGACCAAGCCATTTGAGCTCGAGTCAAGCTCGTGATCTTGCCGCTGAGCTGAGCTCGAGGTAAGCATAACCCGAGCTCGACTCTACTCATTTACACCTGTGACTTAAACGGAGCCATTGTTTCAAATCATTTATTTGTCAAGCATTTATTTTCAGAATATTATATAGTTGAGAAGAAACAATGGATAAGAGTACATGATGAGCGGCTTAGTTTGTAAGTTTATGCATTCATATTTTCTCTTTGTTCTATTTCAGCAGTCACCAAAACAAATTGCTCGTCATAAAGCAAATAAAAATGTTCTCATATATCTTAACTTGAAATTCTGCCTTGCTAATTTTAGTCTTACTTGACATAAAAAATTAATGTCTGACTTATTATCTTCATAAAAAAATAATATTAGAATTGATACATCATCAAAAATTTATCGGGCATAAATCTCGAGGCAAATTTGAGCTGGAAGCTTCCGAAATTAAATCCATGATCATCTAAACTTTGATTTCAGTAAAGTTATAGTCAAACTGAACATCTCGAAAAGATGAACCCAACGACACCAAATTACCCAATCCAAGCCCAAATAGATCCAAATCGAAGATTTGAAGCACATTTGGAAGGTTCAAATCATAAATGGTCGACCAAACGATTTCCAAACACGATATGCTTATGGTCGAATCGAGTGGCTCGACGAGACGAATCCAACGAGCCCAAGATCGTCGAATGATGATCTCATTAAGATGCTCAAATACTCGATAAACGGTTCATGATCAAGAGTATCGATATCGGCCGTCCATTCAAAACACTCCCAATATGCCCTTAATCTTCTCCTTATTTACTAGTCATAACACTCCCAAAAAACTATAAATAGATCCTCATTCTTCATTGAAGGAAACCCAAGGAAGGAAGAGAAGGAATAGAGAAATCAGAATTCTCTTGCTACCAATTCCTCCTCCTCGACCACCGCTCGGCCACCTGCTGATGCCGGATTTTCGCCTGGCCACCAACTGACGTCGAATTTTCGCCTGGCCACCAACTGAAGTCGGATTTTTGCTCGTCCACCAAACGTTGTTGGACTTTTGTCCGATCCCTTCTCATTACAAGATTTCAACCTGACGGTTGACTATTGTAATCTGGTCGTCCTCAATCTCAAGGACGAACTGATCATTTTTAATCTATTCAAACACTAGTATAATCATTTCAACTGGGCGTGGCCCGTGGCTTTTTTCTTCAGAGCTTTCCACGTAAAAAATTATGGTGTTTCTATTCTTTCTCTTTTTGTGAGCTGGATACTCGTGCAACACTAAGTTATAAAATCTGATACTTTACCGCCGTGAATATTTTATCCCGCAACAATAATAGTTGAATATAAATTATATTAGAATGTATTTAAAAATTATTGAATTTATTTTAAGATTAATGTTATATAAAAAAATTTATATTTTATTAATTCAAAGTAAATTCAATGATTATCATCTCCATTTTGATAAAATTAAAATTATGATATATTGATATACTTTTTATCTATATATATTTTTATTTATAAATATAATTTTAAAACATTTACACATAATTTTGTGATAATTATTATTTAATATTTAGCTTTTTCGTTGTCCCAATTATTAGAGAGAAAACATTATAAAGCAAACGATGAAATATCCTCGAATGGACACAATAAATGCCTCTGTAATTGAAGTTTTTAGCAAAGAAGAATTGAAGTAAAAGAGAAAAAGAAGAGAGGGGGAAAATATAGGATAGATAGTCTTATCTTGTAGAGAAATTATTTCGTGCGGCATCTCGATTGAAAGAATCGTCCGAATTATGAGTGTATAAATTATGTGTATACTAATTTGACATACACTATGTAGAAATGTGTACATAGTGTGTACACTCACACATCCAGATAGTTCTTCCCATCCAGATGCCGCATAGAATAATTTCTCCATTTTGAGATATCAAAGTGTTAAAATTAGAAACTTCATAATTATCCTTGTGATCATCCTAATTTCATTTTTTATAAATTCATAGCTAAAATGAGCTCTGGATGAGAAGAACCCAAAAATAAGAGTGTATGGGTTCAAGTTCAAATAAATTTAGGTTTTATTTGGGATAATTTTTTTATCAATTTTTAAAGTAGCTTTCTACATAAAAATTTTTAGTTTAAAAAATATTGTACTTAAAATTTATTTTAAGAAGCAATAAGAAAGCCATCCCAAATGAGAGATTATTACCTGCAGAGATCGGACACAGAGAACCGTTCGATTTTGTCTCTGTGAACAGTAAAAGAACATTGATGAACAATAAAAGAGCAGTTCACTACACTTTTATTGTTCACAAAGACAAATCGGACGGTTCTCTGTTTCCGATCTCCGCACGTAATAATTTCATCCTAAATGAAGGCTTAATTCAAGCACTCAAAGATATAACTATTAACTTCGAAAAAAATTATGCTAGAATATTTTTGATACATTTCATCTGTATATGAATATTTCGAAAAATATGTTTGCCATAAACTTTACTGGACTATTTAAAATATCAAATGACTTCCAAATTTTATATTCTTATATAATTTGAATGATATGCTTGTAAATATTTTGAAATTATAATATATATATATATATATATATTTTAAATTTATAAAAATATGTGATCTTATCTGCTAGAACTGATGATCCAATAAATACAAAAATAATAATAATAAAAATAATAATAATAATAATATCAATGCACAGTGATGATGGGCTTGTATAAATTTTTTATTTTTTTGTTATGAAACAGAAGCAAACTACTAAAACTCGTGTCTCCATGAGAAGAATATCCAATCTGGAAGCCGGCAATTCATTTCCACCTCCATGTCTTCTCTTCAGCTTCTCTTCTTTATCTCTCTTCACTCCTTAACCATTCTCTCTTCAGCCGCATTACGCTATGAAGATCTTCTGAACTCCGCGCGGGAACCGGAGTTCATGAACTGGATGAGGAGCATTAGGAGGAAGATCCACCAACACCCGGAGATTGGCTTCGAGGAGTACAAGACCAGCGAGCTTATTCGATCCGAGCTCGAAGCCCTCGGTATTCAATACACCTGGCCAGTCGCCAAAACTGGAATCGTGGCTTCCATTATTGGATCCGGCGATGGGCCGCGGTTTGCTCTGCGAGCTGACATGGACGCTCTTCGTCTCCAGGTATTGGTCAAATTTTCATCCTTTGAAGCCGCGGTGCTTATGATTAGTATTCATTTGTCGATTCGGTTGTCGTATTCTGGTTTTGTACGAAAGACGGGATTTTGATGGGTTAGTTCGTTTATTACTGGGCAAGTTTCTTCTTTAAGCCGGGGCCCTGAGGTGAAGATTTTACCTAATGTTCAGAAAGCGTTGGGGAATGTGACTCATGAGCTTTCTGAATAATCTATGTACTACCGATAGAGCATAGTTAGTACTTAATGGAATATCCATGGAGATCAGCTAAAGAATTTATTGTTTCTCAAAACAACACCAAAGCAAAATTACTAAATCTAGTACATGTAGGCCTTCATTTAATATAGAAAACATAATTCAGTAACTACTATGGAAGCCATATATGATAAAACTATGAGAGTATAATGAAATACAGACTCCAAAAAATTATGCTTGTTTCAGATATTCAATTTGAATTTATTCTAGGAATATATATTAGAAAATTGATTTTATGTTGAGACAATTAATTAAAAAGTATAGGAGCAAAGAAAGTATCTTCGTATGGTTTTCATTGATCTTTAGAAGGCATATAATTGAATATCACAAGAATTGATATGCTGTGCATTAAGAAAGAAAGGTGTGTTTTAATGGTGTGCTAAAAGTTTTGAAGGTGTATTTGATTGAGAATTAATTTGTATTAGAAATAGTTGTAGAATTTCCAAAAAGTTTTTGATTATAGAAGGGCTATTTTTTTTATTGAGTATGAAGATGCTTACAAAATATATTCAAAATGTGGTGCATTGGTGTGTATAGTTCTAATTGGTAAGGCATTTGTTGGAATAAGTGAAAAGATAAAAATAATGGAGAATGCATTTAGAAGTTGGAGGTCTTAGAATTAGTAGAACAAAGATTAAAGGTTTGTTTGGGATAGCTTTCGAATTGCTTTGTTTGTTAGATAGCCACAATAATTTTGTGTGGTTGCCGCTTTCTTCAAAAATTTCTGTGATGGAAAATTGTTTTTTTGCAACCATAGCAGCTATGTTACTTTCTCTACATAGCTTCACAATCAACTTTATAAAATACTGCGGCCGTCCCAAACAAACCCTCGTATATGAGATGTACTTTACTTCGTGCAATATTAATAATTTCTATCAATATTATTAAAAGATAAAGTTGAGGTGTGACTATGGCTCCCAAGAGGGGGATGGGGGGAATTAGGCTTTTTGAAAAAAATAATTAAATTTAAAATAGATGTGAAACAGGTATGAGTACGTCAATTGAAGATTGACTATAAATAATATTAAAAATAATAATAAGAGATGATCAGAGTAATCACACTATTTATAACAATAGTAAGTAAATAAGTGCAAGATAAAATAAAGCAAGAGAGACAACAAACACAAAGATTTTATGTGCTTCGGCCCCGCCCTATGCCCACGCCTAGCAAACCCCACCTAGGACTCCACTATCCCCTAAAAATTCAAAACGATACAATCTTTATACTCTTTTACCCTGATGAGTAAAACCCTAAATCAAAACACAACAATAACCATCACATTAAGCCAATGGCTTAGAAAAAAATAAAAATATTTATCTTGATGATTTCAAAACTATTAACTTTTGCTAGGCTTAAAGCAAAATGTTGACCTTACAAAATGACTCAATTGATCACCTTACAATGCAATAACACGTGCAATAATTTAATTAAAATAAGCTCACAATTATTTTTAACCTTATATAAAAATTCTATGTGAGTTACAAACAATATTTTTAATAAATTACTTTCAAAAATTTTCAAATATTAAATCATACAAATGTAAAATTGTTTTAAAAATATTTAATTTCAGCAAATGAAATGATGATCTTTATAAAATAAAATAATAATTTCAGCACTTTCAAACTTGATAAATGAAGAAATATGATTTGACAACATGCAAATAAAATCTATTAATAATTTTTGCAAGTATGTAAAATAAATTTGAGCAAATATGTATGCCAATTTCAGCAAAAATATTATTAAATTTTTATAAAAATGAAATATATTTCAACAAATATAATAAATAAATTTTGTAAACTTAGAGATTGTTTGATTTTATTAAGCTATAAAAATAATTTCAGGATTTCTAAAATCTAATTTCAGCATATCTGAAATTAATTTCAACAAATTTGAAATTAATTTCAGCAAATCAGAAATTAATTTTAGGAAATTAGAAAATTAGTGCCAAGTATTTGATTTCCATAAATATGTAATTTGATTTTGACAACATAAGATTTGATTTTAACACACACTATGTTTTAATTTCTGAACAATGAAACTTGATTTTCAAATCCTAAACTTAAATTTCAACAAATTTAATATTTAATTTCAGCCAACAAAAAATAGCAAATATATTATTTGATTGCAACAAATCAATGGCAAACTCTCAACAAGCACAACATATAGTCTCATCAAACATAAATCTTGATTTAAACAAATAACAAATAAATTTCATCAATCCATTAAAAAAAATTTAGCATAAGAAAAATAATTTAAACATGTGCTATTTTCTAAAATAATATAAGCAAATAAATTAAAAAAACTTAAAACCAACTTGCTTACAAATGATGGATGGATTTGAACTTGGAAAATTTCATCCCAAATATAAAAGAACTCCTTTGGTTTGATGTAGAATTTTTGCAAGAGAAAGTGTAGGTGTTTGACTGTAGAAAGGAAAAAAAATCCATGGCTTTTGCAAGAGGTGAAACTCTAGGGTTTTCACTTTGAATATGAGAGATATTTTTTAGAATAACTTCAATTTTTTTCGATAGATGTGTAGCCACCAAATTTCAATAATAGGTGGATGTCTGAGGGAGAATTTTGGAAAGGAAATTTCATATATTAGTGTCCAAGCATGCAAGAATTAATGACTAATTTTGATTTAATGAACTATAATCATAAAAGTGATACAATTTGTCATCAACATTATAGTCAATTTCCAGACAATTAAAAGACCAAAATTGTACTCCGAAGTTATAAAATTATAAAATTAGCCAAATGTCTATTAGATAGCCTTCGTGATGCAAGAGGTTATTGACTAGGGCTTTTAGGTAATCAACTTAAAAGAAGAGAAATATTAATTAAAATATGCTTTAGGTGATATAGCATGTTAAAGAAAGGCAATTCTAGGCTTACAAATCAAAGGGAGTCATTGTGTCTCTCAGAAAATTGTACATTCAATCTCTCTTAATGAACGATCAAAATGTCAATTGCAGAAGAAGCAAGAGGAATAATTGTAAAATCAATTTTCTTGGGAGAAACACATCCTAAGACAGTTTGGAACACTGAATGGGGTTTGTTTCCCAAAGTCTCTTGGTGGACTTGTGATAAGTACCATTGGAGAGAGAGACAAAGGAGATATTTTTAAAACAGCAACAACAATAATAACAACAGTCTTTTATTCTAATACGTGGGATCTACTATATGAATCTTTTTTCTCTATTGTGTTCTATTAAGAGTCAAATTCTCATTTAAAAAAAAACAAAGGTCATTTCTAATACTTTTTAACCAAGTCTTTTTAGGCCTACCTCTACTTTTCTTAATATAGGACGGATCTAAAACATCTACTCTCCTAACTGTGTCATTGGAAACCGATGCTTTATGTGACCAAACCATCTAAGATGACCCTCTCTAATCTTATCTACTGCTGGAGCTACTCCAACCTTTTCACATATATACTAATTTTGCATTTTGTCTCTAAGTTTAAAGCCACTCATCCACCTGAGCATCCTCATCTATGCAACATTTAGCTTAATCTTATACTTCTGTTTTAATGACCAACATTATGCACCATAAAGCATTGCAGGTCTCACCACCATCTTATAAAATTTTTCTTTAAGTTTGAGGGGTATTTTTCCATCACACAACAGGCTCTATGCATTCCTTCACTTCAACTATCCAACTTGAAGTCTACTAATAATATCTCAATTTATTTACCATTGCTTTGAATAATAGACCCAAGATATCTAAAATGTGCACTCTTTTTAATGACTTGATCATCCTAAGTAACAATCATACCATTGGATTTGTTACTACTATAATTACACTCTATGTATTCAACTTTAGATCTACTCAAACGAAAACCTTTAGACTGTAAGGTTGACCTCCATAATTCAAGTTTTCCTTCTACTCCCTCTCTAGTCTTATCAACAAGAAGAATATCGTTAGCAAAAAGCATGCACTAGAGTACATTCTTTTGTAAAAATCTTGTAAAAACATCTATTATGTCTAAAGCAAAAAGATATGGGCTTAAAGTTGATCCATTATGTAATCCAATTGAAATAGAACAATACATGGTCAAACCACCTTGTATTTGAACATAAGTAACAACTCCTGCATACATATCTTTAATGACTTGAATATAAGCATTATCTTGGAATTTTATCATTTGCTTTCAAGTTAAATAAATATCATATATAAGCATACATATCTTTTCTAGAACCATCTAGAGCACTTATCTTGGAATTTTATCATTTGCTTTCAAGTCAATAAATATCATATATAGATCCTCCTTACTCTCTCTACACTTCTCCATCAAAGCTTTCAACAAATGTATAGCTTCCATAGTTGACCTATCTGATATGAATCCAAACTAATTTTAAGAAATATTGATATCACATCGTAACCTATTGACAGACTATTGCTATTAGCTATTGTAAATGCAGAGTTCTGTGCAACTTACACACAAGACTTAGTTTTCTAATGATATTTTAATTTTTTTGCGGTATAAGTCATTTTTAAGACTAGTGCACGATCCCACGAGGACAAATTAGAATATCCAAGTTCACTTTACTATTGCCTACTGCCTACTACCTACTGAACTGTTAAACTTATCTAGCTTAATGATTTAAAAAGGTGGTGTAGATTAAAAGTAAACTTTCAAATGCAGTAAGAAAATTCACTATTTTTAGAAATTCTAAACTTATGATTTTTTAAAAAGTATATTATTGCTTTAGAGTAGTTTACTACCTATTGTTGTTGTGGATTAGAGTATAAGTGCTCCTCGTTTCTGTCGAGCTCATTGGAGTATTAGCTAGGACCCATTATCCTAAATACCATATTTCTATGTTATGGCCAAACTATATTTTAAAATCTATAATTATTCTTTTATTCCTCCATCTAGGTTCTAGATCACACTAGATTTTTAATTTATGTACAACCTATATATAAACCAATTGAAGCACGAAGAAATTAAAAATAGCATGAATACTTTAAAGATTAAAGCTACTCTAAGCAAAACATGCCTTTTAAATAATCATAGATTCGGAGTAATGTTTAGCTACATATGGATATGTTGTTACACATAACAAACATTTTATTTCACTAAATAAATAATAAATTACAAATTAAAAATACAAGTCAAACAAGATAACCTATGTAAAACAAGGTTTAGAAATGATCCGAAATTAAGATTATAACCTCTTTACACTTCTTCACTTTGCTCCACGGCAATATAACACTTCAAATACAAGTTACACAAGCTACTCCTTCTCAAGACAACCCTCACACTCACACACACTCGCACCAAACGACTCCACAATGTGTTAATCCCTTTGCAAGAAGTCTAAGGCTACTATTTATAGTTTTACAAACTAACTGAATGAGCATTGTGGCGTTGCTTTGGTGGCACTGTGGTGTTGCTTCCAGGATAGCGCTTGGGTGCTAAGCTCTTCAAACTAGTGTGTTGGTTGACATTCGTCACTTCGGTTCACTAGTTCAATTGACTCCCTCCGCAGTGCTCGATCCAGCGCTGTGGCGCTTCCAGGATAGCGCTTCGGTGCTAAGCTCTTCAACTGAATTCTTGTGAGCTCACCACTGCGGCGTTGAAGGTGTGGCGCTGCGACGCTAGAATGAGCTTTAGCGTTGCGGCCCTGTCTTTCTGGCACTGCGGCATTGGTCTAATTTTTATGGTTTTTTCACTGTTTACCTGCACAAAATATCAGGATTACAAGCACAAAATACTATAATAAGGGTGATTTGGTATGAACAATTTTATCTTATCATCCATACTTAATTACTCTCTCCCATAACTTTAATGTATGACACATTAACTTAATTCCTCTATAATTCGTATACTCTTATGGATCACCTTTATTCTTAAGAAGAGGAATCAGCACACTCCTATACTCATCCGACATCTTTTGTCTTCAAAATATTATTAAAAAGTTTAGTAAGCCAAAAGATTCTTTGATCTCTAAAGCATTTCCATACCTCGATCGAAATATCATCAGATCATACTGCTGGAAGATATTTATGCAAATGTAAGAGTTCAAGATGTTTAAGAAATTGAACACAATGATGCAAGAAGGAAAACCACAGGGCCTTGCAAAATTCACCAATTGAAAACTTTATAATGGTTATCTACCTCCAACAAATTTGAAGGGTATCAATGTAAGTTGTCATTTGGACAATTAGAATGTAGAGGGCACAGTTCAAATGCTAGTGTAATAGATTGTGCAAGATCATGGCCAACATCTCCGAGTGATTATATCATGAATGGCAGTGTCTTTTGGTTGCGTTAGTATAAGCTACAGTGCATCATTTGCAATAGTCGTAAATGCATTGATGAGTATAACATCTCCGAGCAATTATATCATGAATGACAATGTCTTTAGGTAGCATTAGCACAAGCTACAGTGCATCACTTGCAATAATCTTAAATGCATTGATGAGTTTAACATCCATCATTTTTAACAAGCAATTTATGTTATTAGTCAACTGGAAAAATCGATAGTAAGTAGCATAACCACCATAAGTGGGCCTTAACGAGCAATGCAACTAACATTATTAAACATTAACGAGCAACGTGACTATCATTTGTAGATTAAAATGAACAATGCCTTTAATGTCAGTGAGCGACAGTGTTATCATCAGCTATTTGCAACAAGTTGTACTTTTGAAGTGAATTTAATAATTTTTTTCTGAAGTCAATCATAAAGAAAATTTTACAAATGAACTGAATTTGAGCCCTAATTATAAATCTATGGAGACTTAATTTTGTTGTTATTCAATTTATTTTTCATGTTTATCAATAATGGATATTGAAAATTGAAGCCTATTAGTAAAGAAAATTTATTGAATGAACCTACCCCTAGGTTAGCACATTTTGAGTTGGGCTAGCTAAGTTGGTGGTTGTCTGCCGGTACTTGTCATTGATGAATTCATGAATCATTCATTGGAAGATATCACCTTCAAGGTGGCGAAGTCTTCAACACAAACATGGGACAATGTTTTCCCATTTTGATATGTTCTTTTCAATATGAGAATTTAGTGATGAATAACCTGCATGATATTAGAGTGTATCAGGCATAGCGACTTGGTGAACTCAATCTTCTAGGATAAATCCACAATAACGGGCGTAACTAGTAACAAAAGTGGTTTTCAGCATATGGCTTGACAATGGCTGTTTTATGGAGTCTACCTGTAGTCCCCTGGTTGTGAGTGTGGCAACAATGGAGAATAACCATCCTTGCATTGCCTTACACTGGCCTAGGCCACAAATTGGTTCTACTTGCGTTGAGTATTTCAATGTTATTTGAGCGTTGGCTTGAGTGATTAGGTAGCCACGAATTCGGTATGGCGCACTTGATCTTTTATGGGGCTTGATCATGCCATTTCTTATATGGACACCAATTTACTTGAAGCATGTTTAGTTGATCATCAATTCTTTTTTTTAGTGCTGCAATACTTTTGCTTTGATCAAATGAGAATTTTTACAACATCCCTACAAAATTTAATTTGTAGGCTCTTTATGTTCCCCTTCAGTGTGCTTACTCATCGGCTGAATCTCAGTGCCATCTAGGCCACTAATGTAAGTGATATGGTTAATTTTTTGACAGAGCAAGAAGAGAATTGGGAAACATGAGAGAGAGGAATTTCCTCTTTTACTACTTAACTTCCTCTAGTTTCTTTTTCTAACTATATATATAGAATAGCTTGGCAACACTAGCTATGTTAAGCAGGAAAAGACCAACTGACCCCACTAATAAGGAAAAAGCAAACTGACCCCACTAACACTAACTATTATCTGTCATGGACTTTCAACATGGAATAATCTAAACAACTAACTAAATCAGACAAGGTCCATCTACCGTCCACGTTCTCTGCTTCATGCAGTGCATGGGAATGTGAGGAATGGCTTTACGTATCATTTTCCCCTCCCTTAAGGGCCTGTGAACCTAAATTGAAGTCGGTCATAATTGGTCCGACTAAGCAACGTATGAATGAAGGCCCGATTCTCAAAGAGTTTACCTTTTCTCTTGAAAGGAATGATATTGAAGCTTCCACCTCTAGCACCAAGCTCTCCCGAAAAGCCAGAAGAAAAGCCAATGCTCGCTCTCGAGCTAATGGCTGGGAGATAGCTTGCGCAATCCAGGAGCAGTCGCCTCAACTGGAGGCCAATATCCCCACTGTAATGGCTTTGAGCCACTACAATGGGTGAAAAGAAATAATTCCAAACGAGAGGTGAAAGAATCCTTCTAGGAAACACCCCTCCAAACATGACAACCACAAAGGAGAGAAGGATCAATTTCTTCCCACATCTATAAACTCTTAAAAGCTGTCAAGAATAAGAGTTTATAAAAGAGGTTGAAGAAATCAATTGATTTGACATCTGCCCAACTTCTCCTCACCCTTGGAAGGACAAGGTTTCAAAGAAACTTTATAGGGACAATGGCAAACATCCTTCTCATCATCACAAAGTGAAAGGTTATCACCCGAGTACTGGACAATATCTGAATACTGTTCTTAAGACATCCTACGCTCAAAAATGTTACAACCAAAGACCTTGACAACCTTATCCAAGGTCGATTCAGTCGGAGGAGTATATCCTCCAAGTAATGTGTATCACCCAGTATCTGGTGTGAATCTTAGAAAGCATACCACTACAAGATATCATCGCATATGGGTTCTAAAGGAGCCAAAACTTCCTGAAGATGAATAGCCCAAACATCGTGACCAAAGGTCATACTCCAATGAGAGGTCTCCTGTCAAGCATACCCCATCAAATAAGGGCAAAGCTATTATGTATAACGAATCCTCCGACTCTCCAATAATTTATTGAAAGCGGCGGACCCAACTCGAAGATGAGTTTGAAGTAGATGACAATGAAGATCGGTACGATAAAACTGAAGGAACAAGAGACATTGATCCCATGGACGCCGAAGTAGTCCGCATGGTCGATCACACTCTTAAGCAGTCTAATCAAAGGGTATACTCGCAGAAATTCAAATGCAAATTTATAGAATGATGAACAATTGCGAGATAACCCAAAACAGGCAACGCCTACGAATAGAATGCCTCCATACCAAGAAGAGGTTGAAGAGGAAGAAACAGATGAAGTTGTGAGAAGATTGCAACAAGAAATACAATTTTTCCAACAGAAGAAGGATCAGGAAATCAACCAGCTGCATGCTCGTCTCGATGAGATGAGCATTATGATGAAAGAATTATTTGGGCAGGTTGGCCTAGCAGCTGCAACCTTCCAACCACAAACAACAAACCCCCAAGGGAATATTGTCAATCTAACATTGAATATTGGTGGCACTCGAGCTACCCATCCTGATCTAGACATTCCTGACAGAGGATTGGAAGTACAACAATAGCTGATGCTGACAATTCTTAAAGAAGATGAAATGGTAAGCAAAACTCAAATTGAAGATCTTATCAATCAAAAGGTGAAGACAATTATTGCTTCTGAAGCTGCCGAAGCCTTAGTTTTTAGGCCGTATGTATTGAAAAAGCGAGTGCCCTCCCGACCTCCCCTTGTAGGGAGGAGATGTCGGGAGGCTATCGAATTTGCTAGAAAAGTATGAGCAGCTGCTACAGCGGAAAATGGGAAGCCCTGAAGACCAATTTTCTGGACCCGTCGTTGTCTTGAAGCCCTTGACCAATCCTATCTGGCTGGGCGAGTTTGAAAAAGCAAGTGCCCTCTCCGACCTTCTCTCACGGGGAGGGGATGTCAGGAGGCTGGCTAATTTCCTAAAATCTTTGAGAGCTTTAATTAATTAGTTAATTTAAAAATTAAATTAATCTATTAATTAATCAATTAAAAAATAATTAAATTAAAATTTAACTAATTAAAATAAATTCAAGATTTCAATTAAATCAAATAATTAATTAACTAATTAAAAAATAAAATTAAATATTCTAATTAATTAACTGATTCATTAATTAATTAAATTAATGAACTACTTAATTTTTAAAAAATTAAATCTTTAAATTAATTAAACTAATTGAGTAATTAATATAAAATGAAATTTAGAACTTAATTAACTAATTAATTAATCTAAAAAAATGAAATTTATAACTTTAGTTAATTAAATTAATTAATTTAAAAGAAAATATTAAAAATTTTCATTTTCATTTTAATTAATGGGCCAATCAATTAATTTAAAAATTAAATTTAAACTTTATTTAATTAACTAACTAATTAATTAAGTTAAAATATAATTAAAATTAAATTTTCATTTAATTCATTAACGAATTGATGCGATCAATTCAAAATTAATAAAGAAAACGTAAATGAATGTTTGCACTATGAACTAACCTCTGTACAACTGAAACTTAAACAACGGACTAAAACACTGACTACAGACTCTGAACAAACTCAAACTCAACTAAATGCAAACTCCTATGCAAGATCTGAATACCTGCAAACAAATAAACAAAGATCAATTCAAGGCTATCAACAAAACACTTGTACTATAAGTAGAATACTAGTAATGAAGCTAAAATAAAATACTGAAACTAAAACAGTGATACTGAAGAAACAAGGTAAGCTGCTAAAGTAAGAAAGAAAGCACTGAAATAAAAGCATAAGTGTCAAGGCAGTAAGAGGTGCAAATTATGTAAACTGCTATCCAGGAAATGCAAACTAAATACGTGATATTTAATTCAGCAAACTAAAACCTTTGGGCCACCTCTAAGTGAAGCAATAAGACCCGACTTTAATCAATCTATTAGAGAAATTGTCAAGTGAAGTGCAAAACTTTAAAATGTAAACTACAGGACACTTCCAATGGAAGCAGTAAGCCCTGTTATTTATGGAAGCTTCTGAGAGAGGTAACCTACCCCAAAGCAAATCGCAAGCTACTTCCAAGGGAAGCCGTAAGACCTGCTATTTGAGAAACTCATAAGCGGAGCCGTCTACCTAAACCTAAACCTACAGGCAACTCCTAAGCGGAGTCATAAGCCACGGTCTAAACCTAAACCTATGGGCAACTCCTAAGCGGAGCCGTAAGCCTGACCTAAACCTAAACCTACAGGCAGCTTGTCATACCCCATTTTGACCGCCTATAGTCAATCTAGAGTGTAACAGAGAGGGGGAATCTAAATAGATCTATCTCTTACTAATACCCATCTTGAAATATTTCTATCAGGACCAAGTGAGTAGGAAATAGTCAATCTAAACTCTTCCAAAACTTTAAGTTTTACAAATCTGAACACTATAATCAATATTTCATAACTGGAAGCATCTTTAAATACATCTAGTAAATACCTCAAGTAAAATACAGAACTTGACTAAACTTTTAAATAATACTTATCTACTCAAAAGTGTTTGTATAGCTTTTACTCTGACCACTATGTACACCCAAAACATATATACTTAAAAGGACATTCAACATTCCTGTCTAGAGCGCCACATGCTCCTTCCTCTTTCCTGCAGTACAAGATAACTAATGAGCTAAAGCTCAATGAAATACACAAGCGTAGTATAAGAAATAAGAAACATAACATTTGTAGATTGTAAAAAATTCATGTGTTACTTTTAGAAGTGAGACTACTCTTTCCTTCAACGTTGGGTTTGAATTCTCATCTTTTAGAAGTGAGAGAGAGTAGACTTCTCTTGTCAGGTCTTTCGTCTTTACTTGTATGGGCCTATCCCTCATATATGACTTATCTCATTTACTTTTCTTAAATATGTCGATGTTTCTCACCTACATATGTAGTATTATTTATAACATCGCATTTCAACATTTAGGGGTTTTTAAATAATTCGCATAACAATTAATGATCTCAGTTGCACTGGAAATGAACTACATGCTTAATATCAACCACAATTACTTTTTTTTTGAGGAGAATACACATTGCATTAATAAAGAAGAGAAGAAATTACAACCTACTAAGTGATAGGAATTCTATCACAATCCTCCTTTAACAAGAAAAGAAAAGAAGGAGGAACCTTATTACAACTCAAATCATCCCAAAAGAAATCACCTACTAAGGCAAGGTTAGCACAATAATCAGCTAACTTATTACATTCCCTATTTGCCAAATGAAATAAAAACTTGCCGAAGCCTTCCAAGAAAGATAAATCCTCCCATTCTTCAGTATTAACATTTCAGACTGCTTTACCTACTGAGTTCTGCAAATGAGTAACAATATTGTGATTATCTCCTTCAATTATTATCCCTTTAGCATCCAACATCCATTCAAGGATTATTTTCTTCAAGGACCGAATTGCCTTCAATTCCAGCATTCTGCTATCCCAATGAATACAATTAAACCCAAAAGCAAGTAAAAATCTACCTTTTGAATCTCTAAACACTCCACCAATTCCACCATTATTTGATTTTGACAAAGATGCATCAAGATTGACTTTAATCCATCCTAGGGGCGGAGGGTGCCAATAAGAAGACAGCTAATTATGCTGGTTAGCAACCCAGTGGTCCACGAACTGATTCGAGCTTGAAATTGATGCAAAATTGATAGCATTGGAAGCTATAAAGCTTAAACTGAGTTCATGATCAACCACAATTACATTAAGTATATAAAAATGCTCCCATTTTCTAAACTACAGGTTGGATATCTCACCTCGTTATAAATTTGTTCGCCTACAATACCCTGCCTTCTTTTTCTTATGTATGCAACCTAAAGCATGAATTTCTCATTTATACATGCATTCAAATAAACTAAAACAAGCAACAAAAATCTTACAAATTTGCCTCAATTGCACTCTTTCTCTTTCAACTCAAAATTTTCTTTCCTCTCCCAAAACTCTCTATGTCCTTCCTTCTCTTTTTACTTTCCCTTAATTTTTCTTACCTGATTTTCTTCCTTGCCCGAACTTCGCATGACACAGTAGCTCCAATTCCTCTACTCGTTGCTAGAGCTCCGAATTCCAGAAAGTGACGGGGGAGGAATGAAGGAAATGGAATGGGAAATGCAAAGGCTTAAATTAACTTATAATATAATAATAAGCACTAACATTAATGGATTTATTCCACCAAAATCTGCTCAGCTTTCCCAACCGTGTGATTAAAGGGATCCACCACTACCACCTTTGTACGGGGTTTTAAGTGGAGTCTGACATCTGTTATAGAAATCAATTAATTCACTTTTAATACTTTAAAATCACTTTAGCTAAATAATACAGAAAAATCCATTTAATGAATTCATGCCTGTAGATATTATTTTGGCTATTACTTATATATATCAAAATGCTCAAAATTAAAAATAGAATTTAATGAAAATATATTTGATATTTTATGGAGGTATGATAAAATGGAAAAATTTTGGAAAATCATTATGCCAAAATAGTATACTTACCTTTTAAAATTTTGGGTATTATTCAACTCCTAAGCAGAGCCATAAGCCTCGACCTAAACCTAAACCTAAACCTACGGGAACTCCTAAGCGGAGCTATAAACCCGACCTAAACCTAAACCTACTAGCAACTCCTAAGCCGAGCCGTAAGCCCCGACCTAAACCAAAACCTACAGGCAACTCTTAAGCAAAGCTGTAAGCCCCGACTTAAACCCAAACCTACGGGTAACTCCTAAACAGAGCCGTAAGCTCCATCCCAAACCAAACCACCATAACATTAAAACCCACGTCTAACCACTTCAGTTTACTCGGGATCCCTAAGAGGAGGCAACCCATGCCTGTTAATCAGATTCCCTGTGCGCTACAATCAGCGATTGTTAGTGTTGTTAGACTGAAACCTATGATATTCCCGGGATGACAAAACCATGGGATCTTGATCGAGTCTACCCCCATCCCCCACAACTGAGATTAAAACATTTACTCTTCTAAAATTATTTATTATTAATCGAGAGTTCTTTTCTACGTGATAGGAGGGGTAATTAACTACGGGACTTGCGCTCATAGGAAGTAGGAATCCATAACTAAACAAACCTCGATGCAATCATCGGGGAAAATTTGGTTAATTAACATCTAATCTACCTCAAGATAAAAATGGAATCTTAAGCCTAAGAAGTGGGGTTCGTGCTTAGCACCATCTTTTTCTGAGCAAACATTTTTACATCCAAGCTGATGTCATTATGAAGGACGGCAACAAAAAAGCTAATGATAAAATTTTCAGGTAGGCAATCAATGCAATGATAAAGCTTTGCGAAGGCCTCTTGATAAGCTGCGACTGTGGAGTTTTGCCTAAGCCAAGTTAGAGCTTCTGACGGGTCTTTGTAATCATTTAGACCAAAATGGAGAAAGACAACTTTGGTGAACTCATCCCATATTTAAGTCAAAATATTGTTTTGCTTTATAGGCCCACCCCTCTGGGTCCTCAGTGTTGAACCTTCGAATAGACAATTTGAGGTGTTGGTGATGATGGTCATTGTGGGTGTCGGAGTAACCAGCCTATGGTGAATGCGAGGATTCTCTTGGAGCAAATGGGTTGATTTCGGGGTTTTTGTTATGCGGACTTCGGGAAGCTTGTAGGGCTTGGAGCTCGGTTAACACTACTTGAAGGGTAGAATTAACTTGATCAAAGCTAGGCTCATGTCGTGCTAAGATCTTGGTGATTTCATTGCAGAATTCAGCATTTGTTTTTCCGCAAGTGTCCATGTTTGGATATTGCTCTGATACCAATGATACGGATAATTTTTTGACTGAGGAAGAAGAGAATTGGGAAACAAGAGAGATGGCAATTTCCTTTTTAACCGAACTTCTTCCAGTTTCTATTTCTAACTATATTTATAGAATAGCTTGACAACTCTAACAATGTTAAGAAGGAAAAAAACCAACTAACCCTACTAACAAGGAAAAAGCAAACTGACCCCGCTAACATTAAACTATCACCTGTAATGGGCTTTCAGCAGGGAATAATCTAAACAACTAACTAAATTAGACAATGTCCCTCTACCTATCAATATTCTCCACTTCCTGCAGTGCATGAGAATGTGAGGGATGGCTTCACGTATCAGTAAGTTCGATGAATTTCAATAATTATTGTAAATGGGATATAATTTTCAAGATCTGCAATAAAGTGCCATTTTCTGGATGCTTACCATGCATTTCTTGAGCTTTTCATTACTTGTCATTTTCTTTAATTCATCTCATATGTGTCTGCTTGCTATTACATGTCCACCCATCTAGTGCTTTTTGATGTAACCGTTTTAGGATTTGAAACAAGGTTTAGTGGAATTGATTATTTCGTTTTGCCAGTTTTTCTTTTGCTATTGGATTATATAAGTGATTTGAATTTCCAACTACCGAACATGCAACTATTCTAATTTTCTATCCTTTCAAGGAGCTTGCTGATTTGGAATATAAGAGCAAAGTAGATGGCAAAATGCATGCTTGTGGACATGATGCTCATGTAGCGATGCTACTTGGTGCAGCTAAGTTGCTTCAACGACTGAAGAGTCATCTAAAGGTATAATCAAAACTTTTTGGCTTTACCGCTTTCAAGTACTCGTTATTGAGCTTTTTTCTCAGCAAATAATTATTTTTCTTTATCCATAAGTGAAAATGGTTTCTTATTTCACTGTAAATTATTTAAATGGTAAGAATATGGATGTTGCGGGCTGGCTAAAAAATAGCTTCATAGATTCACTCTTAGATGTCACAATCAATTTTGATACCACATTTTTTGCTTCTGTATATGGGATGGAAGGTTTTGATGGCTGTACAAAGCGGTGATATCAAGTTAGAACGAGCTTAAACTCAAAATCTAGGATTTTGATTTCGACTCAAGCTAAGTTCGTGTCAACTCAACAGTATTTGATTTTGAATTGAGTTTCAAATTGATTCGAATAAAATCTATTGATTTTGTAAATATTTTTATTACTAATCATTATTATTATCCATATAAAGTTTTCAAAATATATCTATAAAAAACATAGCATGAAATATACTAAATATAAATGCATAAACATGTATAGAAATATCATTTTGTGTGTTAACTTAATTATGAATACGGATATCCATATGTGTATAGCTGTATTAACACATCTATAAATATATGCTCATCTTATATTGAGTCGATTTCTAATTGAATCAACCTTTTCAAATGAGCTATCTTCGAATCAGAGCATATCAATTTTTATTACTAATCATGAATGCATTTTGATACCTCTATTTCCATGCTCTTTGTGTTTTGGATGCTGACTGTTCTCCTACCCTCCTTTAAAGGGCACTATAAAGCTTGTTTTCCAACCTGGAGAGGAGGGCTATGCTGGTGCCTATTATATGCTTGAAGAAGGTGCTTTGGATGATGTACAGGCCATCTTTTGTATTCATGTTGACCATACTCTTCCAACGGGTTCTATTTCTTCTAGTCCTGGAACTTTTCTTGGGTCAGCAGATACTTTTGAGGTAGTTATTAAGGGGAAAGGTGGGCATGCTGCAACACCACACAAAACCGCAGATCCAGTGTTGGCTGCTTGTTTTTCCATTCTTAGCCTTCAACAGCTTATATCTCGAGAAACTGATCCTCTTGATAGCAAAGTAAGCTTATTTGCCACCTTTGGGTAACTTCTTATTTTAATAACCGATGAACTGCATTTTACTGTTTCATTAGCCTGTTGATCTTATTATAGGATTGAAGTTTACTTGTTTTCGAAGCTACTAACCTATCATCTTGATTATGCAAACAACACTGGTAAAGAAAAATGCTTCCTTTAACATTCATGTGTTTTTGTCTCGGATCGATGTCCATGCTTCATAGATTTCATCTAGCCTTAATTCAGTTGTCAGAATCCAATTCAATTGTCTTGGGCGTGCTTGTGAAGGTCTCTTTGTCCTTTGACATCAAGTAGCTCTATACGCCATGTAGAAGTTTAACAGTATGGTGGATTTAGATTAGTTTGAAGATAAAAAAAAAAGATTAGTTTGAAAGCAGATTTAAGGTTTCCTAGCCAACTGCCTTGGCAATGAGGAACCCGATTTTTTTTTTCTTCAATGAGGAACCCGCTTGGGTTTGCAAACAACATATACATTGATCATAATTTAGACGTGTCTCATGATAATAAGATTTCACAATTGACATATGTATAAGATAATTTTGAATCTTCCTAACTTTTTTTTAAGGATAATATAAATATATTTCATATTTTTATTAGATGAGCCTAAGGCCAACACATACTTATAAGATGGGCACAAGGCCAATTATAAATATTAATTCTTTGTGAACTTGGAGACACTACAGGAAAATCACTCATTTTTCGGCGGACTCTTCTGTCAGAAATCACTGAATTTCCAACAAAAATGGTGGTTTTCGATGGATCTTTGACGGAAAAAAAATTCGCCAGTAAATCGCGCGTAGAAAAATAATTACCGGAAAAAAATCAGATAAAAAAGTTTCCGGCTTTTTTTCAGCGGCGGATTTTCAGCGGTAATTATTTTTATTAGATGACCCAAATACCAATACATACTTATATGACGGGCACAAGGCCAATTACATATGTTAATTCTTTGTGAACTTGAAAATTTCTTCATTGCTGGGTCTGTTGAGTTTAGTGTCTGAAATTTCTTGTTAAGAAACTAAGAAGTATACTGCTCGGTTATTAGACAACCTCGAACCTCCTTACCTTCTTGCTTGGAGGACGCTTAATGAGTTGAGTTCTAGGATCTGGCAGGGAAGATTTTGTTGGTTTAGTGTTTATACCGAAGTTTCATAGGAGAATAAGGTTTTATTAACTGAGATTACTGTAATAAAAACTTTAAGTTAGTATCTTTCTTCCGAAAAGTTCCCTGTATCAATGTTTTGTCTACTGAGACATTGTATCTAATAGCACTGAGCAAATTTCTTTATCCGTTAGATCCAAATGAGGGCTGAACAGCGTAAATAAAAGTGTCCGATTGAAATTCCAAGTCAATGGTACTCTAATCCTTTAAAAACTTCATTTGATTTGCTTAAAGCCATATTTGCTGCGGCTTAAGGGGCTGTTTGGATGCAGGATTTAGACTAAATTTTCCTGTTATCTACAGATAATTACAGTTGGTTTCATGAAAGGTGGAGAAGCACACAATGTAATTCCAGAATCTGTCACCTTCGGTGGAACCTTTAGGAGCATGACTACAGAAGGTCTCTACGTCCTTCAGCGACGGATCCGAGAGGTACTTTTCTAATTCTCTTCTCCAACACAAAATGTTTAGTCATAACTTCCACCCATTTTAGTTCTTCACCTGCGAGCGGGTATGGCTCAATCTGATTCTGAATCAGTGATAAGTTATCTAACCAAAAATGACTATTAAAATTAGAATCCAAAGTCAAATTGACCAAAGATGAATTCAGAACAAATCAAAATGAACCTAACTTCTTTTTTTTTTTTCAGTTTGGTATGTTGTTTGAGTTGGAAATTTAAAAATGATGGATAGTTTTGCTTCAATTTAAATCATTTTTTTGTTTGGTTTTACAAGAACTTATAAACTAAGTCTTCGTTTGGGACGACTTTTTTATTGTTTTGTAATATTGTTTTTTAGTTAAAAATCTCTTAAAAACAGGGAGAAAGCAGCGGTCTGAAATTATCGCAAAGGACGCCTAAATGATCAAAATAGTTTTTAGGCTTTTTATATGCATATTTTTTAGTTTCTGATTTTTTGGAGTGTCTAATTTAGTCTTTAACTCACCAAAACTGAACCAATTTAAACCTTACCTTCGACATTGTTGTTTCTTTCGAAGAAAATTGGAGGAAAGCTTTCCATCCACTCTTTAATGTGATTGACCATAAAAAAATTTATAGGCCATAATCAAAAGTTTTTCTTCAATTTTCGGTCATAAAAATTGCAAAATTGATATGATATGATCAAATCCATCAAAATTTGATGAGTTGAGAAATAGGTTGAATACTTATTGATACGTCATCGAAAAATAATCTTGATCGGGCACGAATCTCGAGGAAAAACTCAAGTTAGAAACTTCAAAAATTATTTCAGAGACCATTTAAATTCCGATTTCAGCAAACTTATAGTCGAACTGAGCGTCTCGAAAATACGAATCCAACGACACCAAATTCGACTCAATCCGAGCCCAAGTGAGTCCAAATCAAGTACCCGAAGCGCTGTTGGAAGCATCAAACAGCTATTTGAGTTACCAAACGATCTCCGATTTTGGCAAGCTTATAGTCAAATCGAGCGTCTCGACGAGACGAATCCAACCAGCCCAAGATCGTAGAATTCTGATATCATTAAAACCTTCAAATGCTTGATAAACGGTTCACGATCAAGGGATTCAATATCGGCCGTTCATCCGGATCACTCCCTATTTGCCCCTGATCTCTCACATATTTACGGGCTATGCCACTCCAGAAAAACTATAAATAGCCCCTCATTTCTCTTAAGAGGGGACCCAAGCCAAGAAGAGAAGAAGAGAAGAAGAGAAGAAGAAGAGAAGAGAAGCCTAGGAGGGAACAGCTCCTCCTCGACCACCGCCGGAACTCCGCCGGAACACCGCCGGAACTCCACCGAAGCACCACCAGGTGCCCGAGGGACGCCAGAGCTCTGCTCGACACAGGAGCAATGTCGGAATTCTGCCCGACGCCGGAATTCTACCCGACGCCCGAGTGACGCCGTACTTCTTTCCAAGTGACGCCGGAATTCTACCCGACGCCCGAGTGACGCCGGACTTCTTTCCAAGTGACGCCGGAATTCTGCCGGACATTCAAGTGACGTCGAAACTCTGCTTGTCCTTGTAACTGATACTCATTGTAATCTGATCGTCCTGAATTTAAAGGACGAATCAGTCTCGTGTACTTCAAACAACACTAGTGGAACTTTTTCAACTGGGCGTGGCCCCGTGGTTTTTCCCTTTTTCAGGGCTTTCCACGTAAAAATCCTGGTGTTTCTTTCACTCTTCTGTTTGTGTGCTGGATATACGTACAACGCTGAGACGGAAATATTAAACTCTATAGCCGCGTATATTTGAGTCCGCAACAGTTTGGCGCCGTCTGTGGGAAACTTATCCCACAACTTCAAGTATTGCTACGATGGTCAACAGGCGTAGCAGTCGCCTCATAGGAGCCTCCCGCTCTTACTCTCATCAATCCAGGAATCAGTCTATGAATCATAGACGCCCGATATTTGCCTCTTTATACCCCGGGGGGCAAAACGCACCTGGAGAAGGGACCTCGGGACCCTCCCTAGAAGAGAGAATTCAAAAGATGGAAGAATCTCAAAACGAGATCCTACAACTCTTGCGAGAGACTCGACAACCGACCCTAGCACCTCAGGAGGAGGTTCTTCTCCCTCGAGATCCACCACGAGTTGAAGCTGTTCAAATCGAACATCTTCAAGACGAGATTCCTCTTCCTCCACTCAGGAGGCGTTCGCAGTCGCATCAAGATAATGAACTGGCTGATACAGCAAGTTCTACCCATCCTTCGCACACAGGTCGGCAACCTCGTATTCCTTTGGACCTTCCCGAAGAGTTAGCCCGACCACACATTGCTGAGCTCCCTCGCAATGCCCTTCGCCACGAACTGCGACGATTGGTCCGAGAAGAGTTCCCTACAGGAGGCATAAGGCAACCCCTTCGTCAGTGGGACTTGCAGGAGTCGTCACCCTTGACAGAAACTATTCTTCAACACGCTATTCCGGCAGGATTTAAACTACCAAGCATCGATTCCTACGACGGGACATCCGACCCGTACGAGCACATCGATCATTACAGAACTATCATGCATATCCAGCGAGCATCAGACGCACTCCTTTGCCAGGTTTTCCCTGCCACTCTTAAAGGACAAGCTCGAACATGGTTCTATTCACTTCCAGCCGGAACGATCCCCACATTCGTCAAATTGGCCAAAGTATTTGTCGAACAGTTCGTAGCCAACCGAAGAATTACTAAGGATTCTTCTCATCTCTCTGGGATCCGTCAGAACGAGGGAGAAACATTAAAAGAATATTTTCAACGATTTTCTACTGAGGCTCGACAAATTCCGGGAGTAGATCCTGAATTATTGAGAGGAGTCTTTCTTGGTGGCCTCCGTCCTGGCCCCTTTTATTCGGCTCTTATGCGAGATACGGTTCATTCATACGCCGACCTGATTCATCGTGTGGAGGCACAAATCTCCGCAGATGAAGCCATAAATGCTCACAGAAAGCAGTTCGAGCAGACAAATGGGAAGCGCAAAGGTGCTCCTGGGATGGATAATTCTTCCTTACAACGGAAAAAGCAAGGGAATATCAATCTACCTCCTAGGCCCCCATTACCACAACGAGAACCTCGGCAGGAGAAAGAGTACACTCCGCTCAACACATCTCAAGCAAATGTGTTAATGGCGATTCAAGATCAGGACAAAGTGAAATGGCCGCATCCTTCGAAGCCAAATACAGGAAATCAAGATCAGTACTGTCACTTTTATCGTAGTCGTGGCCACACTACTGAAGCGTGTTGGCAACTTAAGGATGAGATTGAAAGACTCATCCGTCAGGGCTATCTTCGACAGTTTATTGGGAATCCACCTATCCGAGAAGAAACTCGTCCCACTGGGGGGCAGAATCAACCACAAAGACAGCCAGTGAATAACCAGATAACGGTTGGCGAAATTGAAACAATCGCAGGAGGCCCCTTACTATCCGACCAAGTCTTTCTAACTGTGGAAGAAAATCCAACTCCAAAAAAGGCTCGTATCGATCATTCCATCACGTTCAATGATTCCGACTTGGAAGGAGTAAAAACCCCCCATCAAGATCCGCTTGTCATAAACGCAGGCATTGGTGACCCGTGTTACAATGTCAAAAGAATTCTTGTGGACAACGGAAGCTCCGTAGATGTCATATTCTACTCTACTTTCCTCAACATGGGTCTCTCAAGAGAAAAACTTCAACCTGCTGCAGGTCCTTTATATGGATTTGATAATCGACCTGTACAAGCAGAAGGAATAATCAGTCTCCCGGTAGTCCTTGGAGAATTTCCTCGACAGAGTACACACTCCATTCAATTCATCGTGGTAAAGTCAGAGTCAGCTTATAACGCCATCTTCGGGAGACCGCTCCAGTCAATTTTTGAGATCATCGCATCCATTCCTCACCTCAAGCTGAAGTTCCATACTCCATCAGGAGTCGGTGTAGTATGCGGAGATCAACAAATAGCACAGACCTGCTATCTTAGGCAGATCAAGTCTCGTCCGACGATTACCCTGAGCATCGAGGACTTTGATCTACGGAGCGAAGATATTCCTCAGAGAGCTTCCCCTGTGGAAGACCTTACTATTGTATCTATCTCTGATGAGCATCCTTCAAAGACAGTGCGAATTGGATCACTGCTCTCAGATGATGAGAAGAAAAACTTTACAGCTTTTCTACGAGAAAATCAGGATATTTTTGCATGGAGTCCAGCGGATATGCCTGGAATTGACCCCGAAGTAATCGTTCACTCCCTCAAAGTCAATCCAACGTGCAAACCGATCATCCAGAAGAAGAGAAACTTTGCACCAGATCGCCAGCAAGCAATTGAACAAGAAGTAGATAAGCTTTTAGAAGCTAGATTCATACGAGAGGTGCACTATCCTACTTGGTTAGCAAATGTTGTCATGGTACGGAAGGGAAGTGGAGCTTGGAGAATGTGTATAGATTACACTGATCTCAATAAAGCTTGCCCAAAGGATAGCTTCCCGCTCCCTCGCATCGATCAATTAGTTGATACCACCTCTGGTCATCAGATGTTGAGCTTTATGGATGCCTACTCCGGCTACAACCAAATAAAAATGAATCATGCTGATGAAGAAGCAACAGCTTTTCAAACAGACAAAGGATTGTACTGCTACCGGGTGATGCCCTTCGGGCTCAAAAATGCTGGAGCAACTTATCAGCGTCTCATGAATAAAGTTTTCAAAAGCCTTATTGGACGTACTATGGAGGTGTACGTAGACGATATATTGGTAAAAAGTCTGGAAAAAACCCAACATATCTCTGACCTGAAACAATGTTTCCACTTGTTAAGGCATTACAATATGCGACTCAACCCCGCTAAATGTGCTTTTGGAGTCGCTTCTGGAAAGTTTTTAGGGTTTATGGTAACCCATAGAGGAATCGAAGCCAATCCGGAGAAGATCAAGGCACTAAGGGACATGGTGCCGCCAAAGAACATCAAGGAGGTCCAAAGGCTGAATGGGAGAATTGCGGCACTATCTCGTTTCCTGGCACGTTCAGGAGACAAATATCTGCCCTTTTTCAAGATACTTAGAGGTGCTCGTAGCTCCGGATTTCAATGGACAGATGAATGTCAAGAAGCCTTTGAACAATTGTGAAAGTATTTGGCATCCCCGCCACTACTTTCTAAACCAATACCAGGAGAGAGATTGTATTTGTATATGGCTGTATCTATCCAAGCCATTAGTTCAGTTCTGGTCCGAGAAGAAAATGCTATACAACGTCCTATCTACTACGTTAGTAAGATTTTATCTGAAGTAGAGGGACGTTATCCTTTGGCAGATAAGACAGCATTGGCGTTAGTTTATTCCGCCAGAAAACTACGCCCTTACTTTCAAGCCCATTCAATTGGAGTTTACACGAATCTGCCGCTAAAAAGCATTCTGCAAAAGCCAGAAGCATCGGGCAGGCTTGTTAAGTGGTCTGTAGAACTCGGAGAATTTGATATCCACTACTTGCCTAGACCTGATATTAAATCTCAAGCACTAGCAGATTTCGTAGTTGAATGCACCGTTCCAGTATCTGATGTACAACCGAGTGCTTCACCTTCTTCTCCATGCTGGATGTTGTACGTCGATGGAGCTTCAGGGAGTTCTGGGGCTGGGGCTGGAATTTTATTAATCTCTCCACAGAAGGTTACCCTGGAGTACGGGCTTCGACTCAAGTTCCCGGCAACCAACAACATAGCAGAATACGAGGCCCTTGTTGCTGGGTTAAGACTAGCAATTGACTGTGAAGTCCAGAACCTAATAGCCCACACTGATTCCCAACTAGTCGCCTCTCAGGTGGAGGGGGATTTTGATATTCACAACCCACAATTGGCTCAATATTGTAGCATTGTAAGGCTACTCTTAGCCCGTATAGGGGAGCATCAAATCATACATATCCTCCGAGAACAAAATGCAAGAGCAGACGCTCTTTCTAAACTTGCTACATCAACAACGGGAGACATCTATAAGAGAAGATGTATCGAGGAAATCCACTTTCCAAGCATTCAAGGTCCATGGGTCATACAGTCAATTGATGAGCCAAGAGAGATGTCTTGGATCGAACCCATCTTATCTTTTCTGAAAGATGGGGTACTACCCGAAGATCCTATAGCTGCAATACGACTTCGGAGACGAGCTGTAAATTTCACCATTATCAGCAACGAGTTGTATAAGCGCTCCTTCATTGGGCCGTAACTCAAGTGTCTCCCACCATCAGAAGCTGATTACGCGCTTCGGGAAGTTCATTCAGGAGTATGTGGAGAACATCTGGGAGGAAGAGCGTTAGCTTACAAGATCATGAGACAGGGATTCTATTGGCCTACAATGAAATAGGATGCACTTGAATTCACACGAAAGTGTGAAAACTGTCAACTGCATTCTAACCTCACTCATACACCCGCTCTGGAGCTTGCATCCCTTCAAAGCCCCTAGCCTTTTGCCCAATGGGGGATTGATATAATGGGACCTTTTCCCATAGCGACTGGACAGCGAAAATTCATTGTTTTGGCTGTAGATTACTTCACCAAATGGGTGGAGGCAGAACCTTTGGCGAAGATTACTGAAGCAAATGCCAAGCAATTTTTATGGAAGAACATAATATGCCGTTTTGGCATTCTCGCAAAAATCATCACTGATAACGGGACACAATTTACTGGGAAGATCTTTACATCTTTTTGTAGGGATTTTCACATTCAACTTATTCACACAGCTGTTGCCCATCCTCAAACTAATGGGCAAACAGAGGTTACAAACCGAACAATCCTGAAAGGGCTGAAGACACGTCTAGGGAAGGCTGGGGGGCAATGGGCCGAAGAACTTCCCAATGTCCTCTGGGCTTATCGGACCACCGCTAGAACTCCTACAGGAGAAACCCCATATAACCTTTGCTTTGGTACAGAAGCAGTCATACCGGTTGATATCGGAGTTCCTAGCCACAGAGTTCAGACTTTCGACTTCAAAAGTAACGAGGAGAAGTTTAGAGCAAATTTGGATCTCCTCCCAGAAGTAAGAGATGAAGCCTCACTCAGAACCGCTGCATACCACCAAAGAGTTGCCCGTCACTACAATCGAAGGGTGAAACCTCGCCCTATCACTATTGGGGACTTAGTATTACGAAGCATTGAAGCCGCTGGAAAAGGCCCTCAGCGAAATAAGCTCTCCCCCCTCTGGGAAGGTCCTTATTTGGTAGCGGCTATGGTCAAGCCTGGAACCTTCAAACTGAAGGATGCTGGTGGAAAAATGCTTCCCCGAACTTGGAACGTGGGCAATCTTCGCAAATATTATCAGTAGGAGCTGATACTGCTATCTGTCTATGTGTTATGTTTGTCTTATATTTTATCTTCTCCCGTAGTCATATTATAAAGTTTTTCGTACATCCCTTATGTGTTGATTATAGAAGAACTTTTTTCTTGTATCCCTAAGTTATTCTAGGGAACTGCTATCTCATATTACGAAGCAATATGATATTCACTTTGTCGTGCTAATGTTTCTTCTCTCCAAACTCTTTTTCTGTGATTCGAGAAGTACACAATCTATATTGTATCTCAATCACTGAATGATCAATCCCAGGGGGATTTGATCCGACCTCTTCCGCACAGGTTAATGTCATCAAGCAAATGCTTTGACTAACAACCTCGGATAGGTCAAGTATCCTAGGAGGATATCTTGAATATCAAAATCATTTGATGATCAATCCCAAAGGGAGTTGATCTGACCTTTTTCCGGACAGGTTAAGGGTATCGAGCAAATGCTTTCACTAATAACCCCGGATAGGTCAAAATCTTTAAAGAAAAGGAATGCCTCACATTTGTTCAAGTCAAAAGAGAGCTCACTAAAATCCAAACTGAAGTAAAACTAAGTAAATTTCAATTGCATGTGAGAAAAGAACATCAACAACATCTTTATATATCACTGAACATCAAGTACACCAGATAGGAACATCAACATCGAGCATATATACAAGCACTAGAAAGAAAGCAAAGAGATACAAAACTACATCAAAGATACCCTATAGAATCTCAACATCATCCTCGTCCTCCTCCAAGGCAAAAGCTCGCTGCAACTCACTCTCCAGCTCTTCACCACCAGAGTCTGAAGAAGCATCACTAGAAGCCTGGCTGGGAGTCAGTCCCTCGATCTCTGCTCCGGTCTTGCGATGTACTGTCCGAACACCCTTCATGAAGCCCCTGATGAAGCCATCCTCTGTACACTCTGCCTCTAAGGCCTTCACCTCCACATCATAAATATGACTGCGAGCCTCCTGAATGTGGTCCTCAATAATGATCTTGAAAGCATAAGATTTCTTGAACTCTTCAATAACTGCTGACGGTAACTGCTGGGCCTCCTTCTCGGACAGTACACTCTGAAGCCTCTCATTCTCAGCCTCAAGGACTTGCTGAGCCTTTTCCTGCTGCTTGATCGTCGCTTGTGCCTCCACCAACTCTATATGCAGACGATCCATCCGTTTATTCTGAGAAGAGACTGAAGTAATCTTGTTCGCCAACTCAGTTCTGCATCCCTCAAGCTGATCCTCCACCACCTTCATCTCCTTCACTTTACTGTCATATTTCTTCTTGTACTCTCCCTGAAGGTATTTAACCTTCACAAACTCTTTGTTCCAATCATTCAGAGTCTTGGTCATCTCAAGCTTGAAATCAGAATACTGAGACAAGAAAAATATCAGAAATATATTCCTTAAGAAGTGTAAAAAAGGAGAAGAAGTGAAGGAGAACTCACCAACTCCTCAGCCCGTCGGCGGCCGATGCACTGATGATTTAACACATCCTCTGGGATATATGACTTGGATGGAGAGGCTCGGGGACCTTTGCTAACAACTGTCAAAACTTCATCTGCCCTCTTCTTCCTCGATGCCTGCAAACCTTCCTCGCTCCCTGGTCGCTTAGAGTGGTTCTTTTGGGGGACCACTTCTGGAACTCTAGCAGACTTCTTCAACATTTGAGCATGTGATCTCCCTGCTTGAGTAGATAATCCGACCTTGAACAAGTACTCCTCATCTACATATCTACTCAAGTAACGCACCTCGTAGTGTAGAGCATCCAAATCAGGGAGTTTGAGTATCCTCAGCAAATCTTCTGCTCCGATATGAAGGGGGACAGGTAGCTCTTTCAACTTCCCCCACTTCTCCTGAAGATCCCAATCATTCTACACATAAAAGAAGTTGCTAACCCAACCTTTCGAGGGGTCTTGAGTGCGGATGTCCAACCACTTGGACCTGAATGAAATGCGTCCCTGCGCATCGCTAAAGAGACGCCCCATCCGAGAAAGGCACTCTGAGGAAAGTACCACTCCGCGGTCTCTGAAAAGCACGATCAGGCCCATCACGATCGACATTGCCCTGTAGGAAAATTGAGACAAGCATACCCCGCAAAGCGTCAGAATGTCGATCAGTTCGGAGGAAGGAGGAAATCGTAGTCCCGCTCGCAGACTAAATTCATACACCGTCACATATCCAGGAGGAGGAAAGCAGGCACGATCAGTTCTGGCCGGCACCTTCATCACCAAATCATTAGGAAAATGAAACTTTTTCCTAAATGAGATGAAGGAGTCCTCAGTGACGGTGGAAATCATATCGTCAGCCTTCGGCGCCTTCTGGGCCCTCTTTGGAACTTCAGACCGTTGCGCAGGACGGTCTTCTGAAGGAATTTTAGAGGAAGCGAGATCACCCATTTTTGCTTCCTTCGCTAAAGAGGGGCGCAGATCTAAGTAGGGAAAATCACCTACGAAAGACTGTGGAAAGCCTCCGAAGTAGGAAGAAAAAGGGAGGAAGAACGGAGGGAGGAAGGGAGAAAGCCGCTAACTTCTGCACAAAAAGAGGGGCGTCAAGTCAAGTAGGGAAAATCACCTACTTAAAAATGGCGGAAAGCCTCAGAATGCCAAAAGCTAGAAAGCCAGAGGAAGAAGGGAAGAAGGGGCGAGTTTCTACTAGGTCCTGGGGGGTCTATTTATAGTTTTCCTTAAGGGGGGGAGGATTCCAAAATTCTATTAAATTCCCTGAAATTTTTCAAATTTTTCGGAATTTTTTGGGATTTTTTCGGAATTTTTCGGGCCCCATTTAAAAAAAAAAAAAAAAAATTTTATTAAAAACCGGCCGGCGGTTTCCCTAACCGCCGGCCAAGAGGCGCGGCGAACAGGCGCGGCCAGCCAAACCGCGCGGGCCGAGGGCGGGCCCAGCGCGGGCCGCGGGCGCTCCGGCGCGGTTCTGCGCCGCCGGCGGCGGCGGCGGCGGCGGCGGCCGGCCGGTTCGGCCGCCTACCCGTTCCCGGGCTCCGATTTTGGACCCGGACGGTCCAAATTCGACGTTTTTGGGGTCCCTGGACACGTTTTTCGACGTTCCGGACTCAATTTTGACACTTTCGGAGCTCAACGGGACCTCTATAATCAAGTTCGAGCAAACGTGTAATTCTTGGAACGCAAATTTTTGCGATTTTGCCAAAGTGAAAAGCCGACACATATATTTTTGGACTCTTGGAGCTTTGACGTCCAAAAATAGGGGGGCAACTGATACGTCATCGAAAAATAATCTTGATCGGGCACGAATCTCGAGGAAAAACTCAATTTAGAAACTTCAAAAATTATTTCGGAGACCATTTAAATTCCGATTTCAGCAAACTTATAGTCGAACTGAGCGTCTCGGAAATACGAATCCAACGACACCAAATTCGACTCAATCCGAGCCCAAGTGAGTCCAAATCAAGTACCCGAAGCGCTGTTGGAAGCATCAAACAGCTATTTGAGTTACCAAACGGTCTCCGATTTTGGCAAGCTTATAGTCAAATCGAGCGTCTCGACGAGACGAATCCAACGAGCCCAAGATCGTAGAATTCTGATATCATTAAGACCTTCAAATGCTTGATAAACGGTTCACGATCAAGGGATTCAATATCGGCCGTTCATCCGGATCACTCCCTATTTGCCCCTGATCTCTCACATATTTACGGGCTATGCCACTCCAGAAAAACTATAAATAGCTCCTCATTTCTCTTAAGAGGGGACCCAAGCCAAGAAGAGAAGAAGAGAAGAAGAGAAGAAGAAGAGAAGAGAAGCCTAGGAGGGAACAGCTCCTCCTCGACCACCGCCGGAACACCGCCGGAACACCGCCGGAACTCCACCGAAGCACCACCAGGCGCCCGAGGGACGCCAGAGCTCTGCCCGACACAGGAGCAACGTCGGAATTCTGCCCGACGCCGGAATTCTACCCGACGCCCGAGTGACGCCGTACTTCTTTCCAAGTGACGCCGGAATTCTACCCGACGCCCGAGTGACGCCGGACTTCTTTCCAAGTGACGCCGGAATTCTGCCGGACATTCAAGTGACGTCGAAACTCTGCTTGTCCTTGTAACTGATACTCATTGTAATCTGATCGTCCTGAATTTAAAGGACGAATCAGTCTCGTGTACTTCAAACAACACTAGTGGAACTTTTTCAACTGGGCGTGGCCCCGTGGTTTTTCCCTTTTTCAGGGCTTTCCACGTAAAAATCCTGGTGTTTCTTTCACTCTTCTGTTTGTGTGCTGGATATACGTACAACGCTGAGACGGAAATATTAAACTCTATCGCCGCGTATATTTGAGTCCGCAACACTTATGAATTTACAACCTTTCTGTTTTTGATTAAAAGGATCATAACATATAAATTTTAGCTCGTTTCAGTTTTATTTAATCTACCAAAACTCCATAAATTTATCACATTTAACTAAGGCCTCATTTGTTTCGGCATTATTCTTCCTTTTCTGTTTAGAAATGGAGAAGTTTTTTTTTATTGCTATTTGGATGGGACGCTTCTGTAAAAATGCTTTTTAGTAAACTTCATTTTTCTACTATTTTGAGAAGCTTTTTGATATTTGCTTCTCCGTTAGAAAAATGCATTCCTTTAACCATTGTTTCTAAAACTATCTTTTACAAAAAGAGAGGAAGAACCAAACGAAGCCTAAATGGTTTATGCAACTTTACCATCCTGCCCAGATTAAACAAAACCGAGGCTTCGTTTGGGACGACTTTTTTGTTGCTTCTTAAAACAACTTTTGAGTACAAAAATTTTAACTTTTGTACTAAAAAGCTATTTTTAGAAGCAGTAAGAAAGCCGTCCCAAGCGAAGCCCGAGTCTAATCATTGGTTCTATACCAGGTCATAGAGGCCCAGGCTGCAGTCCACCGTTGCACTGCAACAATCAAGCTCATGGATAAGGCTTACCCTGCAACCACAAATGATGAGAAGCTGTACGAACTAGTAAGGAGCGTTGGTGTTGGCTTGGTGGGAGAAGCCAATGTCCACCCTTTCCCTCGCCTAATGGGCGCCGAGGACTTCAGCTTCTTTTCACAGAGAATGCCTGCTGTTCTCTTCACTGTTGGAATTAGAAATGAGTCTATTGGATCAATCCACACTACACATTCTCCTTATTTCATCATAGATGAGGAGGTCCTCCCTCTGGGAGCTGCTTTTCATGCTGGTGTGGCTCTAACTTACATAGACAGGAAAGCTTTCGAGCTCTGAATATTCAGGTAACAGTAAGCTACAGTCATATTGTGATATGATTTTGTGAGATATCTGATAGTGTTTGTAAAGTGTCAAATTGTTAGTAATTCAGGATTCGTTTGGGATGGCTTTCTTACTGCTTCTAAAAGTAATTTTTTACTGTAAAAATTAAAATTTTTATACTAGAAAACTACTTTAAGAAACAGTAAGAAAATCATCCCAAACGAAGCTTTAGTTTTGAAAATACTTGGTGATTTCATAACACTTGATGCTGAATTTATTCTAAAGTAAGATTGCCTGATCAATTTAGTGTTGACTTCCAATAGAGATAATGTTGGTTGAAGTCAGGCGTAGAATCAAGAAAAGCTCAGGATGGGTAATTACCCACTCAGAAAATTTTTTTTTTCTTAGAAGAATAAACATTAACTGTTTTGCCTACATTTAATAAATATGGTTGCTCAAATTCTAAAAGATTGAAAATAGATATTTTTACATTTTTTGCATGATATATATATATATATATATATATATATATATATATATATATATATATTCTTTTTAATTTTAGAAACGCAACAATAATTAGCGACACTCTGGTATATTCTACAGTGTAATATTTGGTTATAAAAAAAGTTTCTCATCATAAAAATTTGTAAAAAATAGCAAGAAAATTATAAACAAATAGGATCACCATGAAGGTATGAAAATCAGCATAGCGTTTTCTTAAGAAAATAAAAAAATATATATTACATCAAATATTTTATAAATATATAATTTTTAAACAATTTAGCGGTATTCTGGCTGTAGTCATGAGGTGAGTATTCAATTTTCTAAGATTTTGAGTCAAGTTTGAAATATAAATTTACTTTTGAACTAATCATATAAAAATTTTAATATATATAATATTATATTAATAAAACTTAAATTATTATTTTGACTTAATTTAATAATTTTTAAATATATATTTTAAATTAAATAGATATTTTTAATTTAATAATAAGTATTTTTAAAATTATTTTATATATAAAAATTTTAAAAATTTTGACAAAATTTTAAAAAGGAGTGTGATTGAAAAGTTAATCAAGAAAAAAGAGCATAATTATAAAAAATTAAAAAGGCGCAAAAATATCAAATAATTTAGTATTTTTCTTAAAAATTTTAAAATTATGTTACGTCAAATATTTTAAAAATAAATAATTTAGAAAAACCTATTTAACATTTTGGCTTGCAGCCATGTGGTAAGTATTTAGGTCTGGTATGTTTCGGCTCAAGTTGGAAACATGGGGAATGAATATGTAAATTTACTTTTAAATTAAAGATATAAAAATTCAAATATATATATATACATATTTAATATTAATAAAAACTGATTTAAGTGATTTGGCGAGGGCTCCTGGCTTGGGGTGGGGATATTTACCCACCAATTTGTTCTGAGTCGAGCATTAACTTTTCTCCTAGCCTTCCTTGACAATTTGATGCCAAAAGTGGAGGCTTTAATGTCATGCCTCCCAGGAATGAAAACAGTTTTATCAGGAACCTCAATTTTTTTCCTCTTCTGATTGGCCATATCAATAATAATTGATTTCAATTTAGGCTCAAGAGCCTTTCTTTTGGCCAACGGGGGCACCTTGGCGTTGATGTTGGAAGCCCTAGTATTGGGCTTCTTATAGTGAACAACAGTTCTGTTCACATTCTGGCCAACAGAATCAATAGTGACTTTTTTTGGCTTAGGCTTAAAAGCCTTCTTCTTGGCCAGAGGGGTTGCAATAGGTGCAATCGACAGTCCTGAAAAATACAGAAGGTATGGGTGCAACATCATTGTCAGTCATCATCTCCCTGGTTGGTGCAGTTTCAACAGGAAGGAACTTGAATACTTCGAAAATAGTTTTGAATTGCAGCGTGGCACCAGCTCGACCTGTGTCTATCACACTCTGAGAGAATTGGACACACGATCCTTTCCCGAGCTTGATAGCCATCATATTTTTGACAGGTGACATTTCAGCAACTTGCAAGAATTAGAGTCAACTTGATTTATGTTGCACAAGAAAATATGACTTTATAGCGAATAAACATATATATATATATATATATATATATATATATATATATATATATAGGATGTTTAAAACTATATGGAATTCAACCATAGATGGAGAGAGAACTAATCCCCAGCGAAGTCGCTAGAAATTTGATCACTCTGAAAAAATAGAAATTAGGCACAAACCTCACTTTAACAAGCTAGAAGGTCCCTTATTTTCCTGGAGATAGATTGAATTTAACATTTAATCAAATTTCCTCTAAGAATAGTGTCAATGTTTATTTAAATCTGGGTTCTACTTCTAATGAGCGCAAGCCCTCATAGTTAGTTACCCATTCTAATGCATTAGAAGATCATTCTCGATTAAGGATGAAATATCTTTAGCTTCGTGCAAGAAGTGTGGAGATGTGCAACAGTATTTTAGTTTTAGTTATGGGGGATGAAGGTACACCCGATCAAGATCTCATAGTTCCGTCATCCCGAGTATACCATGGGTTCAGTCTTCCAACACTAACAACCATAGATTGTAGTGTCTTGAAAATTTGATTAGCAGCCATAGAGAAATGTGAATTTTAATTTAGTTTAGTTTGGGTTGGGGCTTATTGCTCTATTTAAGAGTTGTCCGTATGATTGGATTTGTGTAGGGACATATGGCTTTCATTTGAAAGTAGTCATAATGGTGGGTCTTACAGCCTCTATTAGTGGTAGCCCAAAGATTATATGTATGAATATGTCTTATAGCTTATATTAGAAGTAGCCTGAAGATTTTTTTGATTGTATAGGTCTTATGGCTTCCTTAGAAGTTGCCTAACAACGGGTCTTATGACCTAGCTCTATAAGCTAAGTAGCCTATACACTAGGTCTTACAACCTAGCCCTACAGACTAGGATGCTCATGTAAGGGGTCTAGGGTTATGTTATTACCAAAATATTTTCCTCAGAGGTCAGACTTACAACTTCTATTAGAAGTTATCATGTGGTGAATCTTACAACCTAGTTCTTATAAATAAGGTTACCCAAGATTTGAGTTTTGGATCTAGGGTCATTCATTTAAAAGTTTCCTAACGCACGGGTCTTACTGCTTCACTTAGAAGTAGCCCAATGATTTTGTGTTGTTTGCTAGTTTGACACTAGACTATAATTTTGATACTTACTTGCTAGCAATTTGTTTTCTACCCTAGCTTTTAGTAGTGTATTTATTGTTAATTTCTACTACAGTAGTTTGTGGCACTACTTTTTTTTCAGCATTTTGTTCTACCTGCAGTAGTTAGATTTATTATTTTCAGCATTAATTTAATCTTATTTATTGATGCGCTGACTTTTGTCTGTTTGCTTGCAGGTACTCGTAGCCAACAAATTAGAGCGCTCTCAGGTAGCTGTAGGAGTCATTGTTGAGAGCCTGAGAGTGTTTGAACTTGTTTGTTTGAGAGAGTTGTTTGAGGTTTCTGTTTTATTCAGAGCTGTTGTGAGAGTTATCAGTTGTTTAGAGAGCTTGTGTTTGAGAGCTGGTTAGTAGTTTGTACTTAGGTTGATTGGATAGTGGAAACATTGATTCTTTGCATTTTTTTCTTTTATTTTAATTACATTAATTAATTAGATGAATTACTTAAATAAATTTTAATTGAAATTAAGTTTTTAAAATCAATTGCTAGACTCATTAATTATATTTGGAAATTAATTGTATAAATTTGATTTGATTATTAATCAATTATATGAGTTAATTGAAAGTTGAATTTTAATTAAAATATGATTTTGTTCAATTTGTAAATTTAAATTTTAAGTGTATGTTAAAATTATATATATGTTAAATTTGATTTACTTAATTAGATTAACCAATTAACAAATTTTAATTTAGGTTTTTAATTTAATCAGAGTTTTGGTTTCAATTATATTTGTTAAAGTTTCAATTTAAATTAAATTAATTAATTTTGGATTTAACGTTAGTTTAAATGAAATTACAGATTACTCTCAAATCAAAATTTTATTTTTAATTTAACTGCTTAAAGCTTTTGATTTAATTTTTTCATTTAATTGAATTTAGTTTCAAATTAGTTCAGTTGGATAGAGCTTTTATTTTAAACTTATTTAAGTGAGTTGATTAGTCAATTAGTTAATTAAGAATTTTAGCTTTAAATTAATTAGTTGATTTGTTACTTAATTGAAGTTTTAATCCAATTAAAAGATTCATTATCTAATTATCCTATTAGAACTCAACTTTCAAGTTGATTACAGTTTGAATTTATCTGTTAGCCAAAATAGATTAGTTAATTAGTTGAAGTTTTAATTTTATTCACTTAGTTAGATTGAATTAGAATATTTGAATTTAATTTAAATTAGTTAAAGATTTAATATCCGATATCTTCTTTTTTTAATTAGGTTTTGACTGTTGTTTAATCAATAAGTTTTAAATTAAATATCCCATTATGCTTTGAGTTGAATTAATTGATTTTAATTTATAATAAAAAATTTAATTAATAATTTAGGTTAATTTTAATTTTAAAAATTAATTGTTTTATCATTTTTATTTATCAGTTAAATCATGATCAATTTAATCAATTTCAAATGAAATTTATGTTTTTCAAAATCCATCTAAGTCCAGAATTTTTAAAAAAATTTCGGCAACATTTCGACGTTCCTTCCCTGCGAGGGGAAGTAGGGGAGGGCACTCGCCCTTTTAATCTGCCCAGCTAGAAAGATAATCGACGGCCGAGGGCTTCGGGACGTTATCGGGTCCCAGAAATGGTCTTCAACACCTTCAATTCGATGATTACGAACGTCTGATCTTGCCGAGATTATGAATACCTATTCTGCTTTTATTATTGAGATTAATATTAATATAAATATTATTATCACTGTGATATAATAATTATAATAATATGCATTATTTCCTTATAATTTCTTCCTCCTACTTACTATTTGAAATCAAGAAACAGCTATGAGTGGCGAACAACGGCAAGGAGGAAGATTCGGCAGGTGCAGATGAATAGTTCGATAGATTTATTTGATCATAGATCATTTATCAAGTAGTTGAGTGCCTTAATGATGTCATAATTCGGTGATGTTGGGCTTGTTGGATTCATCTCGTCGTGCCACTTGATTCAACTATAAGCATGTCATATTTGGATGTCATTTAGGTATGAAATTAATGAGTTGAAGCTTCCAAGTATACTTTGATCCTTTGATTTGGGCTTAGATTGGACCGAATTTGGTATCGTTGGGTTTGTCTCCTCGAGATGTTCAATTTGCCTATATGCTTGTTAAAATCAGAGTTTGGATGATCCCACTTTTAATTTTTGAAGCCTTTCGACACATTTTACATTGAGATTCGTGTCTGATCAAGGTGAATCTTTGGTGGCATATCAGATGCCCCCCCACCCATTTTCAATCGTCAAATCTTGCAGAGCACAAAAATATGTGTCAGAACCTTTAAAAAATTGATGGTGTGAAATTTTAGTATTGGACAAATTACATGGTGCGACCGTCCTCCAAGCGTTGATGTGAACCTTCCCTCGAGTTTGTGAAACAAGTAATATATTCCAGATCATAATTCAATTGTTTATTGAAGTGGGCAAGCTGATTAGAACAAGAAATGTCAAAAATTTCTGAGAGTGTTCAATCCTTTGAATCAGTCTTCATCTTCATCGACTTTTCCTCCAAACCAATCTTTATCAGCTTTTCCTCCTCTAAACCAGTCTTCATCTTCATTGGCTTTTCCTTGTTTCTTCTTTCTCAGCAGCAATGAAAATTTTATTAACCTAAAATCCTAAAAAATATAGAACTTTCAAAAAAAAGAGAGCGCCAATTCTAAATCCTAATATTTGAACAGAAATTTTCTTGGTCAGGTCGATCAGGCTGGCAAGAAAAAAAAATGCGAAATAGAAATGATTATTCACGTATACAATACAGATGTCGTGATTTTATTGGAGTCTGGACTCCACACAAAATAATTTCTCCAGAACAAGAGGGGACACAATTACCACCTCAATTTTTTTAAAAAATATTATTTTATTAATTTTATTTATATATATTATAGAATTAAATAATTTTCATTTTTTATACTAAAAAAATCACTACTTTTTTTTTATTCTAAAAATTTTTAGAAAATTCTCGAATGCTTTTCATTTATCATAGTGCCTCTTCGATTGACATAAAATATTAATTTAATATTTTAATATAAATAATTTAGTTTTAGCTTTTAAAATTTCAAAAAATATATTAAAAAATTAAAAAAGAATTCTAGAAAAATTTTAAATATTCCTTTTATCTCTTCCTCCCTTCCACCTATAAATGCTCCCCTTAGGGGTGGGGGAAGAACACAAATTTTCTTTCAATTTTTTTTTCTTCTTTTCCTTTTTCTTTTTCTCTTATTCTTATATTAGAGGCATTTCACTGTCTTGGATAGGCGACATCTCCTATCAAGCTCCAGTGCCCCTTTTTATATAGAAGGAGTAGCCTTTGCATTTCTCTCCTTTTTCATACTTCTTCTTACATTAGAGGAATTTCACTATCTTGGATAGACGACATCATCTATCAAGCTCCAGTGCCTATCTTTGTGTTGAAGGAGTAGCCTTTGCATTTCTTCTCCTTCTTTCCTGCACTTCTTCTTATATTAGAGGCATTTCACTATCTTGGATAGACAACATCCCTTATTAAGCTCCAGTGCCCCTTTTTGTATAGAAGTTCTGATGGATGATCATTCTCCCCTCAAACTATCCATGACTTAAAAAAGATCAGCCACCATCTTCTGCGTCGAATGATGGTACAAAGAGATTTGGAGATAGCTTGGGAGGATACCCGATGATAATTAGGGGATGGGTAGAATTTTGATGATGGTTGATGGTCGAGCTTCATTTTATTGGAGATAGTAAGTATGTATAATTGTGATGTCCCAGAATCTAAATTGGAAGAATTATTTCTTTTATCCTTTAAATAAATAACAACTAGAACTATTTAACATCATCTATTAGAAATAAACAACGGAAGTAATTCTATAAGTCAAAACATAAATATACACATCTATATTCATTCCTAAAAATTATATACACTACTAATGATCTATATAATGCTCAAATATCTATCATGTCCTGAGTACAAAAGAACGGCTAAAATAAAAGGAAACATAACCTGAAGAATTCTGACCAGTCTCACACTCCTGGTCCCCTATCCTGACCTGAAATTATTTAACCATATATAATGAGCTTAAAAAGCCCAGCAGGTCACCAAAACATATAACTGAATTCAAAGCACGACAAAGAAGTAATATGCATGTAAATAATCAAATCATAACAGTTACATTTATATGATCATTGAATCAGTGCAGAAATGATAAAACCCAAATGCAGTAACAGTAGAATTTATAAACATTAAAACACTACGGTATGAAAGTCAGTAAAGTAGTAAACCAGTACGTGAGTTAAATCTATAAAGAACTCATTATATCCGTACAGAAATCAGATGAGGCATCAAATCCATATTTTAATAAAGACTGTCGAAATCATGTCAATATAATAAAATCATATAAGAGTATGCACATGCCATCTAATTATTCTATATTAGCATTAAATCAGTATCTCAATCATAAGCTCAATATCTCAAACACATACTCAATAAATTTTGTATATCACGTACTCAACATATCACATACTTACTATCAATACAGTGAATCAGTAGTATCAAATAGTATCAGTATCTATATCAGTAACAATAACAATCCAGTGGCTGGAGCAGTAGAATAATGCAAATATAGTAAATTTGTACAGTACAAGTAAATCTGTACAATAATAAGAATAATGCTTCATAACATGTATTTCAGTAGTCACACTAAACAAGTAGAAGCCCTAGCTATCACGATATTTTTCAGTATTAGTATCACTGTTAATAAACCGTTGACTCAGTAAATAAAGTCGTCACACTTTGTCCATCGGCACAGTAATATCTCCTTATAACTCTCAATCAGTGTATCACGTGAGTCAGTAGAGGATAATACCAAACCATAGTATTTAAAGGAAAGCCCGTCGGCTCATCATCTTGTACAGGTCAATCAGTCTCCAACCAATATGTCAACCAGTCTTTACTTGTTTGTTTCATACACGCACATTATTATTATAATACTATAACAATAATAACGACCAGTTATTACTCAAGCACATATCCACATCCATTTTCAATACATTATAGTAAATAATGCATAATTGAGCTTAATTAAGAAGATACCAAAATATCATAATGGTAAACAATAAAGAATCCTATTAGATAAAAATATATATTGTCAGAAAATTACCAATATACCAAAAATTATATAAAATGATCTTTTAAGACTTTTATTGTATTACACCACTATTTTTAAACATCAAAATAAATTTCTCAGTAGATAAAAATCACTGTATTTTTAAAATCACCCGGTGAAAAATTTCAAATAAATACTTAAATGCTCATAATCATGATTTCTATAACATACAAAAATTACGCGGTGAAAATTTTACCAATACAAAGTAATTCACATTTTTCGGTAACGAAAACACAAATTTAAATAGAAAAATATCAAAAACACAAAATCTTTAAAAACAGAAATAGGGTATGGATTCCTTATAATAAGACGAGTAAATTTCCCAACTGGCCCGACGGACGAAAATCACACCGTAAGCTCCAAATCCGAACTTTTAGTTTCAATCTCCTCTCATTTCTATCTTATTTTCTTTAAACCGAGTTCTGTTATTGAAATCCATTAAGGAAAAACTATTTAAAAGCTTTTTAAATTAATGACATTAGATATTTTTAATAAAATAATATTGTAATATTATATTATTAATTTAATTAATTTTTTAGTATAAAATTCAAATAAATTATTTTTGGACTTAAAAAATTATAGAAAAATATCCATAAAATAAAACATATTATTTAAAAAATATCGATGAAATCGATTTGCAAATCGGCACCTAAAGGTCATGAAATCCTCACTTGTACTCATAGGTATAAATTCCTTAAGAATTATCACCGGTGCCCAAAAATTTTCAAAAAATTCGTGTAAGTAAACTATTATAATCAAAATACTATGGCAAAGACAAATTGCAATTTGGAGTTATAATGACTCCAGAAAAAAATTGGCAAAATTAAAATATGGGGTATTACAATCTACCCACCTTAAGAAAATGTCATCCCGGATATTTTCCTTAAGGATTAGGGCACAAAATCGATATAAACCAAATCCATCCAATCAAAGCTCAAATCAAATTAAATCAAATCAAAACTTATCAAAAATCATACAGTCATGCAGTTAATTCTATCATATGTTAATCAATTATGCATGCAAACTAATGATTCTTAATCTACCCGATCTATCCAACTCTCAATCAATTCCTAAAGCTCTGGTAACAATAAATTCTTCCAACAACTATGCTCTGATACCAATTATGATGTCCTATGATCTAAATTGAAAGAATTTTTTTTATCCTTTAAATAAACAATAACCAGAACTATCTAATATCATCTATCAAAAATAAACAGCGGAAGTAATTCTATAAGTTAAAACATAAATATACACATCTATATTCATTCCCAAAAATCATATACACCACTAATGATCTATATAATTCTCAAATATATATCCTGTCCCGAGTACAAAAGAATGGCTAAAACAAAAAGAAACAGAACCTAAAGAATCCTGACCAGCCTCACACTTCTGCTCCCCTACCCTGACCTGAAATCATTTAACTACATATAATGAACTTAAAAAGCCCAGCAGGTCACCAAAACTTATAACTGAATTCAAAGCACGACAAAGAAGCAATATGCATGTCAACAATCAAATCATAGCAGTTATATTTATATGATCATTAAATCAGTGCAAAAATGATAAAACTCAAATGCAGTAGCAGTAGAATCTATAAACAGTAAAATATTGTGGTATAAAAGTCAGTAAAGTAGTAAACTAGTATGTGAGTGAAATCTATAAAGAACTCATTATATCCGTACAGAAATTAGATAAAGTATCAAATTCATATTTTAATAAAGACTGTCGAAATCGTGTTAATGCAGCAAAATCATATAAGAGTATGCATATGCTATCCAGCTATTCTATATCAGCATTAAATCAGTATCTCAATTATAAGCTCAATATCTCAAACATATGCTCAATAAATTCTGTATATCATGTGCTCAGCATATATCACATGCTTACTATCAATATAGTGAATCAGTAGTATCAAATAGTATCGGTATCTATATCAGTAACAGTAACAATCCAGTGGCTGGAGCAGTAGAATAATACAAATACAGTAAATTTATACAGTACAAGTAAATCTGTACAATAATAAGAATAATATTTTATAATATGCATTTCAGTAGTCACACTAAACAAGTAGAAGTCTTGGCTATTACGGTATTTTTCAGTGTTAGTATCAGTGTTAATAAATTATTGGCTCAGTAAATAGAGTCATTACTCTTTGTCCATCGGCATAGTAATATCTCCTTATAACTCCCAATCAGTGTATCACGTGATTCAGTAGAGGATAACACCAAACTATAATATTTAAAGGAAAGCTTGTCAACCCACCATCCTGTACAGGTCAATCAGTCTCCAACCAACGGGTCAACCAATCTTTACTTGTTTGTTTCACACGCACATTATTATCACAATACTATAATAGTAATAGCGACCAGCTATTACTCAAGCACATATCCACATTCATTTTCAATGCATTACAGTAAATAATGTATAATTGAGCTTAATTAAGAAGATGCCAAAATATCATAATGATAGGCAACAAAGAATCCTATTAGGTAAAAATATACATTGTCAGCAAATTATCAAAATACCAGGAATTGTATAAAATGATATTTTAAGATTTTTATTATATTACACCACTATTTTTAGACATCAAAATAAATTTTTAGATAGACAAAAATATTATATTTTTAAAATTACCTGATGAAAAATTTCAAATAAATACTCAAAATGCTCATAATTATGATCTTTATAACATACAAAAAATTATATGGTAAAAGTTTTGCCAATACAAAGTTATTCACGTTTTTTGGTAATGAAAATACAAATTTAAACAGAAAAATATCAAAAACACAAAATCTTTAAAAACAGAAATATGGTATGGATTCCTTACAATAAGACGAGTAAATTTTCCAACTGGCCCGATGGTCGAAAATCGCACCACGACCTCTAAATCCGAGCTTTTAGTTTTGATCTCCTCTCATTTCTATGTTATTTCCTCTAAACCGAGTTCTGCTGCTGAAATCCATTAAGGAAAAGCTATTTAAAAGCTTTTTAAATTAGTGATATTAGATATTTTTAATAAAATAATATTGTAATATTATATTATTAATTTAATTAATTTCTTTAGTATAAAATTCAAATAAATCATTTTTGGACTTAAAAAATTATAGAAAAATATCCATAAAATAAAACATATTATTTAGAAAATATTGGTGAAATCAATTTGCAAATTAGACACCTAAAGGTCCTGAAATCCTCACTTGTATTGATAGGTATAAATTCCTTAAGGATTTTCACCGATGCCCAAAAATTATAAAAAAATTCATATAAGTAAACTATTACAATCAAAATACTATGGCAAAGATAAATTGTAATTTGGAGTTGTAATGACTCCAGAAAAAAATTAGCAAAATCAAAATACAGGATATTACAATCTACCCATCTTAAGAAAATGTCATCCCCCACATTTCACTTAAGGATTAGGGCACAAAATCGATATAAACCAAATCCATCCAATCAAAGCTGTAATCAAATCAAATTAAATCAAAACTTATCAAAAATCATATACAGTCTTGTAGTTCATTATATTATATGTTATTTAATTATGCATGCAAACTAATGATTCTTGATCTACTTGATCTATCTAACTCTCAATCAATTTCTAGAGCTCTGGTAATAATAAATTCTTCTAACAACTATGCTCTGATACCAATTGTGATGTCCTAGGATCTAAATTGAAAGAATTATTTTTTTATCCTTTAAATAAACAACAACCATAACTATCTAATATCATCTATCAGAAATAAACAGCGGAAGTAATTCTATAAGTTAAAACATAAATATACACATCTATATTCATTCCCAAAAATCATATATACTACTAAGAATCTACACAATTTTCAAATATCTATCCTATCATGAGTACAAAAGAATGGCTAAAATAAAAAGAAACAGAACCTGAAGAATCCTAACCAGCATCACACTCCTGCTCCCCTGTCCTGACCTAAAATCATTTAACCATATATAATGAGCTTAAAAAGCTCATCAGGTCACCAAAACCTATAACTGAATTCAAAGCAAGGCAAAGAAGTAATATGCATATCAACAATCAAATTATAGCAGTTATATTTATATGATCATTGAATCAGTGCAAAAATGATAAAACTCAAATTAGTAGCAATAAAATCTATAAACAGTAAAACACTGCGGTATGAAAATCAATAAAGTAGTAAACCAGTATGGGAGTCAAATCTATAAAGAACTCATTATATCCGTATAGAAATCAGATAAAGCATCAAATCCATATTTCAATAAAGACCATCAAAATTATGTCAATGTAGTAAAATCATATAAGAATATGCACTTGCCATTCATTTATTTTATATGAGCATTAAATCAATATCTCAATTATAAGCTCAGTATCTCAAACACATGCTCAATAAATTCTTTATATCACGTGCTCAATATATCACATACTTACTATCAATATAGTGAATCAGTAGTATCAAATAGTATCAGTATCTATATTAGTAACAGTAATAATCCAGTGGCTGGAGCAGTAGAATAATTCAAATACAGTAAATTTGTGCAGTACAAGTAAATATGTACAATAATAAGAATAATATTTCATAATATGCATTTCAGTAGTCACACTAAACAAGTAGAAGTCCTGGCTATCACGGTGTTTTTCAGTGTTAGTATTAGTGTTAATAAACCATTGACTCAGTAAATAGAGTCGTCACTCTTTGCCCGTCGGCACAATAATATCTCCTTATAACTCTCAATCAGTGTCTCACATGAGTCAGTAGAGAATAACACCAAACCATATTATTTAAAGGAAAGCTCGTCGATCCACCATTCTGTACAGGTAAATTAGTCTCTAACCAATAGGTAAACCAGTCTTTACTTGTTTGTTTCATACACGCACATTATTATCACAATACTATAACAGTAATAACGATCAGCTTTTACTCAAGCACATATCCACATCCATTTTCAATATATTACAGTAAATAATGCATAATCGAGCTTAATTAAGAAGATGCCAAAATATCATAATGGTAGACAACAAAAAATCTTATTAGGTAAAAATGTACATTGTCAGAAAATTACCAAAATATCAGGAATTGCATAAAATGATGTTTTAAGACTTTTATTATATTACACCACTATTTTTAGACATCAAAATAAATTTTTGAGCAGACAAAAATTATTGTATTTTTAAAATCACTTAGTAAAAAATCTTAAATAATACTCAAAATGCTCATAATTATGGTCTCTATAATATACAAAAAATTACGAGGTGAAAGTTTTGCGAATATAAAGTTATTCACATTTTTCGGTAACAGAAACACAAATTTAAACAGAAAAATATCAAAAATATAAAATCTTTGAAAACAGAAATAGGATATGGATTCCTTACAATGAGAAGAGTAAATTTCCCAACTTGCCCTACGAACTAAAATTGCACCACGGCCTCCAAATCCGAGCTTTTAGTTTCGATCTCCTCTCATTTCTATCTTATTTCCTCTAAACCGAGTTCTGTTGCCGAAATCCATTAAGGAAAAACTATTTAAAAGCTTTTTAAATTAGTGACATTAGATTTTTTTAATAAAATAATATTTTAATATTATTTTATTAATTTAATTAATTTCTTTAGTATAAAATTCAAATAAATTATTTTTGGACTTAAAAAATTATAGGAAAATATCCATAAAATAAAACATATTATTTAGAAAATATCGGTGAAATCGATTTGCAAATCAGACACCTAAAGGTCCTGAAATCCTCACTTGTATCGATATGTATAAATTTCTTAAGGATTTTCACCGGTGCCCAAAAATTATGAAATAATTCGTGTAAGTAAACTATTACAATCAAAATAATATGGCAAAGACGGATTATAATTTGAAGTTATAATGACTCCAGAAAAAAAATGACAAAATCAAAATATGGGGTATTACATGTATGCTGCCGGAGATAGTAGAAAATTTGAGATGAATGGGACCGAACAACGTGTCGATCGCAATAGCCTAACGTCACACTTATGTTGCCAATTAAGTGGAAGTCTGATTTTTTTGCAGTGATTTACAAGGAGTTTTATGACGTGCTGATTATTACCCTGAAAAGGTCCGATCGGACATATGCTTATCCACTATTATTTAATAAAGTGCACGAGATGGTGTTGATGAAAACACTTTACTTAATGTAATTTTATTTTCAGCTTCTTATGAAAATGACTGTATACTCGAACCGGATGTAAATTTTATTATGTAATTTCAAGGACATTATATATGGCTTTGATACATTCATATGAGTTTGACATTTGCTTTTGAAGTAAGAAGACCACATATTCACGTAAGAATATTTTTGGTTTGTTAATTTGCCCCCCAGTTAAAACAAGTTGAATGATAATTTTGAAAACAAATTTAAAATGATTGTACAACAATTCCAAATATGAAGATTCTGAGGAAAAACATTATGGGTAATATATAAGGAGAATATAAAGAGCAAGTGTCTTTCGATTACAAGAATCTTTGACTATAAAGCGATGATCACAATCAGCAATGTGCCATGAACATCTCACTTAACATATATAAATTTAAGAAAAATCATAATAAGAAGAAGACATTAACACACACATATAGATCCAGTATTGATAAATCCTATGAATGAATTTTCACAATAACCACAAGCAATGTTCATACTTCAACAAAATATTAACAAATATAATTACATCCACTTTACTTCGAATCATGATAAGTATGTTAAATATCTTATACATTAAAAATTTGAGTACATTTACTTTTGAAGTATAGAAACTTATATTGCAAGCTCTCTAGCCTCTATCCTTCATCACTTTCATTGTGAATAAAATTTTAAAGCTGATATATGATCCTCTCATCATGCGAATTCATTTAATAAATCATTTCATACTCGCACAGTTAATTAAGATTAACCAAAAAAATTATGTTAATTAAGATTTATATCAAAGCCCTCTTAGCCGAGTGAAAGGAAAATATGCACAACAACCTCCACGGCTTGAATGGAGAAAGACAAGCGACAACTCGTCTTGATTCGAATAGGGAGGTCGGACGGTAATGGCGGCAGCAGATGGTCAAGGGTCGGTTGGGGCTGCAGGAGGTGGCGGCCTGAGGTGGTTGGGCCGTCGGAGTTGCAGGAGGCGGAGCAGGCGGTTGGGTCGACGACAGGGAGGTCGGGATGGAGGTTGATGGGATTGGCGTCTGGAGCAGCTCTGGCGAAGGCTTGGACGTCAGATGGGAGCTGGGTGGCGGCAAGGAGGCTGGATTCGGGCTGGTGGTGGGCCGGCAAGGCAAGCCGTCGGCTAGAGGGAATGGTTTTCGTGCGGCTTGCAGCTGAGGGAAAGCTGGAGGGGGCGGCCTCTTGCGTGTCATCGCGCGAGAGAGGGACTCGTGAGATGGCCTCTTTTGTTATGTGCAGCTGTTGTACTTGGAGTGGAGGCCTCCTATCCGTGAATGCCTCTCCTTTTGAACCAGCCGGCCCTAGCATTAGTAAATCTGTGATAGGAATGGGATGAAATGACATGACAGCCCTTGATCCTCTAGATCCAAGGGCTGAAATCAAGTGCTGTATTTTATGTTTTATTTCATTAGAAGGTTACTTGATTAGGGAGGACAGAAAAAATAAAGTTAAAAATAAATTTGTATTAAAGCTCAATTAAAATTATGCTTGAATGAAAATTTTATTTCATTTAGTATGTATGTGTTTATATATTTGTTGCGGACTAGAATATACACAGCGATAGAGTTAAAAACTTCCGTCTTAGCATTGTACAAATATCTAACACACAAACAGAGGAGAAATAACAACACCAGGATTTTTTACGTGGAAAATCCGGAAAGGGGAAAAATCACGGGGCCATGCCCAGTTGAAAGAGTTCTACTAGTGTTTTCTTGGAATACAAGAGGCTGAATCGTCCTTAAAATTTAGAACGATAAGATTACAATGAATCTCCTTAGCATTAAAAGTCAGTTACGAAGTCAAGCAGAGTTCCGACGTCACTTGGAGATTGGGCGGAATTTCGACGTCGTTTCGAAGTCTGGGAGAATTCCGACGTCGGGCAGAATTCCAGTTTCACTTGGGAAGAATTCCAACGTCACTTGGGCGTCAGGTAGAATTCCGGCGGTGGTCGAGGAGGAGTTATTCCCTCATAATCCTCTCTTTTTCTTCTTATCTTGTTTCTTGCTTCTTCCTTCTTACTTGGTCCCCCTCTCATGAGAAATGAGGGGTTATTTATATTTTTCTGAGAGTTGCTTGACAAGTAAATAAAGGGAAGATCAAGGATACATTGGGAGTAATTTGAATGGACGACCGATGTTGAATCCCTTGCTCGTGGGCCATTTATCAGGCATCTGAAGGTCATAATGATATCGAAATTTGGCAATCTTGGGCTCGTTGGATTCGTCTCGTCGAGCCACTCGATTCGACTATAAGCATGTCATGTTTGGAAACTGTTTGGTAATCTGAATTATGGATTAAACCCTCCAAATGTGCTTTGGGTCTTTGATTTGGTCTCATTTGGGCTCGGATTGAGTTGAATTTGATATCGTTGGGTTCGTATTTCTGAGACGTTCAGTTCGACTATAAGTTTGCTGAAATCGGAGTTCAGATGGTCTCTGAATTAATTTTTGAAGTTTCCAACATGATTTTTAGCGTCGAGATTCGTGCTTGATCAGGATAATTCTGTGATGTTATATCAATACTTTATTTTATATGTTATTTTATATCTTAATTCATTTAGGATTTTATGTATATATATATATATATATATATATATATATATATATATATATATAATATGATTTTAGTTAATTTTAATTATTAAATTTATTAGGAAAAAGACCCCCTATGATTAGCTCTCATCGACACATGTTAAACGGTATCTAATTCGAGCACGAATGGGCTCGTTTGAAATGTCTCAATGATTTAGACACACTTGCACAATCTGTTTCGCAAAATGAGATTTGGATCAAAAGATTTTACACGCGGAATATAGATGTTCAGGGCAGGTTCAAATGCACGTAAAATAATCATCGAATCGATGTCGGCCCGATTACATATATTTTTAAACATAATGACATATTATATGTGATCAAAATGAATAAATTCAAAGCCCGATGACGAATCAAAGTAAAAATGTGCGATTTGACTCTTCATCAGACACAATGGTACGGTGTGCAAGAAGACGGATTGGCCCATAAGATGTGTACAATAAAGCTAGGCAAGTGACTCATGCCAAAAAAGAGGTCAACAACATTCAAAAGGAAGAAGCAAAAGAAGCTTTCGTGCAGCTTCCGTAGAGTGAACTGTATTAGGCGAATTATGTTGGAATATCACTTGGCTGGGAGGAAATAACACATGAATTTATATACCATTTATGAAAAACCCCAAACATATTATGTAGCTTAGCCATTTATGCCTTCAACAAATACAAAGATACAATGCCTTCCAAAAAAAAAAAAAAAATCTCTAACCAACCAGAAAAATTCATTTTCACTCCAAAATGCAATAACACTAAAAAATACAGTAATGTCACCTTAGATCAAACTTACTATGGACTTAAATCTAATATTTTGAATCTTGCTGTTGGATGACATCTAAAGAGGACGAAAAGAGTGATGCCGGATAAATTCTTCAAAGATGAATAGCCCCTGAAGGAAATGACAAACTGATTCTTGTTCGAAAATGAAGAGCGTCTAAAAGAGACAAGTAATCCTTATTCAACGTTGAAAATCAACTTTTCAAATTTCAAACCCTAAACTTTTTAGTTTGCCGTGATTTTAAAAGTGAACAGATGGGACAACGATAGACTTTCTTCATAACTATCACTAGATCTGGACTAGGTCATCGAATCATGAGTTATAAAAAAATATATTTAAAAAAAAATATATATATACATAATTCATGTATCATAATTTAATTAGAGTTCAAAAATAGGACTATATCAACCACCTAATAATTTCTCTTACATGAGAGGCAAAACTAACTGATTTCATTGACAGGAAGGGCTGTTTGAACGCCTGGCGGGCGCGTAGGTTTGTTCAGGGCCAGCCCATTTTCACGTGTTATCGACGAAGCCTCGGAGAGGACAGCGGCTTCTTCTTCTTCTTCGCCTTCTTTCTGTTCTTCCCTTGCTCAGTAATTCCCTTGGCGCTCGATCCTCTCCGCCATGAACACGAGGAGGCGGACCTTGCTCAAGGTCATCGTTCTAGGGGACAGCGGGTGAGATTTTGGTTCTTTTTCTCTCCATCCTTCGACTTGCATCCAATTCTCTCTTCGGATCGCCATTCTTCCTGCTTCGTTAGGGTTTTCTTTTCCTTTAGGACTATCTCATTTTTCTTTATTGCTTCGTTTACGCCGTCCCCTAATTGTTATGTTCTTTTTCAATCTCCAGAGTGGGGAAGACGTCGCTGATGAATCAGTATCCTTGCGCCATTTTGTTTGCATGATCGTTTTAGTATAGTAGGGCTGCTATATTGCCATTATTTCAATGGGCGTTGGATGCTCTAGGATTTAAAATTTTTGATCCTATTTTGATCTGGTTCGAGTATCTGATGTTCTGGTTCCTTCTAGGGTTTTTCTTACCCTGCAAATCGTGCGAAATTGCTGAATTACTTTTGTTTTTGTTGTATTAATAATATTTTTGAAGTTAGAAAAAAATTAGCGCTTTGATTAATTTAATTATTTAGAGGTGCTATAATGGGAAGCTTCAAAAATTTTCCTGGTACTTGTAATTACAGACGGCTTTGTTGGGAATTATGTATCCCGGAATTTCTTTGAATTAAAGAATTTGGCATGGGGTCAGCTTCTTTGATGGTTTTATTGCATTCATCAAAGAGTGCTTGTTAGCTTTCATGTGCTGTTGCATAGCGAGCATCCAAATTACGGTGCTCGTATAAAGGAACCGCTGAAGGCAAGCTTTGCTTTTTGTATCCTCTAGATGTATAGCAGATTTCTCTATTTGTATCTTCTCTTGTTTCTTTGATCTGTCAATTAGATATGTACACAAGAAATTCACTCAACAGTACAAAGCTACGATAGGTGCTGATTTTGTTACCAAAGAGATTCAGATTGATGAAAGACTTGTAACTTTACAAGTAAGAACTCTTCTTTTCTAAATGTGATGTTGTATAAACAAACTTTAACTTTAACTTTTTTCTATGTCATTTTTTGCTAGATATGGGACACAGCTGGTCAGGAAAGATTTCAGAGTCTTGGTGTTGCATTCTACAGAGGAGCTGATTGCTGCATCCTAGTTTATGACGTTAATGTTCTTAGGTCATTTGATACTCTTGATAATTGGCACGATGAATTTCTTAAGCAGGTTTGTGAATTGAGTTTGCTTATCTACTCCTTGTGTTCTTCTTACTCACGCCCTTTTTTGATTAAATACTATAATATACTGTATTTGGCAATGTTAGTTTACACGTTTTTTCCATGATAGTGAGAATATTGTTGAATTCTATTATACTAATGTTTTCCTTGATGACTTGAATTTATCCTGTGCTATTATTTTTGCTTTTATCGGAGATATGGGAAACTTTTTGAGATGCGCTTTAACTGTATCCTTACAACTTTTTATGTCCATGCTGTTAAACATTTTGGATGAAAGAGAACCTTCTAAGATAAAATCCCATTGTGGGATAATTTAGAATATGAGCTAACTCAATGTGAGGTTAACTTCTTCATTGTCTGCATTATACTGACAGGAACCCTGTTTAATCACTTACCAGATTATTTTTTTGTTGCTCTTTTTTTACGCTGAATGATGAGAGGCCCAATTTTTCATGGAAGTGCTTGTACATAGTACATAGTGACGCACCATCAAGTTCTTAAGTCATATTTTAGGGTTCACATACTCCATAGCGATGCTTAAAACAATCAAAATATTGGGGCTTAGACTATCAAGAACTAGTCATATGGTATGCCAATTTGATTGGCATGAAAATAGACCAACCAATGATGATAGAAGATCAAATAATTCTCAAGTATACAAAGTTTTTAATACTTTTATTTATTATACATTAAGATGGAGTTATTGACACGTATATAACCAGGTCTAAAATTAGATGGTTAAAGTAAGAGGAGCCATTAGAATGCTTGTGGTTGGATCATTTTGATGCCGGTTGAAGCTTGAATTATATTTGGTACTTGTCAATCCAACTATGTTATATGCCTTTGAGTAATTGGCATCAAATAAGTTACAGACGAGTTTCTTGAGTATTTTAGAGGATTCTTGAAAAAAAGAAGAAGAGTTTTAGAAGGTGAATTTGGTAATAGTTTGAAATACAAATATGCAAGTGCAAAATGGCTATTGGATAAAAAAGTGCAGGTTAAAGCAAACATGGTTGAAGTTGTAAAATATAAGATTGGATCTAAACTCCAATGAAGTATTGAAGAAGCTGACTCAGTTGAATCACAATTGATGACTTTGGTAATGATGAGGATGATTTTTTGGTGAATTACATATTGTACGATAACATCAAATTAATTGATTTCAGTTATGTTTTACTAGTATAATGCCAAGTTGCTGGTAGCATTTGCATGTTGATATAGTTATTGTATTGACGATCAATTAATGGTTCTTGCTTAATGTAGCATGCTTAGTTGATCAACTTTCTTGGACATCATTTTATAACCATGGTTGTAGGGGTTAAGTTTGGGCGATCAAGTCATTAAATGGAGTACATGTTTTAGATATCTTGGGTCTATTATTTAAAGTGATGGTGAAATAGATGAGGATAGTATTAGTAGAATTTAAGTTGGATGGTTGAAGTGGAGGAACACATTGGGTCTATTTGGTGACAAAAAAGTACCCCTAAACTTAAGGGAAAATTCTATAGGAGGGTGGTGAGACTTACAATGCTTGATGCCATAGAATGTTGGCCATTAAAATAGAAGCATATAATTAAGTTAAGTGTTGCAGAGATGAGGATGCTTAGGTAGATGACGGGCTTCACTATTAGAGATAGAATGCGAAACGAGTATATATGTGAAAAGGTTGGAGTAACTCCAGTGACAAATAAGATTAGACAGTCGCCTTAGATGGTTTGTTCACATATAACATCGGACTCGGTTAGAATATTAGATGTATTAGATTTGGCCTATGTTAAGAAAGATACAGGTAGACCTAAAAAGACTTGGTTAGAAAGTATTAGAAATGATATATTTTAATTAGATTTAAATGAGAATGACTCTTAACATGACACAGTGGAGAAAAATGATTCATGTAGCCGACCCCACATAGTGGGATGAAGGCTTGATGTTGTTGTTATTGTTGTTTTTGGTTGTAGGGGTCAAGTGACAAACTAAGCTCCTTAATGGCACTCATCCTCAATCAGTTAAAAATGAATAAACTAAAAAAATTAGTTGGAGATCTGACTTTTAGAGATTGAACTTTAGAATTTGGATATATGTATAATGCAATATAACACACTATATGTGATTTTGGTAATGCCTTAGAGAAGCTTTTGTTGATGGCAACAAGAAGTATAAATCATGTAAATGAGGTTTTGTTGATTTGCTCACGCTTGCACTTTGATGTAATGTTTTGTTTGATATTTTGATTTATAATATCCGATAACCCAACCTAACAACCTTGGTGCACTATTTGCTAATGTTATAGTTTTGGTAGGGGAGACATTTTTTCAAGTAAAGTGATATAAGTTAGAATAATGGAGAAATTGGAAGATAATAAACTTACAATGAGTCGGACAAGTGCTAAATACATGATATGTAATTTATTTATCATGAAATTGATACTTATTAGTCCATATTAATGTTGGAAGATCCAATGTTACTAAGTTGTAGAATTTTCAAGTGCATTGGATCTATTATGCAAATTACTGGGGAACAAGTGAGAGACTTCTAGAGTTAAACTGGCCGATTAAAACAAAAAATGGCTTGGGAGTTTATACGAGAATACTAATTTAAATGCCCTTTATAATTAGTTATTTTAAAGATGTATTTCACTTTGTAAATCCTTCTGAACATGTAGTCATGTGAAAGGAGAACATGAGTAGTGTTTTTTTAATTTTATTTATTTTTTATTTTACACGTCAAGCTGAATTAATAATATAACATGCACCTCATGTACCACCTTATCAAATCCCAAAAGTGCCACCGCAGGAAGGACTCTTGGGGCACCTCTTGAATACCTCTTGAGCGTTTTTAAATATAACTTAAATACCTTTTAAGGCCGCTCGAGTGACTTTAATTTCCATATTATAGTCAGTCTAATTGCAATTTTACAGAAGTATTAGTTAAATTCTCTATTTACTAACAAATGAGGTTATGATATCCTTTACTATTGTTATATATTTTTGTTCTGCATAGGCTTTTGATCCTAAGAATTACTAGTCCGTACTTCACATGTACACCTTGATTCTAGCTTCATGTAATGTCCATCATTATTGTTGTTTGCCATTATCCGAGGTTTTTTTTTTCCGGAGAGAATTCTGAAGAAAAGTATAGATGTAGGCTTCTGTTTTGGTTCCAAATATTGCCTTTTGGGATTCCACTGCAAAATTGATTGATAGTTTCATCTTCAAATTTCATGCTTAATGAGCTTTGTTGTAAATTTTACTTCCAGCATCTATGTTGTATGGAGAATATTGGTACCCCATTTGTGATCACCTCATTTAACCTTTAAAATTAGCGGTGCTATAATTTTCAATTTCTCAAAAATTTGAATTCGGAATCTTCCTAAGACTAATTAATTTTGAGAGTAATTTTTTTGTGAAAGTATTTATGGTGGCTATGGGATGGAGCAACTAATGAAATTGGTAGGGCCTTATTAGATTTTGTAATTGTTAATATATTATTTAAGAAAAGAGAGGAGCATCTCATCACTTATGAGAATTGATATAATAAAACTCAGATTGATTATTTTCTTATAAGAAAAATAAATCTTTTAGTCATAAAGATTGCAAAGTCATTCAGAGTAAAATTATATGCACCCAACATTACTCATTAGTTTTGGACTTTAATAAGATGAATGGGCAGAATATAAACAATGAAGTAAAATATTGTTTTAGGATTAGAAGGGGGCATTTAAAGAATACAACAACAACAACAACAACATCAAGCCTTTATCCCACTACGTGGGGTCGGCTACATGAATCCTTTTTCTCCATTGTGTCCTGTTAAAAGTCAAATTCTCGTTTAAATCTAATAAAGAAAGATCATTCCTAATATTTTCTAACCAAGTCTTTTTAGGTCTACCTCTACCTTTCTTAACATAAGTTAAATCTAAGACATCTACTTTCCTAATCGGGTCATCGGGAGGTCGCCGTTTTATGTGATCAAACCATCTAAGGCGACTCTCTCTAATCTTATCTTCCACTGGAGCTACTCCAACCTTTTCATGAATATGCTCATTTCGTATCCTATCTCTAAGGGTAAAGCCACTCATCCACCTGAGCATCCTCATCTCTACAACACTTAACTTAGAATTATGCTTCTCTTGTAATGGCCAACATTCGGCACCATAAAGCATTGCGGGTCTCACCACCATCCTATAGAATTTTCCCTTAAGTTTGAGGGGTACTTTTCTATCACACAATAAGCCCGATGCATTCCTCCACTTCAACCATCCAACTTGGGTTTTGCTGATAATATCCCCATCTATTTCACCATCACTCTGAACAATAGATCCAAGATATCCAAAACGTGTACTCTTATTAATGACTTGATCGCCCAAAGTCATAATCCCCTCACTAAGTCTATTATTATTAAAATTACAGTCCATATATTCCGTTTTAGATCTACTCAAGCGAAAACCTTTAGACTCTAAGGTTGACCTCTACAATTCTAGCAACTCCCTCTCTAGTCTTATCAACAAGAAGAATATCATCAGCAAAAAGCATACACCAAGGTACATCCTCTTGCAAATGTCTAGTGAGAACATCCATGACTAAAGCAAAAAGATATGGGCTTAAGGCTGATCCTTGATGTAATCCAACCGAAATAGGTAAATACTTGGTCAAACCACCTTGTGTTTGAACACAAGTAATAGCTCCTGCATACATATCTTTAATGATTTGAATATAAGCGTTATTAACTCCTTTCTTTTCAAGAACTCTTCATAGCACTTCTCTTGGAAATTTATCATATGCTTTTTTTAAATCAATAAATATCATATGTAAATCCTCCTTATTCTTTCTATATTTCTCCATCAAACCTCTTAATAAATGTATGGCTTCCATAGTAGACCTACCCGGCATGAATCCAAATTGATTTTGAGAAACATTAGTATCACGCCACAACCTATGCTCCATAATTCGTTCCCAAAGTTTTAAAGTATGACACATTAACTTAATTCCTCTATAATTCGCACAATCTTGTGCATCATCTTTATTCTTAAAAATAGGGATTAACACACTCATTCTCCACTCATCTGGCATCTTTTTAGTCTTCAAAACAGTATTAAAAAGTTTAGTAAGCCAAGAAATTCCTTCATCTCCTAAGCATTTCCACACCTCTATTGGAATATCATCAGGTCCAACAGCTTTTCCACCCTTCATTTTCTTTAAAGCCTCTCTAACTTCGGTTTTACTAATACGCCGATAAAAACAAAAATATTTATTTTCATTTAGGGTGCTAAGGTCACTACAGTCAATTTTATTTTCACATTCTTCATTAAAAATTTTAGCAAAATATCTCATCCACCTTTGTTGAATATCATCTTCTAAAAAAAGTACTTTTTGATCTTCATCCTTAATACACTTCACTTGAACTAAATCTTTACTACTCCTATCTCTTTGTTTGGCTAACTTATACATATATCTTTCTCCCTCCTTAGTATCTAATCTATTATATAAATCACTAAAAGCTAAACTCTTTTGAGCATGCTTGAAAAAAAAAAGAAAAATGGTCCCTCAACTTTTTAAGGGATCAATTTGGTCCCTCAACTCCTTAAAAAGGGATTTTTTTGGTCCTAACATCAAATTTTGTGGTTAATAGTGTTAAATCAAGGGATATTTTGGTTATTTTTTATTAAATTATTTATTAAATATAATTTTCAAGTAATAGTATTTTTTTTAAGAATAAAGGTGATAGGAGTAGGATGTAGTTCAAGTGAAATTCATTAAGGATGAAGATCATAAAGTGTTTTTATTATAAAAGAATATTCAACTTTGGTGGATGAGATATTTCGATAAGCTTTTCCATGAAGATTGTGAGAATACGATTAACTTTAGTGATCTTAGCACCCTAAATGAAAATAGATATTTTTGTTTTTATCATCGTATTAATAAAAAGAGGCTTTAAAAAAAGTATGAAAAAATAGTTGGAGCTAATGATATTCTAATAGAGATGTGTAAATGCCTTGGAGATGAGGGAATCTATGGACTTACTAAACTTTTTAATATTATCTTGAAAACTAAAAAGATTCTAGATGAGTGGAGTAGTGTGTTAATTCTTATTTTTAAGAATAAAGGTGATGAACAAGAGTGTGAGAATTATAGATGAATTAAGTTAATGTGTAGTAATTGAGCATATGTTACGACATGATATTTAATGTTTCTCAAAATCAACTTGGATTCATGCCAGGTAGGTTTACTATGGAAGCTATACATTTATTGAGTTGTTTGATGGAGAATTATAGAGAGAATAAGGAGGATCTACATATGATATTTATTGATTTAGAATAAGCTTATGATAAAGTTTCAAGAGAAGTGCTATAGAGAGTTCTAGAAAATGAAAGAGTTAATAAAGCTTATATTCTAGTCATTAAGGATATGTATGTTGGAGCTGTTACTTGTGTTCAAACATAACATGTCACCAAGTATTTTCCTATTTTAATTGGATTACATCAAGGACCAGCTTTAAGCCCATATCTTTTTGCTTTAGTCATGGATGTTCTTACAAGACATTTGCAAGAGGATGTACCCTAGTATATTCTTTTTGTTGATGATATTCTTCTTGTTGATAAGATTAGAAAGGGAGTTGAGAGAAAACTTGAATTATGGATGTCAATCGTAGAGTCTAAAGGTTTTTATTTTAGGTGATCTAAAACCGAATACATGGAGTGTAATTTTAGTAGTAATTGATCTAGTGGGGGATCGTGACTTTGGACGATCAACTCATTAAAAAGTGTACATGTTATAGATATCTCGGGTCTATTGTTCAAAATATTGTTGAAGTGTATGGGGATATTATTAGTAGATTTCAAGTTGGATGGTTGAAGTGGAGAAATGCATTGGGCCTGTTGAGTGATAGGAATGTACCCCCTCAAACTAAAGGAAAAAATCTATAAGATGGTGGTGAGACCTACAGTGCTTTATGGCGGAGAATGTTGATCATTAAAAGATAAGATGCTTGGGTGGATGAGTGGCTTTACTCTTAGAGACAATGCGAAACAAATATATACTTGAAAATGTTGGAGTAGCTCCAGTGGCAGATAAAATTAAAGACTCCTTAGATGGTATGGTCACATAAAATTTCGGCCTTCTGATGACTCATTTAGGAGAGCAAAAATGTATTAGATTTGGCTTATGTTAAGAAATGTAGAGGTAGACATAAAAATATTTGGTTAGAAAATATTAGAAATGTTATTTTTTATTAGATTTAAATGAAAATTTGACTCTTAATATGACATAATGGAGAAAAGGAATTAATGTAGCTGACCCCACAGTGGGATATAGGCTTGATGTTGTTTTTATTGTTGTTGTAGTAATTTTCTGCCAAAAGAAATTATTTGTGTTTGAAAATTTTTGATCCATTGATGATTCTTATAGGGTCCACTAGTCCAGAACACTCCTACCAGCTCATTTATTCATTTTTTTTCTTCTCCTTTCATGTTAGCTCAAACTCCATGCATTATCATTTTTATAGTGTGTCGTAGCAGTATGTTTTATGTTGCTACGTATATTTATATCATGATTACTAACTGCTATTTTTCTCATGGTATTCCAGGCTAGTCCTTCTGATCCTGGTACATTTCCATTTATTCTTGTCGGAAACAAGGTTGATGTTGATGGCGGGAACAGCAGGGTGGTAAGGATCTGGAATTTCTTCTGCTGTTGTCAATATTATCTTTTTAATTCTTTGAGCTCATCTAGGTTTCTGAGAAGAAAGCAAAAGAATGGTGTGCTTCCCGTGGGAATATACCTTACTTTGAAACTTCTGCGAAGGAAGATTACAATGTTGATTCAGCTTTTCTTCAAATTGCAAAAATGGCACTGGAGAAAAACCGTGATCATGATATGTAAGTATTTCTCTAATTTTAATCTTTAAGTTTGCTTGATCCTTTTCTTATGGGAATCTTGGGCTAGACTTATGCTATCTCTGCATCTGTAAGTTTCTAATGCTATATTTTCTGTTTTTATTTAAGCTTCCAAGCACGCACTCAAACAAATTTTTTCCAGTTATAGATATGGTTGGTCCTTACTAGGGAATTGAAAGTAAAATAAACTTGCATATATCTTAATTAAAACATAAGGTTACAGTGCATATTTATATTATAGACTGGTGAATTTGAAGCAATTAAAGCAATGTAATATTATCCATGATAAGATAGCAGTTTGATACCATCACGTTATGATAACAAGCTCTTCAGGGTCATTGAAGGCTAAGGGGATGAAGACAAAGATGCCATCAGCTATTGTTGAAAACATTAAAATGAAGAACAATAGCTCAATGTGGAAGTCTTGTTAGAGCATGAATGAACTTTTCCTTAGGGATTGGCTTAATGCTGGCAATAGGAATTGTGCATTTATTAAGGATGTTTTTCTAGAATGAATTTGCTCTGTGGCATTCGTGATGGAAATACGTTTCTCATAATATGCACTCACCAAAATAATATATGTGAGCTGCAAATCATGGACCTGGTTGTTGGGTCTAATCATGGTCATTGGCCCGTATCCCAATTATCAATGATTAACTATGAATGCTTATTCGGCATTCCTTCTCTTTACCTTTCATTTTTAGGGTCCAAATAGCGCTATATAATTGGGCTGTAGGGCCCAAGTATTGTCTGATATTGATCAAATAGGCTGTTGTATTGACGGTAGATTTGCTATTGAAATAAATCTACTAGCAAGCGAAATTGGATTGATTTACAATAGGCAACATCGTAACTATTGATAATATAAAGTGGAACAGTGTTGACGTGCATGCCTCAAAGTTAAGTGTCTTGTAATGCAAGGCGTCTACATCAGGTATGATGTTGGGCTCAATGAGGAAAGCAATTAGCTGTAACAGTTCAAGGAAAACATAGACCATATTGTTCCTATTACATCACTTCTAATATAAAATATGGTTTTACGTGCTGCTTGAAGCAAGTCGTTTTTTGTTTCTTGTAATACACACATTCATGCATATGCATATGGTCGTGTGGGCAAATGCACACCATCCATTATAAATTTTCAGTGATCAAGACTTAAGTAGAGATATATTTTAGCAACTTGATGACTTCTAGCTACTTTAAGGGTTTATTTGGTTTGGTTTGCTAAAAATAGAATGCATAGTAAAAATGGTACGAATAAAATAAATAGTCTATTTGAAATGATTTAGAGTTGTTTGATTAAGTGTTAAATAAATACTAGAGATTATTTATTTTTTTGTGTTTGGTTTTAAGTAAGATTAATTTAGTGTAAAGCCTGACCATGATGCCCATCAAAGGTGGTTGAAAGTGTCAAATGACAATCGGTATTGACGGTGTTAGACGACAACCAGTGGCGGCAGTTGCCAGCCTGGGCAGTGGTGGCTGGTGTAGACGACGATAGGGGGTGGTGAGTAACAATTTATAGTAAATTTTGAAATCGGGGATTTTCAAATATATTAAAAGTGAACTGGAGGGTGACTTCTAAATTTAATAATGAATTACATTGCATTTAAAATGTAGCCTACTAAGAGCCAAATTTCAAAATGCTTCCATTTAGTTTACACTGAGGGGCTATTTGGTTGGAGGTATTTAAGGTGTACTGTAACATAAATACGCGAGTTTTTAGGTTTTCAGTGTTTGGTTCGGCGTAAAGTAAATGCACAGTAAAAAAGTGAAGCATTTGGAACTCATTCGATGGTGTATTTACAGTGTATTCGAAACCTGCTGAAATCGATCGAGTTCCAAATACACAACACCTCGTGCGAAAAGGAGCGGAATCCCTGTTCTCGTGAAAACAACTCCTGCGACATCCAACTCCCACAAATGTTCCTCCAGCGACATTCCTCCCGCAAAAGCCTCCTTCTACGACGTTCATTCCGTGAAAACCAGCTCCCACGTTTGGTTCTTCGCCGCGAAATCAAGCTCTTATCGGTCTGTCTTCTGGGCTAGAGCATCTAACTCTATCGATGCGCAAGAAAGCCCTAATTCTCTATTTCTTTTCTTCTTCTCCTACTCCTAGCTTGTGATTTCATCGCTCTCCGCGCTTTTCTGTATATATACATTTTTAGTCAATAAATTAGTAAAAACATACATGTTACAACCAATTAATTCTTATCATGTCAATTGTGCATGCCATATTAGCTATGCATGTCCTGTTATTGTTTATGTATGTCATGTCAATCTTATATGCATGTACATCGTTTTGACAGATCTTACCATAATATTCATATATTAATTTCATATGCATAATAATCTTATTTTTTAAGAAGTATGTACCAACTATAGAAATATTTGGTTAAATATCAATATAATCATGTCAAATGTACGTAATGACCATATTTATAACATACCAAAAATTATATGGTGAAATTTTTTTAGAAATCAAGATATCATATCTTTTATCTATTCGAATGAAAGTATAACTCACAAATATTACAAAATTCAAAACCACTAAAAATAAATTTAGGGTAATTTTCTCCTACTTGGAGAGAAATATTTTTCCTAACTGGTTCGGCGAACGGAACCAGCTCTACGATCTTGAACTTCTCTTCCTCTCTCTTATTTCACCTCTTTCCATTTCTTCTTTCCTGTTCTTCTTCTCTTCTCTCCCAGTCAAATGAAATGGGTATGGGGCTTAGGGGAGGTGGGTTTAGATATTTATATAAAAACTATGAGAATAATTTTCATTCTATGGAAACTCTCCTAACCTGAGAATTCAACGACACAATGCTCTCAGGTAATACCGTCAAACAAAGAAGTTAGCACCGCAACCTCCAAGAGCCTTAATTTTTCTTTCATTATATAGTCTAGAGCCGACCCCACGTAGTGGTATAAAGGCTTGATGATGTTGTTGTTGTATATAGTTTAGTGTCGCAATGCTCCTCACACCAGTGCTGCAATGCCCATGCCCTCAAGGACAATTATTGTCTTTATCAAATTTTCATTTTAAATTCAATTTCTAAGTATCTTTTTAAATCTTCCAAATATCAAATAAGCAATCATATTTATAAATTTTATTAGGTCCTATTCGGATGAATAGGTATTATATTTACTGTACAAGTGGGTATTACAATATCCACTCTTTAGAAAAATATCATTATCGATATTTCACTATGAATCTTATATTCAATTTATCAATTTATTTTTAATCTTATATCAATCAAATCAAGGATCATTCTATGAGTTCAAACTAACATCCTAATAAGAATTTTAACACTATGGGATCATGCATCATACATAATTAATTTATCATATGACTTGTATAAATCAATATGAATGGAATTAGGGAGAATCATATAAAATAAATCAGAAATAAATCAATGTGGGTTGCCATATCAGATTCTTCTCTTGTTTCCTGTCGATTCAAACTATAAATTTTAGTTTGCACTGGGACAGTCATAACTATAAGGACTAGGTTTTATTTGTCTTCCACCAGATTCCTCAGTACAACCCTCTCTTCATTTCTATTCATCGACCTTTCACTATAAGTTCTCGTTTGTGCAGTCTTTTGTCTATAAGCCTTCTTTGACTACTCTGCTCTATATCCTAAGTCTCACAATCTCTCTTTGAGGACAATCTATCTTTTTATGGCCATGAAGATCACATTTGAAACATTGCCTAGTAATCAGAAAACATTGTCTTGAATGCCTCTTTTCACAGCAAGGACACTCGACACTCTTGTGTACTATTAGCAGATATTATGGATGTAACTGAGTCAAGCTGACTCGTAAGTCGACTCGATAAATATCACGCCCTGGGATCTATAGTGAAAGAATTTTTTTTTTCTTTTCAATCTTTATTATCTTATCAATTCGTTCTATTTATTATCAATCAGATCAATAAACATCCAGATCATTTAAACATCCAGAGCTAATTAATTGAATTAATGAAAACCAAGAAACAACAGAAAACATAATTCACATTTACTCTAATCAATATTGACATGCTATATCCAATCCCAAAATCATATGTATAATAGCCTTCGTAGGCTACAAAAGAATATATATAAACTAGAAAAACTGAAGGAAATTAAACCAGCAGTGCGGAAAGAAACTATGCATGTTGTAGCCTCAAGCTTTTTACCTTTACTTGAAATCATATAAAATCACATAATGAGTATAAAAGCCCAACAAATAATTAAAATCTTATAATTGAAATCAATGCAATAAAAAGAGAAACAATATTCTGTAAACCATATAAAACAATATATGCATCAGTATATATACCGATTATCTGTATCAAGTGCTCAGCTGACGCCCCTATCCTTATGCCTCCCATCATATCATGTATTTTATTCATTTTTAAAGAAAGTCTGTCGGCCCATCCTCTTGCGCAGGGTATCATTTCATATCTCTACCAATTTGAATCAATCTAATTCAATAACCATCCTTTCTTGTATGTACACACTTCACAACTAATATATATGCATATCATATTTTTTATACATAGTAATAAATCATAGTAATAATATTTAATAATCATTGCATCATGCTCATTTTTATATATGTTTATTTAATCATTAAATCAATACAAATATACAAGTTGTAGCTAGGGTTGTCAAAATCGGGTCACAGGTCGGGTTTGGGTCCAGGTCAACTCGAACCCGACTCGTTTTTGAAAACGGGTCAATTTTTCGGACCTGAACCTAACCCGCTTTGGGTTCGGGTCAACCTGACATGACCCGTAACTTGGGACAATAGGAGTTGGCTTCAGCCTTCAGGCGGCGTTGGCTTTAGGTGATGGCGGGACAGGGGGATGATGACGTTGAATCGTGAGGGGCCGAGGTCATGCGGTGGCTGGTCTTAGCCTCTTAGGTCGCGAGGGGCTGAGGTCTGATGGCATGCATGTAACCTGAACCGAGATGATGATGCCGATGCGAATCGAGGCGAGGCGATAGGTGACTCGACGGTGAAATAGTTGGACGACTTGCGACTCGACCCGAACCTAGGCAACGAGCGAATCGACCAGACGACGCTGCTGACCCGACCAGACGACGCTACTGACCCGACCAGACGACGCCGACGATACTCGACCAGGCGATGTCGACGCGGCCAGATGATGCCGACGCGACCAGACGACGCCGGGTCAACCCGCGTTGGTTTCAGGTTGCCGGGTCAACCCGAACCTGACCCGTTTCTCAAACGGGTCGACTCTAACCCAAAATTTTCAGGTCGGGTTTTCGGGTCATGTCAAATATTGACACCCTTTGTTGTAGCCAATTAATTTATATCATGTCAATTATGCTTGCTATAGCAATTATGTATGTCTTGTCACTGTATATGTATACCATGCCACTCTTATATGCATGCAAATAATTTTGCTAGATCTTAATACAGTAGTAATATATTAATTTTATATGCATATTTATCTTATTTTTCTTAAGGAGTATGCATCAATAAGGAGTATGCATCAACTACAAAAATATCTGGTGAAATATCAATATGATTATGTTAGAATGTGCATAATGATCAAATTTATAATATACTAAAAGTTATATGGTGAAATTTTATTAGAAATCAAGATATCATATTTTTTGACCTATTTAAACTAAATTAAAACCCATAAATCCTATAAAATTCAAACAATTAAAAATAGACCTTGGTAATGGTCACCTACTTGAAGAGGAACACTTTTCCTAATTTAATCTACAAACAGAAACCAGCTCTACAACCTCGAACTCCTCTTCCTTTCTTTTCTTTATCCTCTCTTCTCCCCTTTCTTCTCCTTCCTATTTTTCTTCTCTTCTCTCATAACCAAATGAAATGGGTATGGGGCTTAGGGGAGGTGGGCTTAGATATTTATATAAAAACTATGAAAAGTGGATAGTGCCGTGGTGCTACATTACTCAGCATTGCTGTGCTTCCAAGAATTCTCATTCTTTAGATACTTTTCCTAACTCATATTTAGTGCCACAACCCTGCAAACCCAACATCTCAATGCTCCCAAGCACTGCCCCCCAAATAGAGAAAGCAACACCACAACGCTCCTAAGAGCCTTAAATTTTCTTTCATCATACATAGAACTTAGCGCCGCAACACTCCCTATACTAGTGTTGTAAATACCCTAAGGGCAAGTCTGTACTTACCAAAATTTTATTCTAAATTCAATTTTTAAGTCTCTTTTTAAATCCCCTAAACATCAAATAAGCCAATCATATAGAAAATTCTTATTAGGTTCTATTCAGGTCAACATGTACTCTATTTACTGTATAAGTGGGTATTATATATGCATGGTGCACTTACATGATTTCTTACATGGACATATGATATAGTATATTTTCGAGGTGAATACAATTTAAATTTGATCTTTATTTTAACACATGCATCATTCTCAGGCCTTAAATTTAGGAGCTTGATTTATTTGGTTGGAACACATGTGGGGATCCTTAACTCTCTTTTTAAATGGTGTGCATTTACATCATGTAGTTGCATGCTTTTTGGTGCATTTGCATGATGCGCTGAATACTTTTATATTTTAATTTTATCTTGCATTTGCATACTTTTCAATATTATAACACTTTTTTTTAGTGCATCTGCATGATGTACTGAATACTTTTTGATGTATTTGCACATGTTAAGATGCTTCTTAATGTACTTTATTCCTTTTCTTATTTTTTGAAGTGATTGTGCGCTTCTTTGAGTGGCTGCACATTTTTTGAAGTATTAGAATGTGTTTGGTAGCTGTGGCATGCTTCTCGAGTTGGTGGCATCTTTCTTAAGGTAGCTATATGCTTCATGAGGTATTAGCATGCTAAATCGCACTTCTCAAGGAGTTGCACTTGAGTTTTATAATTATATTTTGATTCGCGTGAGATTTGAAAATATTTGGACTTTTAGTTATTAGCAAAAGTGGTGAAACTTACCACACTTCAGTGTTCTCAAATTCATTTGAGTTTTCCTTTGTTGTGGGGTGTTCGAGATAGTTTTGAGTGTGATAGGGAGGATCTGTATGTGCCTGTATGTGGGCTGCTTTGTTCACTACAACTCCCTTGTAAATTCATTTTAATCGATGCTCATTTTTATCTTATGGTCTTTGTCCTTTTTTTGCATTTTTATTTTTTGAGGATTTGTAAATGTTCTGTTCCTTAAATAATTCCGGTCTCTCTATTATTAAGTTAATTTCAATCCGTTTAAATTGAATTTTGACACCCACTCGACGTCTACTTCGTATAGGGGGCATTATTGAGAGTGACAAGCCTTCCCAACACGTTTAAGTAATTGGGATGGTTGGTGTCATGTGACACTGTGGCTAGGGTCTTCTATACCAATACGCTTCGAAAAGCACATGAGCAAAAAAGACATTTTTCCCCATCGTGTTGGAATATTGCACACGTCTACTTATTTAAAAAAATTTCCTATTGGATTGGAATAGTGCACAAAAAGTAATTTCTCAAATTTTCCTATTGCGTTGGAACAAACACGTACTAGTACTTAATTTTGAGATTTCATACTATACCTTTGCTCGTGGTCATGATGATGACGGTGACAATACAATGATGACATTTCAAGGTGATGGAACATAATTTTTTTGCAAATATTTTCTTTTTTGTTTTTCCTTTTTTCATTTTCTCCTTTTCTTATTTTATATACGCAAGTGTATATATATATATATATATATATATATATATATATATATATATATATATATATATATATATACATACACACACACACAACAACAACAACAACAACAACAACAACAACAACATCAAGCCTTTGTCCCACTACGTGGGGTCGGCTACATGAATCCTTTTTCTCTATTGTGTCCTGTTAAAAGTCAAATTCTTGTTTAAATCTAATAAAGAAAGATCATTTCTAATATCTTCTAGCCAAGTCTTTTTTGTTTTACCTCTTTCTTTCTTAACATAAGTCAAATCTAATATCTCTACTTTCCTAACCGGTTCATCAGAAGGGCGCCATTTTATGTGACCAAACCATCTAAGGCGACTCTCTCAAATTTTATCTTCCACTGGAGCTACTCCAACCTTTTCACGTATATGCTCATTTCGTATCCTATCTCCAAGGGTAAAGTCACTCATCCACCTGAACATCCTCATCTCTGCAGCACTTAACTTAGTATTATGCTTCTCTTTTATTGGCCAACATTCGGCACCATAAAGTATTGCAGGTCTCACCACCATCTTATAGAATTTTTCCTTAAGTTTGAGGGGGACTTTTCTATCACACAACAAGCCCGATGCATTCCTCCACTTCAACCATCCAACTTGAATTCTGCTGATAATATTCACATCTATTTCACCATCACTCTGAACAATAGATCCAAGATATCTAAAACGTGTACTCTTATTAATGACTTGATCGTCCAAAGTCACAATCCCCTAACTAGGTCTATTACTACTAAAATTACACTCTATATATTTCGTTTTAGATCTACTCGAGAAAACCTTTATACTCTATGGTTGACCTCCATAATTCAAGTTTACCTTCAACTCCCTCTTTAGTCTTATCAACAAGAATATCATCAGCAAAAAGCATGCACCAAGATACATCCTCTTGGAAATGTCTAGTGAGAACATCCATGACTAAAGCAAAAATATATGGGCTTAAGGCTGATCCTTGATGTAATTCAACCGAAATAGGAAAATACTTGGTCAAACCACCTTGTGTTTGAACACAAGTAATAGCTCCTGCATACATATCTTTAATAATTTGAATATAAGCGTTATTAATTCCTTTCTTTTCGAGAACTCTCCGTAGCACTTATGTTGAAACTTTATCATATGCTTTTTCCAAATCAATAAATATCATATATAGATCTTCTTTATTCTCTCTATATTTCTCCATCAAACCTCTCAATAAATGTATGGCTTCCATAGTAGACCTACCCGGCATGAATCAAAATTGATTTTGAGAAATATTAGTATCACACCGCAACCTATGCTTCATAACTCGTTCCCATAGTTTAAAGTATGACACATTAACTTAATTCTTCTATAATTTGCACAATCTTGTGCATCACCTTTATTCTTAAAAATAGGAATTAACACACTCATTCTCCACTCATTTGACATCTTTTGTCTTCAAAATAGTATTAAAAAGTTTAGTAAGCCAAAAAATTTCTTCATCTCCTAAATATTTTCACACCTCTATTAGAATATCATTAGGTCCAACAGCTTTTCCACCCTTCATTTTGTTTAAAGCCTTTCTAACTTCGGTTTTGCTAATACGCCGATAAAGCATAAATCTTTATTTTTATTTAGGGTGCTAAGGTCACCAAAGTCCATCGTATTTTTACATTCTTCATTAAAAAGTTTAGCAAAAGATCTCATCCACCTTTGTTGAATATCATCTTCTAAGAAAAGTACTTTTTGATCTTCATCCTTCATACACTTCACTTGAACTAATCCTTACTACTCCTATCTCTTTGTTTGGTTAACTTATACATATATTTTTCTCCCTCCTTAATATCTAATCTATTATATAAATCATTAAAAGCTAAGATCTTTGCATCACATATTGTTTTTTTAGATTCCTTACGGCCCATTTATATTTTTCCCAATTATCAGAATTTTTACATTTAAATCAATTTTTATAACAAATCTTCTTATTTTTTTATCTTTTCTTGCACATTTGGATTCCATCATCAACTATTTTTACTATTAGGAGCTTTTCCCTTTGATACTCCAAGCACATTTTTTGCAATATTCTTAATATCACTAATCACTTTTTCCCACATAATATTAGCATCCTCATGCACAGACAAAATCTTAAGATCTAAAATCTTACTCTCAAAAATATTTTTGTTAATATTCTTTAAATGCCACCATCTAATCCATATATATATATATATTTATATTTGTGCGCGCATGTATGAAAAAAAAAACATCCAAAAATGCCTTAAGCTTTGAGTTGAATCTCACATTGGATAGTTGAAAGAATATTTTTTAAGAAAATTTGTATATCTATATGGCCTTCCTTCAACTATTATTTCTAATCGTGATGTTATGCTTGTTTCATATTTCTAGAAGATTATATGAAAATTATTTAACGCCAAATTGAAATTCTCATTTTCTTTTCATCCTTAAATTAATAGACAAACTAAAGTTGTAAATCTAATATTAAGAAACCTACTAAGGTATCTTGTAGAAAAAAGCCTATGAAATTGAAACTTATACTTGCTTACATCTGAATTTTCATATAATAGTATTATTTTTAGAACAACCAAAGATTCATATTTTGAAATAGTATATGGTTAAAATCCTAGGCGATCGATTGATATAACCAATCTCCTATCTCATATATTTTTTGATTCGACATCCACATTTGTTGAAGACTTTCCAAGCTTATATGATATCATAAGATAACAAATTATTTTAAGTAATGATAAATATGCTTATAGGGTAAATCATAGTCGATTAATAAAAATAATTTAAAAAATTACATGGAATGGCTTATTGCCTGTTCAAAATTTTTAAGAAAATTATATTTAATGTCCATCACATTGCTTTGCCTGTTGAAATGCTAATCCGTTCTATTATTAATATTGAAAATATTTTATCAATGAGAGAGTTAGCAAGCCTCCATTTATTCAATCTAATGCTTTAACAGGAGATATAATTTCTCATTTATAGAATCTCTTATTTTTAAAGATTGATTATATCATCACTGATGAGACACCAATTGATATATTGTTGAGTATCTTTTTTAGTTTATTAGAAGAATAAACTAGCTAATGATGATACATGATTGATTCACATCAATTTAGAGACTTTGGCCCCATAATTGGTAGAAGATTATTTGGATTTTAACTGTACAAAGCAGAGTTCAACTAAGCCCAGTGGAGTTGATGCAACACATCATATGGATGAAGATAATTAAGCTAAAAGCTCAATTACAAGAGTAAAAAATAAAAGTTAAAAGAAAAGATTAAAAAAAGACTCAATTTTCAAATTATTAAAGTCTAATAAAAAGGCTATAGTTTTAAATAATTTAAATATTATTTAAATATTTTATTTTATCTAAAAGCTTATATGGTTAGCTATGATATGATTAGGTATAGATGAGGCATTTAAAATGGGTGTTCAAGCTCCTCTTTAATGTCCATGAATCTTCTCTTTCCCTCTTTTTTTTTTCTTCTATTTTTTTTCCTCAAAAAATTAGTCTTGTAATACCCATAAATATTGGCTAATATGCATTAAATTTTTTTAATTTATTTTAAATGAAATAATTTTGTGGGGAAGTCTTCTTTATTTGCTTAGTGTTTGGTGGTTTCAGGTTTGTATCTTTTCTTTTATGAGATTAGGTGATTATTTTTATTTCTTTTATGTTATATATATATATATATATATATATATATATATGATTTTATTTTATAAACTTAATTAAAATAACATGCAAAAAGACAAGAAATGTGAATTGATGTCTCAAGCAATTTCTAGTTCCTCGTGCATCTCGATTTGTATACCATCCACCTATGTGTGGGCAAATTTTGAGTTTAGGCTCGCTCGACAACTCCTACAATATAGGGGTCATTTTTGATTATTTTGAACGTTTGGTCGCATGCACCTCAAGTTACCAACTTTGCAATTGTATGCACCTCTAAGCATGGTTTAATAAATTGTATGAGGAACACGCCTCGAGGTGTGCCTCGAATTGAGGCACATAATGAGCATCTCGAGGCTTAAGCCTCACTAGTTCTAGTGATGTCTATATCTTTTTTAAATGAGGCGTACGCCTCGAGGCATTTTGAGGCTGCATCTTATTTTGATTAAAGTTTTATAATTTTTATTATATAATAATAATAATAATATATGATTTTGGGTGATTAAGTCATTAATAAGAATACATGCTTTAGATATCTTGGGTCTATTGTTCAGAGTGATGGTGAAATAGATGGGGATATTATTAGTAGAATTCAAGTTGGATTGTTGAAGTGGAGGAATGCATCAGACTTGTTGTGTCATAGAAAAGTCCTACTCAAACTTAAGGAAAAATTCTAAAGATGGTGGTTAGACCTGTAATGCTTTATGGTGCAGAATGTTAGCCATTAAAAGAGAAGCATAATATTAAGCTAAGTGTTGCAGAGATGAGGATGCTCAGGTGGATGAGTGGTTTTACTCTTTAGAGACATTATACGAAATGAGCATATACGTGAAAAGGTTGGAGTAGCACCAATGGAAGATAAGATTAGAGAGAGTCGCCTTAGATGATTTGGTACATAAAACGACGGCCTTTCGATGACCCGATTAGGAAAGTAGATGTATTAGATTTGACTTATGTTGAGAAAGGTAAAGGTATATTTAAAAAGACTTGGTTAGAAAATGTTAGAAATGATATTTCTTTATTAGATTTAAATGAGAATTTAACTTTTAACAGGGCACAATGGAGAAAAAAGGATTCATGTGGCCGACCCACATAGTGGGATAAAGGCTTGAGGATGTTGTATGATGTTGTATTAATAATAATAATAATAATAATAATAATAATATATTTAATTCTATTTTTCGAAGAGAATTAACCAATTAGTTATAGGATGAATAAACAAGGTTGAATTGTTGTGTTATGTTTAATAAAAATTTGAAAGATAAACATTTCAAATTATAGAGGCGAATAACTGATAATGTTAAAATAAATCATTTGTTGTTAATGATATATTATCTAATGATAAATGACCAATAGCAAAAAATTGTGAAAATTTTAAAATTAAAAAATGGAGGAAAGCATTTGATGATGAGGTGAATGAAGATATCAATGCTAATATTAAAATGACTATTGAATTGGTAATAACTTCTACTTCAATCAATTTAAAGAAAGTAGCAAACTGGAGTTTAAGCTTAAAAAATAAAATAAAATGATGATTTAAATATAATGGATTAATTTATTGTGTTATTAATGAAGATATCAATGCTAATATTAAAACGACTACTGAATTGGTAATAACTTCTACTTCAACAATCAATTTAAAGAAAGTAGTAAATTGGAGTTTAAGCTTAAAAAATAAAATAAAATGATGATTTAAATATAATGGATTAATTTATTGCGATATTAATTTGTTGCTTTATTTTACATTACATTGAATCCAATGTTAATTAATATGGGGAGTTAAAAATATTATAATTGAAGAAGGTTTAAAAGATGACAATGAGATAGAATTCAAGAATGATATGATCATTGCACACGAGGGCTATTATGAAGAATATGAAAAATAAGGATGAGGTTGTCGTGGATTCTAATCTTTATGGTATATTTAAGTTTTAAATGAGCGTTCATTTTAAATCTTATTTTAAACTTTTATTTTATAATAACATTTAATATTGAAATTTGTAATTTGTATCTTTATGATGATGAATCAAATAAATATTGTTGATGTTTTATTTTTATTTCATTTTTATGAATTTTTGAAAGTTTGTGTTTTTTATTTTTCTATTTTGAGGCTTACTCCTTAATCCATCTCGAGGCTTATGCCTCGCCTCACTAAAGCAAAATGTCCCAATTTCCAATTTCGCCTTTTTAAATCTTGCTTATGAGTAATATATGCACATACCAATCAATACAAAATATTTTAATTGTTCTCTGCATATATGTTGATATGGATATGAATTTTGGAGACCCATTTAGGATGCCCTGAGTTTGATGATTTGGTTGCCAACTAGCTATTTGGGATTTACTTTTTATGCACTTTTAAATTGTAATATCAGGATCAAAAATTTTTGATAAACAATTAATGTTTCTCTGCATATGGAGATATAGATGCGGTTTTTGGAGACCCAGTTAGGTTTCCGAAAGTTTGATGATTGGGTCTGAAAGATATAATCTTGTATCAGCGTTCACTTAAGATAAACATGACAGATGAAACCAGCCAAGGTACAGTTGCCGACTAGCAACTGTGGATTATTTTTTCTGCAGTTACTGACTATCTTCATAGTCATTTTCCTTATCCCAACTATTTCGTGAGCAAAATAACTCAGTTTTTTTTATTCTCTTGTTTCCTTTAAACCTACTTATGATTTAGAACTACAAGCCACTGAATATTTGCTGTTTCAGTCGTCTGAATCTTTTTCTTTTTTCCGTGACTTATTTAAGAGAGAAATCAATGTTACAATTCATTTGTGCTTCATAGAGTGCTGGATTGAACTAAAATAACATCATCTTGCACCGTTAACAAACCACTTTTATTTGCTCCCGTAGGAGTGCTAGCTGTAGGAGGACGATACGGTATTGAAACCAATATATTATGTAACTTAAAAAGCAAATGCTTTAATGCTTTCGTATAGAGTATATACTGGCTTAGCTTTAGATTTTGGTTAATTTAAAGAAAAATTTGCCTATACTGCAGTGGCAAATGAAGGTAGAATAATTTTAAACATTTCATAGCATATATAGACTATGATTTATCTGGTTGTTATCAGGTATATTTGGACAAGGAAATGGTTGTGCTATGTAGTAGAGGTTTCCTTTTAATCATGAGGGGTTGAACTTTTGCTGTAGTTTTTCATATGAACGATGGATCCAACATGAGAAAGGTGTAGAGACATTTTTTTTAATCTTATCATTGAAACATTAAGGTGGGGTCAGTTATGCGAATCATGGTTTATATACAGATTACTATGTTGATTCAGATTGTTGATGCAATAAATAACAAAATAACTACATGCTTTACTAGAACCAATCAATAATACTACATTTCTCTTTTCGGTTTTCTTTCTTGTTAGTTAAAAATTAAAGGTAAGATGTCTGTTCATCTGTAAATGGGGTGAAATTATGAACTGAACTATGAAATGTTAATGATCGTGCTTGCAGATATTTCCAGAACATCCCAGAACCTATTATAGAACCAGAGCCTGGAAGAGGATGCTCCTGTTAGCTTGGAGAAATAATTAGGTGCGGACTACGTACATTATCTTTTATGTATGTGCGGAGTATTGGAGTACGTACACAAAGACTTCATGCTTGTACTCACACTACTTAAAAAGCATAGAGCAGCATATAGTGAGTAAGTAATTGTGTACTCCCATTATTTCCATATAACTATGCATGTAATCCACTACTAATGATTTCTCGTTAGCTTTGAGCTACTTTTGCCGTCGTCTGGTTGACAGTTGATCGATTATGTTATTTTTTGTTTCGATTATGAAACTGTAATTTTGTTCATTCTTTCTACTACGATATATAAGAAAAGTACAATATGTACCGCTTGTGCTCTTGACATCATTTGAACATTATCTTGAAGACAGCTATGGCTTTTTCTTTAGTTATGCTATATCTTGCTAACATTTTTGTATTTTTGGAAGATCAGATAACCTTTCTTTCATTTTAAGCGCAGTCATAAGACATCAGGCTACTCCAACACTATGATCATGCTGTGGTTTGTGATGAATCTGATTTTTCTTTCACTATACTTTTTTAAAAAAATTCTTTGGGCGTTGATTAGATTCAGGCTGTTCGATGATCTTCATTAACAGAAAATAAGCATTTCAGATGACTATATTTCCACTGCTTTTTGCGTTGGCTGATCTGAATTAGGGTCCGTTGGAGCACTTCTTTATTATTTTGCACTTCAAAATATTGCCACAGCCTTAGAATAAAATTATAATCAAATAGAAATATAATAAGTAAGAAAAAATTATGAAAAAGCTGCCCTATAATTAGAAAGATTGCCAACGGTCTCAGCCTTTGGGCACACTGCCCAACTTTCCGCCTAAGCGACGGAAAAGCTCTTGGAGGTCTAATAATGCTTAAACTAACACTTATGCAAGATTCCATTACAATCATCTTATTAAGTAGGTCAGTCATTCTATACAACAGTGGATCTAGCTGACAGCTCAAACCGCAACCTGACTCTTAAACCCTAGGTAAACAACTCGGCGTTAGCCGGAAAGTTGCCCGGATGCAAACTGTAAAAACCTACACTGACATCGACCCTTATATAGCAAGACTTGACCTTTTTCGCAGCTTCAGCCGGCGAGAGATGTCAAAGATCAGAGGAGCAGAATTTGCACCACCCGCCAGACGAAGCTCACGGTAAGCACAGTGGCCAGCACCCAAACCGCGGCCTTTAGCCCCCCCGTCTTCCCCCCCGCATCCTCTCGCTTCTCCAGCAAGCGGACACAGGTCAGCAGAGCCAGAAGCGTCCCGTAGGCAAAAACCGCGAAGCCAAAAGTCCATGGATCGCCGCGCGCGCGGTATGCCGATGCCACCGCATTACCAATTATGAACAGAATGGTGATTGTGAACGTTATGGTGTAGGAGTCGTCGTCGGCCTTATGCTTTGACGAAGCTGAGGTTTGCTGCGAGTTTGTCATCATGTTTGGTTTTGAGAGTTTTTCTTCCTTGCTTCCAATTTATATCGAACTCTTAGTGCAGCTTCTCCGTTGCTTCGTAAATTTGTTTCTTCCCCTGCCCTGTTTCTTTTGTCAAGATCTTCAACTTCGGAGCACCTTCGCTATTAAATGATTCCACGTGCTTTACCCTGCATAACACGCTTTCTATTTTTTTAATTTCTTGGGCCATCCCAAAAAAGTTATTTTTAAAATTTGTATAGATTTATGATATATTTGCTTATCATTTTACATATTTGACATTAAAATTTCATATTTTATTCACATAACACTTAAAACATTTAAATAGCAATAAAAATAAAATTTAAAATCATCAAAACCTAACACGCTGTTGATATATCGTCAAGATTTTTTTTGTCATCAAGCTTTGCAAGCCACCAATCTCATCCCCACCTCTATCTGCCAATGATCTTGTGCCATCTTCGAACACTGCTAGTTTTGCTAGTTTTGCTGATGCATTTACTGATGAAATCTCATTGTTTCACTCATGGGTGGCGTTGTAAGCTGTCGTGGCAGGGAAGTAGGACGATAGTTGAGGCTCCTCAGCAAAATCCTATCTCAAAGTCCTTATTTATGTAAAAATTCATTGCGATTTCTTCTTTGTCAACCAGAGCTTTACTAGTTTTATTAATAAGTATTTTATTATACAAATAGTAAATTTTAGATGTTAAATATATAAATGAAATAATTTTGAGTGTTATGCATGTAAACTCCCCTAAATTTATTTGTAGAGTGCAATAATGCATACTCAAGTTATGCTCAGGGTTCTCACAAAGTTGATAGATGCTCTTAATTTTATATGCTTAATTTTGATGGCATATATTTAATTCTTCCATTGTTTTTTATTGGGTGGCATTTGTTTCTTAGCTCTTTTCATATGAATAGGAAACATAATCTCCCTCAATGAAAGGTCTGATGTGGGTGGCACATGAAAGTTCATGAGTTGTTAAATCTCTAAGAACCAGCTCGAGGCTAATCAAGAGGGGGGTGAATTGGTAATTTAAAAATTTTTAATAAAAAAAATCTTTTTATACTTTTTCAAACACTAAAATTTGATGATTTCAACAACGGATGTGGAAGCAATAAATTCACAATAGCAAAACAAATCAGAGTTTTCAACCACGTAATAAACCACAGAAAAATAAAAGTGTGAAAAATAATAAGAACGAACATACCGGATTTTATAGTAGTTCGGTCCAACCTGACCTACGTCCACTCCCCAGAATCCTCTGTTCCAGGTATTGCACTAAAAGTAGTATCTCTTCTTTTGCTCCCTTAGCAAGGAGGAGAAGTCTTAACAAAATCACTTTCACCTTTTCGGTGTGGCGGAAAACCAAAAGTTTTTACACCCTCTCGGTGACGGCAACGAACCTTGAATCTTTTACACCCTCCAGGTGATGGCAGAAAACCACGAATCCTTCTTCTCCCTCTTGGAGATGGCAGAGAACCACAAACCTAATGCTGTAGAAAGTCTTCTTGGAGCCTCCAAAGGATCAATGCATAAGCTCGAAGAAGATGACGAAGAACCTTGCTTGGGGTAACATTGTGAAGCTCTCATAACTCCCCCTCACAAGAACTCTCCCTCTCTTCTCTCCCAAAGCTCTCCTCAACTCTCTCTCTAAGCTCCCTCTCAAGATTCTTGGCAGCAAAAGATTGTGAATAAGATAATTTGAGAGCTTAAATAGAGAGCCTCCAAAGAAGCCCTAGATTTCAATCTAGTGCTTCTGATCGTCCAGTACGATCCAAGGTCATCCTGTACGAATAGTTCAAAATAGCACTTTCAGCCAGTACGAACTGCGACCCACTGTACTATCATTTCAAATATTTTATATTGATCATCCTGTACGATTTCTCACATCGTCATGTACGATTAGTACAAACACATAACTAATCGTCCAGTATGAGGGGGGCGTTTAATTATCATCCCATGTAGGAATCAGGACTTACAGTAATTATCGTCCCATGTAGGAATTGGGACGTATAGTGCGATCGTCTCGATCGTCCTGTATGATCAATTCAAACACATATCAAATTGTCTGGTACGATGGGCGGCGTTTGATTATCATCCCATGCAGGAATCAAGTCATACAATACGATCGTCTCCGATAGTCCTATACGATCGTCTCCAATCGTCCTGTACGATCGTCTCCGATCGTCCTGTACGATCTGATTGAACAATTTAACTATAATTAAACACCCAATCACAAGATCAATTTAGGCATGATTGTCATCGATCGTATAGTACGATGATGATCATACGATACGTTTAGACACATATTTTGAATACTAAAATATTACATAAATTGTGATTGGTGGCTGTTTTGCTGATTATAACTGATCGCCCTATACGATCAAGATTGTACAATACGATGAGTTTAATTAATCTTAATTAACTGAGGTGCCTTAATTAGGGTTTTCTATTTTAGCGGATCGTCCAGTACAATATAAATCGTACTGTATGATTAGTTCAAAAAATAGAATTTTTCCTAACTCACGAACTCACTCCCTTGAGTGTGTGTGTGCAAGATTACTCAGCTTAGTATCCACCATATACATGACTTAACTCAAGAAAGATAAAAGTACATTAACGTTGAAATTTCAAACATACTCAACCCTAGTCTACTCAATCTTGAGCTGATTGAAGTTACAAGTGAACTGTGGACCTGAAACATTAGTGAGCAGGGCAAAACAGATATGCAATAGATTGAAATAGCGTAGCAAAAAATTCAATAATATTTGTTATCATCAAAATCACAGGGCTTGGGTCCAGATTTGCAACAACACATGTAAACACTAATATAAAATGCAAAAATAGAAATACTGTATATATTAAAAAATGATAAAAATTTGTTTCAGCTTACATTTGCATAAAATAATGAAGTCTATCATTTTAACTGTAGGCATTAATACTGGCTAAATGCATCAAATTTTTAGCATGGCTAAAATTATTTATGGCATTCACTTAATTTTAGTAAAATAGTACTGCAAAGTATAATTGATTACATGAGACAACTCATAGAGCCAAAATCATCTAATGACCCTCCTTAAAAGATGGAAGGCAATTTAATTACTTGCAAGGATAAAGGGGATGTGAAAACTCTTTAAGTGGAAGGAAGTTAAATTCTTCAATATTGAGGCTTTTTAGGTGTAATAATTGAAGTTTTATGAGAAACATCGAAGTTAAGTATGCTCATATCAGAATATTTTTTGGATGAGTTATATCCTAAGAAGTTATCTAAAAAGGAAAATTATGAGGCAATCAGGCAAATTTGGATAATATTTTGATAATTAAGAGTTCGGGCTGTTATTAAGAAATAATACATTTATTGATAAAATTAATCACAAGGTTAACTTTACATACACAATCAAAAGCTACTAAAAATTATGATAATATGCACGATTATGATAATTTTTTTTTTGTGATATCATAATTAATAAAGTTAGAATCATTCAAAATTTGGTGTTGGGAGTCACACAAATGAAAGAAAATTTCATTAGAGATTCAGATTTTGAGTGATAGAAAAGAAATCTCACAGTCAAAGAATAGAGGCGTGTGACTTTCATTAAAATTTATACATAAAGCACATATCAGATTCACCACCATTCCCTTTCCTAGAAGAGCATAAGTAGTTTTAAGCCCTCTTATCATAATTTTCCAAGCCAAGAAGACATAATTAATAGAATAACCTTTGAGCCAAATATATTTATGCCATCCATTATTTGGAATATCAACATAAATTTTGGGGGTAAAGTTTCTTATTGGAGAAAGAATTTTCCCCAAGCAAATGACAAGAGTGGGGATGTTCTGAACATTTATACTTAGAATTTATTTCAAGATGTTATTTTCAGCTTCAATTGGGAAAGATCATTGGATGTTAGTTATAAAGTCAGAAACCCTAGCCATGGGATTGCACTGAAAGTAGTTTATGATATAGGGATTAAATTTTTCAAAGAGGGAAATATCATTAAGCCATGGGTTATAAACATTTCCTACACTTGAATATGATATCAAGATATAATATGAAATGAAAAATAACTTACAACATATAAATCAAAACATAATAAATATTTCATGATTCTTGAAGCCTCTTTATACCTCAACTTGATCATATTAATCCGATTCCTTTTATTTCTCTACTTTCATTTATGCCTCCACTTGATATATTATATCTATTTAAGATAGATAAAAGGAACACACAAGCCTTTATAACTCATCCTGTATTGCACAAAGCATATAACAAAGGCTATATATATCACCTCTTTTGTCCCCAACTTTTCACATTTTCATCACATACACTTGTATATTACTTAGTATTATCAACATTTTAAATATGTATCAACAATATTCAATTAAATACAAGAATATATAATTTCTATATTTTTAATAGAAATAAAAACTTGTATATCGGTAACATGCACATATTTTTAATAATAATAAAATGTGAAATTATTCATTTACAACATTTCAAACATCATTTTGAAGCTTATACAGTTTCTAAAAATGCCTACATAAAAATTAAAATTCCATACAAAATAAAATAACCAATGAAATTTCATACTTTTCTTGTCAAAATGACCAGAATGTTCTGTACTACAACATATCAAGTGCTTTGCAGTGAGAACTTTCCCAAACCTTCTAACTTTACTTTTTCTTAATTTCTAACTCAATAAAACACATAAATTGAAAATTAAAGTATGATAATTGTAGCCTACATTGGGACAGACAATATCCTCAAGTAGCCCGACAGACGAAAACTACTTAATGGTCACCAAAACCCCAAATTTTCTTTCTCTTTTTTCTCTCTCCTCTTCTCCTCTCCTCCAGCCAGCCAAAGGATTTGGTTTTTAATTTTAGGAAATGCTTTGGGATATTTATATAAAAATTCCTTTTTAGAACTAACACCACAACACCACTACCCCTGAGCACCGCAATGCTGACCCATTATCAATTTAGATATTTAATTAAATATTCACTAGTGATTAGCACCGCAGCTCTTCCCAACATAGTTATAACACCCATCACTCTACCCTATAGTGTTGAAGTGCCCCTCCAAAACCTATTTTTCTTCTGGAAAATATAAAGCTCTAAGGGATTTTCCCAAACTTGGTATTCTCATTTAAATTCCAATTTATCATACCTATGACTTAGAAAATTAACATAAAACATGATTTAACATTCAAACATGGATTTTCATTAACTTAAAACTAACTTAATACAAAGTTTTAAAATTACTATATATGTAATCATCACATCCCTATCCCAAACCTTTTTGTACTTGGAAAAATCATTTAGGTCACTATTAATAATTGAAAATTCGAATAGGTTGTTAGACCTATTGCTCACGTCCCTAGGCTAACCAAGAGGGGAGGTGAATTAGTCCTTTTTTTAAAAAAATTACTCTTGGGATTTTGGAAAATTTTAAAGCTAATCGTACAGTACGAACAGAGTTAATATTTGCTCTTTACATAAGCACAGTAATTCAACCACAAAGAAAATAAACTATAGAAATGTAAAATACGAAAAAGTAAACAGTGAACAGAAAACACCTGAATTTATAGTGGTTTGGTCAAACACGACCTACATCCACTCCTTAGAGTCTCCTTCTCTAGGTATTGCACTAAAATCAAGTGACTCTCCTTTTGCCCCCACAGCAAGGCGGAGAAGCCTTTACAAACTCTCTTCCACCAACCCCGGTGCGGCAGAGAACCGTCGTCCTTTTCACCCTCCAAGTGTGGCAGAGAACCGTCATCCTTTTCACCCTCCAAGTGCGGCAGAGAACCGTTGTCCTTTTCACCCTCCAAGTGCGGCAGAGAACCGAAATCCTCTCGAACAACACTCTTGCAAAAGTCTCCAAAGAACTAGGAAGATGCTCGAAGAACAAGTAAAAGAAATCATCACAATTGGATAACCTTGTGAATCCCCTCACAAATCTCTCTTGAAAGATCTCTCAATACTCTCTCCCAAACACTCTTCCAATCACTCTCCTTAGAATTCTCAAAAGAATTTTCGCAGAAGGATCTTTTCACAAGTCAATTTAAAGATCCTTATATACTAAAGGCAATAAAAACCGTCCAAAAACTGAATTTTCAAGTTTAGTACGTGCCGATCGTCTCGTACGATCGACGATCGTACTGTACGAATAGTTCAAAAATATTGAACAATTCGTCCCGTATGAACAATGAGATGAATCAAACAGAGCGCTTCGTACAAACAGTTCATCCCGTACGAACCCTTGGACGAATCAAACAGGCGCTTCGTCCGATGATTTTGTCCCATATGAACCCTTGGACGAATCTAACAGAGCGCTTCGTCCGATGATTTCATCCTGTATAAACCCTTGGATGAATCGAACAGAGCACTTCGTCTGATGATTTCGTCCTGTACGAACTATTGGACGAATCGAACAGAGCACTTTGTCCGATGATTTCATCCCGTACGAACCCTTGGACGAATCGAACAGAGCGCTTCGTCCGATGATTTCGTCCCGTACGAACTCTTGGACGAACCCTATTTTGAGCAGTTCGTACAGTAAAAACTCATGTATGAATAGTATTCATACTGTATGAACATGCCTTAGAAAAATTTTCTTGCCATATGGGTTTTATCTGGAGGATATATTCTACAGATCGTCCCATATGATATCACATCGTACTGTACAATCAGTTTAAAAATTTAAACTTTTTACTCCCCCAGTGTGTGTGTGTGCACAGTTATCCAACTTACAATCATACTCTCTCAGACTAAAGAAAAAGAACATTTACAGACTTCATTTACAGTGAACAAGTGAACTTGAAGTCTTCAGCAATCTGGAGTGTGAATTTTCTAAAAAATACTTTAATACACACAACAAAACTCAAATAATTATTAGGAGAAGAATAAAACAAACAATAAACTTTTATAATCATAAAAAAATATAACTTGGATTAGAATTTTTTTGAACAAACAAATGTACCCAAATCATAACAATCTCCCCCTTTTTGATGATGGCAAAAAAAATTATTGTTTGGTAAAGAAATGTCTCCTAAGCTCTCACTTTCGTCCACAAATATATGCTCCCCCTAAAAAATTGATCTCCTAAGCTCCCCCTAAACCCTAAATGACACAAGGGAATAAGAGGTTAGAGGATCTAACATGGAATACACAAGGGAAGAGTAGAAAATGTAAAAGTAAATACACACACAAGAAGCAAATGTATAAGCACACATACATGAGAATAAAATACAACACAAATAATACAACATTTCTCCCCCTTTTGACAACAACAAAAAGGGAAGATACTCAAAAGAGTTGAGGATTTGAAAAATATTAAAGAAAGATTGACTACAATTTAAAAATCACATTGCAATAAGTAAAGACTCAAAAAGATCTAGATTGCATATAATAATGAGGAGAAGAAAAGTTGATCTATGATATTAAAGTATTAGACAGATTAAGTAACCACAACAATTACACAGAAGATGAAATAAGATTATCAAAAATTCTAAATCAAAAGTGATAATCATTGATTGGTGAATTTGGAGAAGATGTTAAAGGAAAGAACAATTGGCGACATTGCACATCTTTTTCATAATTTGGGCTAATTTTGTGCCTCTTGTCAAATTTGACGACATTGCGCATCTTTTATGGGATAACATACTTTGTGTTTTTCATTTGGCGATATTGCGCATCTTTTACTGTATGACACATTTTGTGTATCTTTTTAAGCTTTGCTTTGAATGTAAGATTCTTTCCAACAACACTATCTCTTGATCACTTTTACAATAATGAACACTTTGATATAGAAATTATAAGTAAGATTAAGACATCAATTATACAATGATTTAGGCTAAGTAATGCAAGTCTAAATGAGGATAAATTAAGATATTCTAATCTAACATCAAATCATAATGAAATCTAAATATTTTGAGAATTTAATTTTATGCATAGAGTTTTTATTGTAATAAATTTTTTATTCATATTTTAGAAATCTGATCAACTACGATCAGGTGAGTTAGTGTAAGAAAAATTTCCAGTTAAAATACATAAAAGATATGCATAAAAGCACTACAACATTGTTCATTCAAAATGATTCAAGATATATCATAGAATAATTGATACAACAATCATAATAGCAAGTTTTCCAAGTGTAGCACATAGAAAAAAATACACTTGCTAGACTCTCATACAACTCATCAACACAAACACATAATAAAGAACAGCAAAGACAAACTACAAACACATCCAACCAAGCCAAACAGAAGAAATACTAATAATCAAAGGGACCCTGATCTGGAGGAGGTGGCTGATGGCCAAATAGCGCAAAATAGTTGTTTAGCGTAGCAATATTAGTGTTTACAGCATCAAATTGGTCCCTAACCCAGACTTTATCCACGTTGTACTGATCAACTTGTCTCTTCAAATGCGCCTCCATGTCATCAAACCTTCGATCCATTCTCTCAAAATGTTGGACCATGTTTTGATAGAAATTCTGAGATGGGCCAGATGTAGTTGAGGGTGTAGCTGAAGGAGCAGAAGCAGAAGGAGGCTTATCATCTGAGCTGTCAGCAATACCTTCTTTCCCAAATAACGCTCGAAAGGAAGCGTAAGTGAAGTACAATGGAAGTTCAGAAGGACCAGAAGGATGAATTATGTTGTATTTCTTCTCTAGGATATAGCACACAATATGTCCTAAAGCAATATTTTTCTTCCTTTTCACACTAGCCATACCAATATCAGAAAGATAGTAGATGTAGTCTAAGATTAATTGGGCTTCATCTATAGGTTAGCCAGTCATAATAAGAAAAGTGGTTGAAGAAAGAAGTGGGGTCATATTAATCCGATCTCCTACTTTAGGAATGATAGATGTCCTAAGCACATGCTGAATTATTCGTGCATTTTGGTTCAAGGAATCTACCCGGAAAACATAGTTGGGTGTGGTTAAACTTCTAAGAACTTGGTTTACTTCCGACCAACATTTTTTAGTCTAGTGGAGAAAGAGTGAGCCTTAGTCCCATAGGTTCTCAGATGAAGATATTCCCATAGATCCTCCTTGGTTATCACTACTTTTGCTTAGGGACAAATGAGGAAATGATAGAGTGATTTTCATTGAAAGTCATGTTGGCGAGGAAGACATGAAACAGATCCTTGTTATAAACATAGATTAAAGTCAACAGAAAAGATAATTGGGTGGAGTCAAAAAGAGGCATAACAACAAAGTGAATATTTTCCTGCAATAGTATGCGGGAAGGAGTAACCTTAGACGCAGCATACCTAAGGTATGCTTCCTCATTCTCCTCACTTAGAAAGTTCTCATCCCAATTCCTTCTAGACGCAGAACCCCTAGCAACACGTGCTCTTTTTCCACTGCCCGACATCTTCTCTCAAGGCTCTAAAAGGTTCTAGATAGAAAGTGAAATGAAAGAAAATGACCCGCCTTTATATAGAAAAAGTTTGAAATCGTACAGTACGAATCCATTTCGTATAATACGAAACTGTTTTCGTCCGGGACGAATACAAGGTCGTCCGGGACGAATAAAAGTTCATCCGGGATGAACTAAAGCAGTCAAAATGAAACGGTTTTTCGTAAACTGCTCGTCCCGAGGCATCCTTTCATAAAGGATTTTTGACTTCCTGATCGTACAGACGATGACGTGTTCGTCCGGGACGATCAGAAAATTAAAGGTCGTTCAGGCGACGGTTAGGTTCGTCCCTTATACGAAACGACATGTGGATCGTACAGACGAATGACGTATTCGTACGTACGATCACCAATAATAACTGACACTAATCGTGCTTCCTCCCAATTCATACAGATGGAAGTATATGTACAATGATGTAATCGTACAGTACGATATGATATCGTACAGTACGAATAGACACAATAAACTCTCATCTCTTCAATCTTACATGCTTTCAACATTCAATCAAGGAACAAAAATACAACAGAAAATTTTGATTTTTCTTTCTCTTTTAAAAAAATAAAAATAAAAATATAAAACACTAGAAAATAATAAAACAAAAATACATCCAATAAATAAACCAACAAATACAGATAAAAAGTACATTTACAGAATTTTCAATCAAGCATTAAGATCTATTACTCCTAGCCTTGTCCTTAACATGCTAAATGTGTCAAAGGCTAAGGGTTTTGTGAAAATATCTGCAAGCTGATCTTTAGTAGCGACATGATGTAGTTCAATTTCTCCTTTCGCTACATGATCTCTTATAAAATGATGCCTTATATCAATATGCATGGTTCTAGAATATTGAATAGGATTCTTTGAAATACAAATAGCACTTGTGTTATCACAAAAGATTGGAATGGTACCAACTACAAATCCTAAGTCACTCAATTGTTGTTTCAATCAAAGCACTTGTGCTACACAACTCCCTAAGGCAATGTATTCTACTTTAGCTGTAGAAAGTGCTACTGGATTTTATTTTCTATCGGACCAAGATACTAATGAATTTCCAATGAATTGACATGTCCCAAAAGTACTTTTCCTATCCACCCTACAGCCTGCAAAATCTGAATTTGAGTATCCAATAATTTTAAAAGAAGAATTGTTCTTAGGATACCAAATTCCTAAATTTTGAGTTCCCAAAAGATATCTTAAGATCCTTTTCACTGCTGTCAAATGTGATTCTTTTGAGTCAGCTTGAAATCTAGCACATAAGCAAACACTAAACATGATGTCAGGTCTACTAGCAGTCAAATAAAGCAAAAATCCAATTATTCCTCTGAACTTCTTTTGATCAACAGATTTTCTCTTAGGATCCTTATCTAATAGGATTGAGAAACTCATGGGTGTAGTTACTGGTTTAGCATTGTCCATTTCATATTTTTTGAGGATTTCCTTAATATATTTAGATTGACAAAAAAAAGTTCCTTCCTCATTTTGCTTTATGCTAAAATCAAGAAAATAACTTAAATCACCCATCAAATTCATCTCAAATTCACTACTTATTATCTTTGAAAATTCATCACATAAAACTTTATCAGTTGATCCAAAAATAATATCATCCACATATATTTGAACAATGAGTATATCTTTTCCAATTCTTTTCAAAAACAGAGTGGTGTCCACACTTCCTTTAACAAATGATCCGTTTAATAAGAAAGTGCTTAACCTCTCATACCATGCTCTAGGTGCCTATTTTAGTCCATATAATGCCTTTTTCAATTTGAAAACATGATTAGGGAATTTAGAATTTTTAAAGCCTGGAGGTTGTTCAACATAAACATCCTCTTCTATCACCCCATTTAAGAAGGCACTTTTGACATCCATATGAAATAATTTAAAATCTTTAAAACAGGCAAAGACTAATAAAACTCTTATTGCTTCAAGTCTAGCTATAGGGGAAAATATTTTCTCAAAATCAATTCCTTCAATTTGATTATACCCCTTAGCTACTAATCTAGCCTTATTCCTTAGCTACTAATCTAGCCTTATTTCTCGCAACTACTCCTGAATCATTCATCTTGTTTTTGAACACTCACTTAGTCCTAACTACACTTTGATCTTTTGGCTTTTCAATTAACTCCCAAACATCATTCCTCTTGAACTGATTCAACTCCTCTTGCATAGCCAAAATCTAAAATTCATCCAAAAGTGCTTGTTCTATATTAGTGGGTTCAATCATTGAAATGAACGCTGAATGATTTACTTCTTTTCTCAAACCATGCCTAGTCCTTACTTCTTCACTTGGTTCTCCTAAAATTAACTCTTTAGGATGACTCCTAACAAATTTCCATTCCCTAGGCAATTGGTTTTCCTCTTCTTTTTCAACCCTTTCTTCAACTTTTTGATCTTCAAGTTTTTGGGTTACTACCTCAACCTCATCTTCATCCAACTTAGACCCTTTACTATCATAACATTCATCAAAAATAACATGTGTGGTCTCTTCAACTACTAATATTTTCTTATTAAAAACTCTATAGGATTTTCCAACACTTGAATATCCTAGAAAGATTCCTTCATCTGATTTCGGATCAAATTTTCTTAGAAGAGTTTTATCATTATTATGAATGAACACTTTACATCCAAAAATATATAGATGCGAGAGGTTGGGACTTCTACCTTTAAGAAGTTCATAGGGTGTCTTATTCAATTTAGACCTTATGTACACCCTATTCAACACATAACATGCTGTACTAACTGCTTCATCCCAAAAATATTTAAGAAGTGAATATTCTGCCAACATGGCCCTAGCAGTTTCAACTAATATCCTATTCTTTCTTTCTATAACTCCATTCTGTTAAGGTGTCCTAGGAGCTGAGAAGTTGTGTTCAATTCCAAGAGATTTACAAAAATCATTAAACATTTCATTTTCAAATTCTCCCCCATGATCACTTTAGATACTAACTATTTTAAAATTAAGTTTTCTATGAATCCAAGTGACAAAATCTCTAAACTCTTCAAATGATTCACTCTTATGATTCAAAAATCTAATCCAGGTGAATCTAGTATAGTCATCAACAATAACATACCCAAATCTTTTTCCTCCTAAACTTAAAGTACTAACAAGCCCAAACAAATTCATGTGAAGAATTTCTAAGGATTCGCTTGTCCTAATTTCCTTGATCGAATTGAAAGAGGATCTCACCTGTTTTTCTAGTTGACATGCATCACACAAGTGATCTTTAGTGAATTCTAACTTGGGTACTCCTCTAACTAGTTACTTTTAAGTGATTTTCCTAAGATTTTTCATGCTAGCATGACAAAGCCTTCTATGCCACAACCATGATTCATCAGATACAATTTTTAATTACAAGGCAGTATAAGGTTTAACAGAATTAAAATCTAGCATGTAAACATTGTTAACCCTATCACCATTCAAAATAACAGTTCCATTTAGACTAATAACATAACTTGTAGGTAAAAACTTTATATGATAGCCCTTATCACACAATTGACTAATACTCAACAGATTGTGTTTCAAACCTTCAACCAACAGTACATTCTCAATCACAAAGTTTTTTGAATTTCCAATTATACCTGTACCTACCACTCTCTTGGTGATATTATCTCCAAGTGTCACCTTGCCTCCATTCCTGGCTTCCAGAGATATAAATTGATTCGTATCTCCAGTCATGTACTTTGAGCAGCCGCTGTCCAGGTACCAAATACTCTCACGAGGTCTTGTGCGAGAGCGTTCCTACAAAATGATCAAACGTTAGTCTTAGGAACCCAAACAAGTTTGGGTTCACCTCTTAATAATTTTAAACCAGATGTATATTTGATATGCTGTGATTTATGCACCTTAGGTCTCCACACTAAATGTGTTCTATATTTAAGTGTACATGTGTGGAAAATATGTCCTAAACTACCACAAGAAAAACACTTTATCCCTGGATAGGGATTCACCAACCTATTCTTCCTAAAAATTTTCTTCTTAGATCTTGAGTCAGTGATCTTGTGGTAAGATTCATGAAACTCTTCAAGTTTAGGTGGATTTCTATTTTCCTTAAGTGCTTTTACCTGAACTTTAAGATAAGCATTAGCACTTTCTAGAATCGAATTGTCAATCTTTAACTCATGCTCTCTAGAATCCGATTCATTCATAAAAGTCTTAAAATCATTTTCAAGTTCAGCGTGAGATGATTTTAAAAGATTATGCTGTTTGTTTAAATCATCATACTCATCCAATAAAGTCAGTGGTTGCTATCAATTAATGCATGATCTTTCCTAAGGATCTCATATTCTTTCTGCAGCTCTAAATAATCCAAATTTAACTTAACATGCAGTTTCTTAAGTTTCCTATATGCAGAGTGTATGCGTTCAAAAATATTAAATAATTCTTCATAGCTTAAATCACATACCTCATCCTTATCTGAATGGTCGAGATTATCAGCAATTAAGCACAAATTGGTAACTTCCTCTTCAGGTGCTGTTTCTGACGAATCTGAAGCTGAGTTCGCCCAGAAAGCTCGTTGAACTCTCTTCTTACCCCTTCTGTCCTTCAGTTTCTCCTTGGCCTTATCCTTGCTAGGATTTCCTTTGAGATTGGGGCAGTCTGTCTTGATGTGACCTGGCTTCCTACACTCATAGCAAATGACTTCATTAGAAGCCTTAACATTCTTCTGGAACTTATCTTTGTTCCAATACTGGCGTCTTCTCTACTTCCTTTTTAGGAAACTTTTAAATTGCCTCGTCATCAGGGCAATATCCTCTTCGTCCTCAGGTAGTGACTGATCACTTTCAGAGTCGTCCACCTTTAAAGCAATGTTCTTCTCCTTTCGCTTCTCACCTGCAACAATTTGCCTTTGAGTCACCGATTGCTCGTAAGTAATTAGTGATCCAAGAAGATTGTCAACAGAATAAACGTTCAAATCTTTAGATTCTATTATTACAGTTATCTTTACATCATATGTAGTAGGTAAACAACGTAATATCTTGTTAACTTTCTCTGCATTTGTCAACTCCTTACCTAAAGCATGCAATGAAGTGGCTATATGTATAAAACGAGTGTATATGTCAGAGATTGATTCATTCTATTTCATGCGAAAAAGTTCATAGTCGTGCAAGAGAATGTTTAATCTAGTTTGTTTCACTTTATTCGTGCCTTCATATGTGATGCAAAGCCTATCCCAAATTTCCTTTCCTGATTTACAGGTAGACACACGCATGTAATCTTCAGACTTTAAAGCACAAAAGAAACTATTCAAACACTTAGCATTCAGTTGAGCTAATTCACGTTCTTCTACAGTCCAGTTTGCAAAAGGTGTTTGAACTCTTATCCCTTCTACAATCCTAGTAGGTTCAGTATAACCGTCCTGAACTAACATCCACATGCGATAGTCAAGTGATTGTAGAAAAGTAGACATGCGAGTTTTCTAAAAATCAAAAGGGATATTATCAAACAACGGTGGTCTAGTGATCGAGTATCCTTCCATAGTATTTCTATTTCCAAAATTAGCCATGATCAAAATTTCAAAAAGTATTTAAAACAGTTATTTTTAAAATTAGCTCTGATACCACTTGAAAGTTCGAATAGGTTGTTAGACCTATTGCTCATGTCCCTAGGCTAACCAAGAAGGGGGGGGGGGGGTGAATTGGTCCTTTTTTTAAAAAATTACTCTTGGGATTTTAGAAAATTTTAAAGCTAATCGTACAGTACGATACTACTTCGTACAGTACGAATAGAGTTAATATTTGCTCTTTACTTAAGCACAGTAATTCAACCACAAAGAAAATAAACTACATAAATGTAAAATACGAAAAAGTAAACAGTGAACAGAAACACCAGAATTTATAGTGATTCGGTCAAACACAACCTACATCCACTCCCTAGAGACTCCTTCTCTAGGTATTGCACTAAAACCAAGTGACTCTCCTTTTGCCCCCACAGCAAGGAGGAGAAGCCTTTACAAACTCTCTTCCACCAACCCCGTTGCGACAGAGAACTGTCGTCCTTTTCACTCTCCAAGTGCGACAGAGAACCGTCGTCCTTTTCACCCTCCAAGTACGGTAGAGAACCGTCGTCCTTTTCACCCTCCAAGTGCGGCAGAGAACCGAAATCCTCTCAAACAACACTCTTGCAAAAGTCTCCAAGGAACTAGAAAGATGCTCGAAGAACAAGTAAAAGAAATCATCACAATTGGATAACCTTGTGAATCCCCTCACAAATCTCTCTTGAAAGATCTCTCAATACTCTATCCCAAACACTCTCCCAATCACTCTCCTTAGACTTCTCAAAAGAATTTTCGCAGAAGGATCTTTTCACAAGTCAATTTAAAGATCCTTATATACTAAAGGCAATAAAAACCGTCCAAAAACTGAATTTTCAAGTTTAGTACGTGCCGATCGTCCCGTACGATCGACGATTGTACTGTATGAATAGTTCAAAAATATTGAACAATCTGTCCCGTATGAACAATGAGACGAATCGAACAGAGCGCTTCGTACAAACAATTCATCCCGTGAACCCTTGGACGAATCAAACAGAGCGCTTCGTCCGATGATTTCATCCCGTACGAACCCTTGGACGAATCGAACAGAGCGCTTCGTCCGATGATTTCATCCCGTACGAACCCTTGGACGAATCGAACATAGCGCTTTGTCCGATGATTTTGTCCGGTATGAACTCTTGGACGAATCGAACAGAGCACTTCGTCCGATGATTTCGTCCCGTATGAACCCTTTGACGAATCGAACAGAGCGCTTCGTTCGATGATTTCGTCCCGTATGAACTCTTGGACGAACCCTATTTTGAGCAGTTCGTACAGCAAAAACTCATGTATGAATAGTATTCGTACTGTACGAACATGCCTTAGAAAAAATTTCTTGCCAGATGGGTTCTATCTGGAGGACATATTCTACAGATCGTCCTATACGATATAACATCGTACTGTACGATCAGTTTAAAAATTTAAACTTTTTACTCCCCCAGTGTGTGTGTGTGCACAGTTATCCAACTTACAATCACACTCTCTCATACTCAAGAAAAAGAAAATTTACAGACTTCATTTACAGTGAACAATTGAACTTGAAGTCTTCAGCAATATGGAGTGTGAATTTCCTGAAAAATACTTTAGTACACACTACAAAACTCAAATAAATGTTAGGAGAAGAATAAAATAAATAATAAACTTTTGTAATCATCAAAAATATAACTTGGATTAGAATTTTCTTGAACAAACAAATGTACCCAAATCATAACAATAATTACATAAGAGGGAACTTGGTTGGTGCAAGCTTTGATCCAGTTCACAAATGAAATAAGGAAGCCAAGAGCTAGAAGTTTATTATATAAAATAGACTTGCTAACATTATTAAAGATTTTATGAAGGTCTATCTTAGCATAAAATGTTCTAGGAATAGAGGTTTGATTGAAACCACATAGAATTTCATTAGCGAGGATGATGTTATATGCATTATCTCTCATAGAAATGAAGCAGATTGAGCATGATGTTTGAGTTTAGGCAAAAGGCCTCTTAATATATTGGCTATGAGTTTAACAATGAGTTTATAAGAGATATTACAAAGAGATATTTGTCTAAAACCAGCCATAGTTTTATAATGGAGAGATTTAGGAACTAAATTTATACCTGAGTGTTTGACCCTCCTAGGCGTAGAGGATGTAATAACCCTAAATTTAAAATTCCCAATTTCAATGAAACTTGGCTGAGTGAGCGTTGCAACGCTGAGTTTAGGGCACCGCGACATTAAGCTATCAGTTTTTTTAGAATTTAAGGAAGCGCTGCAGTGCTGGGTCAAAAATTTGTTTTTTAATAAAATATATAAAACCATTAGATAAAAAATCCTCACCACCTTTCCCCTCCCCCATTTCACTCTTTAGTTGGCTAAGAGAAGAGAGAAAATGAGAGAGAAAAGAAAAGAGAGAAAGGGAGAGAAAAGAAGTGAGAGAAGGAAAAAAGAGGAGAGATAAAGCATGGTTCAGGATGATTATTTCTGTCACTCTAATTAGAATTTTTTTTTATCATGATAGGTAATCCTAACACTACCTCTATTTTCAATGATTTTGCATTTTTACCTATTTTCTCCCTACTCAAATTGATAAATATGTAATATCTCCTATTTTAATGATTTTTTACCGTGTAACTTTTGATTGTCATAGATATCGTCACCTTAAATATTTTGAGTGGTTGATATTTAAAATTTCACTGGTTGGTTTTACATATGTCATTTTATTTGAAATGAGTAGTATAATACTGAGTATAAATTGATTAGAAGTTAGTATAGTGCACCTGCACATGAAATACATGATATGAATATATTTATTATTCATTTAGTCAAATATAAATTTTTTGCATACTACAAATATATTGATGAGTGTAATGATAATATATGATGCTTATTATTATGCACATATATGATATGAAATGCTTGTCAAAGTAAGAAAGATTGACCGGAAATGATTAAGTGATTTAGGTTCGCTGAATATATGTTACCATATACAAGAGGGTGGGATGATGAGCTTTTATTTAAATAAGATTTGTGGTGTAATTATAACAACCCAAAATTTTAAAATGATGTTATTTGAAAACATGAAAATATGATCTAACAGATAGTGCTGCAATGTTGGGTTATAATTGTGATGGCACTTAGAGCCCAACAACGCCATGAATTATTGTCATGGCACTGAGCTCTCTATTCTGGGGGTGACATGCAGCAAAGCGATGCTGGATATTATGTGGCATGGTGCTAGGCATTAAAAATGGTTTTTTAATATTTTAATATAAATATCCCTACCACACACTATCGTACCCCTCATTTTATTAGCTTGCTGGGGAAGGAAAGAATGGAGAAGAGAAGAGGAAAGAGAGAAGAGAGAGGAAGTGCTTCAGGGTGTTTTTGTCTGTCACTTATATTACAGCTTTTTTTTAATTGAAACAAGTAACTATACTCTTATTGCTGTTTTTGATGGTTTTGATTTCTATGATTTCTATCTCTCCTAATTTTGCCAAAAATGCATTATCTTGATTTACTAAACTTTCACTATGTAGTTTTTTTGCGTATAATAGATATGATTTTTATGAATATTTTGAATGCAATATTATTAAATTTTACTGGGTAAATTGATAGCTATAACTTTTTGAAGTAAACAAGCTAGGTTGTGAAAATCAGATTGGATAATGAATTGGAAGGAGAGGTTCATGATTCGACCGGTCGAACTGGGGTCAAACTGAATAACACTTTAAAATATATTTTATTCTTCCAATGCATTTCATGATATATTCAAAATAATCACATATTCAGTATGCACACATAAAAATGAAATATAAAAAGAGAAATTTTATTCAATTTGAGTTTTTTTTTATATAAATCAAAACATATATTTGTAGGCTCCTCATCTCCTAAACTAGGATATGGCTAGCATAAGATCAGCTTAATCCAAACTCAAATTAACTCCAAAACTTAATTTGAAAACACATACAACTTAAAACCACAAGCAATAAATTTTAAATCCCAAATTCTAAAACCAGTAAAAAAAGTTTATGCATTTAATAATAGCATTTAAAGTAAGTGTACATCACACCATCTTTAAAAAAATATATCATATCATTATTTAGTACGCTATGCTTTACACAACTTTTTTTAAAAAAATAAAAATAAAAATTTGATTCCCTCTTCGTTCTTCTTCTTCCCTAGACCATTCATTTCGGCGAAGCAAAGCACGCTTCTGTGACCTCTCCACGGCACCACTGCGTTAAGCGACTTCAAAGTGAAGAAAAAATCCTTCTTGTTGAACTCCATCACCGTTCGATCTTAAATCAATGGCTCAAGATCCGCCATTTTTGAACTTCTCGGTTTGCCTGTTTTGCGCCGGTCTGATTCAAAGCCAGTTTTAAGGATAAGGCTAATCAGCCGGCGAACTGGTTCATGGTTCAACCGGTTGAACCAGCCAGTCCAGTCCATTTTTTAAAACCATGGAAGCAAATAAATAATGTATAGATTTTATTATAATTTTATAGATTAGTGTATTTCATACAAGATATTGACTTATATTATATAAAGAAAATAATATAACTGATATACAATAAATGTGATATTTATATGTAAGCAAGGAAGGTTGAATATTAACACTATAATTAATACAGGTTGGCTCTTAAAATATTAATACCTTGTGCTGAAGGGTGAATCGATAAACTTTCCTTAAAATAAAGATTTGTGGTGTATTCTTGGTTGTAGCCTATAATCGATTGACCAAATTACGCCGACAGGCAAATGCTGATGATTCTTAATGATTTATTGAAAGTCACCTATGAATTGATTTAAGATTTATGAACAATGATGATGAGATAAAGATGAATGGTAAAAAGGTTAACAATTGGAGTTAAATTAAAGACTGGTGATCAATTGGTCGACAGTTGGGATTGAAGATGTTGAAAATATCACATTAAAGCTGGATGTTCTGCCTTGCTATTATTCATAATTGCATCCATAATTACATTTATATAATAATATATAAATTAATTAATATAAAGAACCTACATTGATACTGATATAACATAGCATAACATATAACATGGACATTAATAGATATTGATATACATATTGATATAACACATTGATAAGTATATTAATATAGCACACTGACATGCCATATTTATAGACTGCTATACATGTCATAATGATTAATAGAAGCATGCGATACAACCATCAACACAAATAAAACTATTAGACAATTGAAGTTTATTTCATTATACAACACCTATTATTGATTAATAGTCTTTTTATCGATTCTTATATATTGATAGACTTTTTTTGCTTATTAAATAATTTGGTTTTACTGATCATATTGATTTTACTATTAATTGATATTGATTTTATATATTGCTCATTATTATACTAATAACTTATTGATTGATATTGATTGAAATTAGATCATGCATATTTATTCTTTTGTCTTGCATTAAATACAGTGACAAATTTTGATTACTTATTGGGCTATGTGCTCATTATGTATTTTTTACATGATATCACGTAAGGGTAAGGAGCTTGCAGAGCAAGTTAGTTAACGGGTGATAATTTAGGTTTTATTTCTCACTGTTTGGTTTTATATATTATTTCATACCCTGTTGTTAGCAATTGTATATATTTTTGGGAACTTGCGAGATATGTAAATATTCAATGAATATTAACTCAATTATATTTTTTACTTACATTGAATTTTGTGATCTCTATTTGATCTATAAAAGAAAGAAAGATGTATAATTCTTCCAATTTAGATTCTAAAACATTATAATAATTCTCAGTGATGTGGAAAGGAAGATATAAGGAGACTAATTGATATGATATAATACACCAATAGATAGGAAGTGATGACTTACTAAAAGAAAGCCATATGACTTATGATATGTGATATGAGATTGATGCCTAAAAAATATGATTGAGACTTATTTTAATAAGATTGGCCTATAGTCTGGATATAGGAAAAACTTCACAGATGGCCAGATGTCCTGTTATATTAGTGACATAATATAATACGATACAAACGTGATATAAGGAATGACTGATACAAGTATATGATAAGACTGATATAAAGACATACAATGCGTATGACTTGCATGATTCAATACAATATATATATATATATATATATATATATATATATATATATATAATATATATATATATATATATATATATATATATATATAACTTCTCTGCCAAAGTGTTGCAAAAGTTGAGCACTGCGGTGCTTGAATGTTCAATTCGGTGCTACGACATTCTGATGATCGGTGCTCGGAATGCTTATTTTCCTGAGGCTCCAATGTTGCAGTGTTGATTTCTAGCGCAACGGTGTTGTGAGGCACTGCAACGCTGACCTTGGCTCTACCAAGGCACCAACTTTTCCTAAAATTCTAGAGAGGCTGGCACTGTAATGTTAAAATTAGATGCTAGGGTGTTGCAGATGTCCATGCTACAGTGCTATACATGTGGGCACTACAACGCTATTCAATACTTGTAAATTTTGTCTTCTCTTGAATATTTTTTGCACAGATACAACTAAAATAATATATTTTAACTGATTTTAAGCGTAATAAATAGTACACAATTTACACTTAACAATGGCCATTAATTATTAATTATGAATAGCATTATTCATATTAATTTCTACTTGTTCTTACTGCTACATGATTAGATTTATATGGATTGAATTATTACATACATATTATTTTTACTACCGTGCATTGATTGTAATTATATGTTATGGTAACTTATTAAATTGTTTGCTCACTCTGTAATTTTTATATATTTTAAGGAAAGGATTAGTATCGAGTGCAGTGAGGCAGATTATGGTTTAGGTTTTATTTTATTTTTTGTATTTTAGTTTTTATTCCTTTCGTGTTAGGAGTTTAGATAGACAAACTGATGTAGTGATTGATCTATTGACTATTGTAAATTAAATTTTGATGAATGAATATAGAAATATTTTGATATATACGATTCATAATTTCTTTCACTAGACTTATTTATATTAATGAAGTATTAAAAGGTTTGATAGATTATTCAAGAGATGAAATAGACAATTCTTTCAAATTTTGGTCTTGAGATGTCATAAAGGTAGTATTGAAGAAGTATCTTATAGCGACAGTAGATGCTTCCCTAATAATATTTTAAGAGTCTTTAAAAAATTGGGAGGAGAGGCCATCCGGGCTAGGGGCCTTATCATTCCCAATATAAAAAAGAGCAGCTTTGATATCATCATTAGAAGACCCATTGTGAGAGAAGTTTGCTCATCCAGGGATAAAAGAGGGCCTAAAGGAATAAAGTCATTCATTTGCTCAGAGTAAGTGTCTTCGCAGTTAAAAAAAGAGGTGAAGTAATTAATGACTAAGGCTCCATTTGGGACAGCTTTTTTACCGCTTCTTAAAGCAATTTTCTAGTACAAAAATTTTAATTTTTGTACTAACAAACTACTTTAAGAAGCAGTAAAAAGACCGTTCCAAACGAAACCTAAATGTCTTCATAGTAATTAATGACTTATGTAGAGTTTCTGAGAACCTTATTGTACATTATTATTTCTTTGTTATATTTTGGCACTAATGTTAATTTGAACTAAACATGACTATTACATGTCTTTCAAAGACTTGTGATCTTATGATAGATTCTTTCTTCAATCAATTATTTTATCCTATGACTTCATTTTTATTTTCTGACTAGGCAATGATGACTTGGCAATGACTGACTTCATATGCAATAGACAAAATTTAAAAAATTTTCTCTCAATGCAATATTAATTATTTGAAAATATATTGTACTCATAATGTCATTAAACAATCATAGCTATGGGAACCACGGAATTAGGTTGAGTCTAGCTGACTCGAACTCGGCTCGATAAATGGCTCGTGAGCTGAGATCGATGGCTTAATGAGTCAAAGTTAGTGTTAGCCACGAGTCGACTCATCAGCTCGCGAGCTGACTTGTTTAAAAAACATTGATATACAATATGTTTAAAATATATGAGAATTCAGACCTTAAAGTATAAGCTATTAAGAATATTTAAAAAATATATCTCACTTTTTTATATCAAGCTATTCTTCATTATTTATCTTCTAATTTATTATATTTTTTATAAGTTTATTATATAATCTCTTGAATAATAACCACTTTCTCTTTCAATATAAACGTGCCGCCTCATGAGCCGAGTCAAATTTATAGAATAAAGCTCAATTCGAGCTCCAACCCGATTAATTAATCAAGCTCAAGCTCAAGCTTGGCTCGACTGATTTGCACCCCACATGAAATCACGAGTGGCTTGACAGTCGGAATTTTTCCATCGAAATTTCCAGCGGATGTTGGTGAAGAGAGAGAACAATATATATATATATATATATATATATATATATATATATATATATATATATATATATATATATATATATATATATTGTAAAAAGCTTCATAATCTTGCAATAATTTCCTCCTCCAACACGACAGAAAAGGGCAGATTTTTTGACATAATAATCAACATGCCATTGGAGTCGTTGGTCTCTACACAACATAGGAAAATTCGATGGAGTTTCCTTTGAATTTATAGATAGCTACTTCATGATAAGCATAGATTCTATGTTGACCAAAAAAAGAGCTAGGAAGTTTCTGGGAAGCTTCGCTGCTGATGCCGAGGGGTTTACTCCAACTACTAACATTCATTACTCATTAGGCAACAACGAGAGGACCCACAATTAGGAGAATTTTTAGAAATTAATATTTTATAAGCTAAAGAGGGGTTTTTACACGGCTCTTATTTAGCCACCTAAAAAATAGTTCATAAATGAATTTTATGTAGATTTTTATTTGAGAAATTTTGCAGCAAATGCTCAAAGTCTGCTCAGGGCTCTCATTGTTGATAAACACTACCAATTTTTTTATACTTAGTTTTTGATATGTCATTAGAAAATCCATCTGATCAAATTTAAATCTCGATCTAATATTTGAATCTCGATGTAATATTTGAATTCAAAGTTTTCAGAATTCAACTCCGGATCATTCAAACTGTTAGGTGTGTCAATATTTGAGACGATCCGAAAATCCGAACCGAGCCCGTTTGTCAAATCGGTTGGATTCGGGTTGACCCAAAAACCCGAGAATGACCTGGAACCAACCCGACGCTAACACCCGCTATATACGAAATCGGAAATCCAACCGGTTCAATAATTATCTATTTTATATAATTAAAGTTTTTAAAAATAAATTTAATAAATTAAATAAAATTTATTAAATTTAAAATTGAAATAACTTTAAATTTGTTATAATAATTAATTTTTAAATAAGCTCTAACATCGCTTACTTACATGACATCACGATTCATACAACTTCTTTGGTTATTCAATTCATAAAAAGCTATATAAAATTATAAACAATACTAAGCTAGTGATGTAGGACTAAAGAACTAAAGTTAACTTATCAATGTTAACAACCCAAACTACATATTTTTAAACATAAATTTTAATTACTTTTTATAATATAAATAATATTAACATTTTAGTTAGTACTGTTTAATATTATTTATTTAGCTATTTTAATATATAATATTAAAACTAAATTTTATCTTTTTTTATTATAAATAATGTAGTATGAATTATAAATATAATTTTATAATGTAATATATATATATATATATATATATATATATATATATATATATATATATATATATATATATATATATATATATATATATATATATAATTTATAGGTGTAAATAATACCTAAATATATAACATAAATTAACAATTATTTATATTAAATTTAAATATTTATATATGAACTAAATTTCTGTTAAATGTGAATTAAAATCAATGTTTGGGATATTTACATTTAAATTTAAAATTAATAATTTATTTATATTTAAAAATATAGCATAAATTAATAATAATTTATATTTAAATTTGAAATTATAAAATATATTATTTATGTATGAATTTATTTATTTTTAAGTCTCAAAATTATATTATTTCATAATAATTATATTATTATCTTATCATTTAAATATTTTTAATATTTATTATGCCATCCGATTTGACCCCATTTCAGCCTCGGTGGAACAATTAAACCTTGAACCTTTTTATTTTCCGATTCTATCCCCAATCCAATTTTTACAACCTTGCTAACATCACTCAATTCATGGACTTTAAGATACTTAAATGCTTAAAGAATGGTGTATGCTCAAAATGAATCAGCGTAGGCCATCCGATGGAATGTTTTGAACTTTTGGCTAAACTTATCAAAATGCTACTAAAACAGCTATAAATATATCCCGATTCTTCACATGAAGGGAGAGCACGAATCTTGACTCAAAATTGAAAATAGTTTGGAGATTTGAATAACTCTAGAGCCCTTTTCAATGTTCGATGCTACTGGTCATCACCAGCAACCACCATCACACCTAATCATCATCATCTAACCATTATGGTTCAACCACCATCATTGCTTGAATGCCATTGCCTACTATTATTGCCTAATTGTTGTCATCCAACCCTAATCACTTGATCGTTATCTCTTGATTATTGCCATCATGCTCTATTATTGCTCCAAAAAACTCCACTACAATCATAGTAACCAAGATAGTATTCTCGATTTTATAATCTCGTCTTCTCCAATAGACTTATTTGTATAGTGTATCATTTCAACTAGGCTAGACCTCATGATTTTTCCCTTTTTGAATTTTTTATATAAAATTTTTGGTGTCTCCTATAATACACATTTTTTAAATCTGTAAGTGTGCTATATTTTTATACAAAACTAAAACATGAAACACTTTTTGTATTACTGTGAATATTTTAGTACGCAAAAATTTGTCATCGTTTGTGATAAATATTCCTAACATATTAAAACACTTCTTCCACGGCTCACTATCATGGACAATATAATCTAACTCATGAATGCCGCCCATCCTTGACTTTAAGGAATCATATTTGTTGGATGAAGGTGCATCAAGTTCAAATGTTTTAATTTTTATAAGAGGCTAAACAGTAAAAACATCATCATCGCATGATTGAGCTCTCCCACCACCAAATTAATAGTAGGCCATGATCAATTAATATAATGTTGCACATGTACTGTTCCCTCATCATAATTTTGTAGTTCCTCCACAAAAATCTTATTAGGATCTGTTAGGCATAAAATAGTTGAGCCCATCCTCCTCATGCTGCTTGGTCGACCTGTAATCTTTTGCTATCCATGATAGACCTGAATCAATCTTGGCTTATTAGCATCCCTTGTGATGTCATTAAAGAAGAGCTTTGATAACTTGTTCAAGAGACCTCTTTTGAGCATAATATGCAGCTTACTTCTAATCATAGGACAGCCGACTTGATTCCATTCTCCCACATTCCATCCAAAGCTATCAAGCAATCCAATAGATCTAATAGGATGATCTCATCATTGAAGCAAACCAAAGAAATTGAGCTCTTTATCTCACTGCCCCTCATCTAATCAGATTTATTATAAGAATTGAGATATAATTTTATTCTCATAGAGGTAACTAGAGATCTAACATTTTTAACTAATTTTTTTAACAAATAATATTATATTTTACTTTTTCGTATAAAATGATCCCATGAGAGTAAGTGGTAGACATGATCTCCACTTTAAATCTCTTAGAAATTTAGATTATTTTAATATGAAGATTGAGAGTTTATCAATTATCATCATTACTTTCAATAATATGATTCTAAACATCAGTCAAGCTCATATATTTATATATAAGGATATATACAATTAAAGACTAGATAAATAAGAAGTCTTATTTCAAAGTCATATGTAAAAATATTTGATCTACATGGTGTTAACACACTCCTCTTCACCATTATTAGAGATTTTTTGAAATTTTATACAATCTTCAAACCTTAAAACTCTTACCTCAACTTTGAACTCATGGTCTCTTGCCTTCTAAAATTTATATTGGTAACATTTGGCTTAGTTGTAGTTAATCTCAAATGATATAAATGGCATCAACACCAACGTCGATAGCTTGAAATAAGTGATTTTGGCACCCAAGTTTAATATCAAGCTAAAAATTAAGCTCTGTCTTTTGTGATACCTAAAATATACATATACATACATATCAAATCAAGGATAAATAATTAAAAAAAGATATAGAAAATCGACAAATATATAAAAATTTATGGAATGCCATATATCACTAGATTTTTTTTTCAACAAGATCAAGTACATTAGAAAATTCATTCATTTGATGTATCAACAAATTTTTCTAAGACCATAACATAGTATAAGAATTATTGATCAATAGACACTGATATTTCTAAGAAAAAAAACTCAAGAAACATTTTAATTTTTTTAAGCAATGTGGGAGCATCTACAAAAATTTTCAATTCAATTTAATAAGTATACAATAAGGAATTTAAAAGTATGTAGTCATTTCTAGAGCATGTGGTGAGTTATGGTTATCATCCATAGCATTTTTAGAGCATGTGTTGAGTAAGGAAGAAATTACTTTAGATCCCAAGAAGGTCCAAGCTATGGTAGAATGATCGAGACCGAACTCAGTGACTGAGATTCATAATTTTCTTGGCATGGCAGGATGTTACATGAAGTTTGTCTGAGGCTTTTCATAGATTTATATTTCTTTGAGGAGATTGAATCAAAAGGTTATGGCATTTAATTAGTTAGACACAAAAAATATGAGGAAAGTTTCTTGAGATTGAAAAAGTGTCAAGTGTTAACTCCTGTATTGATCATTCTTTGGATATAGAAGGATTTTAGGAATACAGGGTTGTTTCTTTGAAAAGCCAGAGATGTGTGTTGCATTATAATGGAAAGGCATTAGCTTATACTTTTAGAAAGTTGAAGCCACATGAGAAGAACTATCTGAATCATGATTTGGAGTTAGCAACTATTATTTTTGCATTAAAAATTTGGAGGCAATTTCTGCACAATGTTCGATGTTAAAATTTATCAAACACCAAAGTTTGAAGTATATTTTTACTCGAAATGAAATGAACTTATGATAGAGAAGGTGGTTGGAGCTCACTACGGATTATGATTTAGATATTATTTATCAACCAGATAAAGTAAATATGATTGCTGATGTGCTGAGTAAAAGGTTAGTAGGAGTAGTAGTCAGTTTAATTACTTCTGAGCAGACTTTGATTAAAGAGATAGAGAGGTCAGAATTAAAAATAGTATCTTCACTAATTATGTTAGTTGGGGTTATCTATCAAATGATAGTCCAACCTTCATTATAAGAGAGAATTAAGAAAGCTTAGAAAGTAGATGGAGGATATCTAAAATTGATAGATCCAATTCAGTCCAGGATTACTCTTTTCTGTTCTAACTTGTAATTGACTTTATATTGGAATATATTATGCTCTATGTTGGCTCTACTCTGCACCTGTCTTTAGCTGGTGGGAGGTGGAACTCGGGAGTTATAAGAGACATTCATGCATGTGCCTCCCTACATTTATTTTCATATGTAAACTAGTATACTCAAAACTGTAAAGTAAATAATACTTTTATTATTTTATTTATTTTCATGTTAAGCTATGAATTGAACTCTATTATGAGGGGAAAAAGGGAGGCCTATTGAGTTTCATACTCACCCTATTGCTTATAATATTTCAGGTATGGATAAGAGTTCTGTTGAGTAGACTGAATATGATAGAAAGCAGAAGGTCTGATTGTGGAAAGATGCATATAATATTGTAGCTGATATTGTTTTTTTTTTTGTTTTGTTGCAATCAGTGTAATCTAGACTATTGTGATCTAATTATTTTGAAAAAAAAATTTTGTATATACTCTCTGGATGTATATTGTTTATGGTTTGGAAAGATTAGTAGGTTTTTATGAAATGATAAATTATAAGAGAATTAACAAATAAATACGAAATGTTGGTATAAATTCCTCCTTTAGGTTCTGGGATGTTACACTACAGTCCTTCAAGCTCTATTGCCCACTGATTACAGTCCTTTTAGCCATCGTCGCTCTTTAACTACAATCCTCTGACCTATAATTCTATGGTCATTATCACATGGCTACTCTACTACCTATTGTCTTCATCACCTACTATTGCTAATAATGTAAACACATGTCACACTTACAGGATCGATGAATGTCGTCGGCATCAACTATGACTCACACTTTTATTTTATACTGGATTTCTGCCAAAAGGCTCTTTAAATTTTAACTACATAATATATGCTTTGTATTATATCAATATCTTCCCTCAAGGAAGGGAATAATTTGTAATCAATGATAAAAACTAGTGGAGTCATTTCAATGGGGTCAAGTACTTGTTTTTTTCTTTCTTGTATTTTCTACATAAAAAATATGGTATCATGTATATTCTTGCACCCACCTATTTACATGTGTGTACTAAATTACTAATATCTTCGTACAAAATTAGGATGTTTAACTCTCTATCTCTCTTCAGCCACAAATGTTCTAGCATGCAACTATTCTAAATACAACATTTAAGAGAATATATATCTCAAGGCAAATTTATAAAAAGGAGCAGGCTAATAAATAAAATTAGGTATAGCAGCATAATCAGATGAAAATATAAAGGAGCAAAACCGGAATTTCATTTTACGCATTTTAAGAAACAAAAAAATTTAATTCACAATTTATTGAAACCGTGAAAACATTTTACGGCTTCTTAGAAATAGGAAAATTATTTTCCAATTTCTAAAGAAACTGGAAAACAATTTTCCAGTTTCTTATACATATTATTAAGTATATATTATGATATGAACCGGAAAATTATTTTTCTATTTCTAAAGGAACTTGAAAACAATTTTCCGATTTCTATTTATATTATAAAAAAAAATTGGAACTAAAATCTATTTTCTTGGTTTCTATTTATGTTATAAAAAGTAATTTATATGGTTTTTTCGATTATTAGAAACCTGAAAACATTTTTCAGGTTTCTAATCACTATGTTATTATATTTATTTTAATAACAGTAAATATCTTTATTTAAATATTATATAATAGTAAATATTATGTAGATATTTATTTTAATATTTTATTTAAATTAAGTTAACTCTTAATTTATGATTGGGAGAAACTTAAGTAGTTTTTTTTAATAATTTTAAATAACTTTTATGAATAATAACATTTTAAGGATAATTTAAACAAATATAAATATAATTTAAATTATGTTTATAAAAAATAATAGAATTAATCATAAATTTACCTAACTAATATAATAAATGATTAAATTAATTTATTTTATTATATATTATTTATTTGATAATTATAATGAATAATTTCTATTTATTTGGACTAATATTTATTTGATAATTTTTAAAAAATAGTAATTATTCTTTATGATAATCAAATAAATATTATAAAATAGAACTGTTTATAAAAATTTATTTTAATCTTTTCTTATATTAGTTAGATAAGTTTATAATTAATTCTATTATAGTTAATTCTATTCTACAGAATATTTACTATTATAAAATATTAAAAAAAGGCATTTATTGTTATTAAAATAGATAAATAGATAAATTATTAAAATAAATATAATAACATATATAAAAGAAATTCCGGGAAACTAGATTCCGGTTTTTATAAAATTTAATTACTTAATAAATTATTTGTTTTAAATATATATATATATATAAACCGAAAAAATAAGTTTTAGTTACTTAATAAATTCTTTTTTTATAATATATATACCTTATTCCAGTAAGAAATCAGACGGAAAATTGTTTTCCGATTCCTTTAAAAATGAGAAAATAATTTTCCGATTTCTAAGAACCGTGATTTAATTTTTTGATTTCTTAAAATGCATAAAATGAAATTTAGATTTTGCTCCTTTTTAAATTACCATCTGATTATGCCAAATTTTAATTATTAATATGCTCCTTTTTATAAATTCGCCATATCTCAACTAGCTTTAACTGCATCACACAACTTATATTTATGGCCAAATTATAAAAAGGAGCTTATTTTTGGACAAAATAAGCGGTAGGAGCGTGTCATCAAATTAGGATCGAATACGGATAAATAAATTCTGATTTTTGAAGAAACCGGATAATTAAATTCCGATTTCTAAGAAACCGGAACATGATTAGAAACCTGATTTTAATATTTTGATTTAATTATTTAAATTTAAAAAAATGAAATAATTAAACCATTTTAGAAAAAACTAAATACCGTTATTGAATGGAATTAAAATTAATTTTTAAAAAATAATTGTTAATTTATCTTTTATATTTAAAATAAAGGTTTTTATATTTAAAAAAATTATTAATCATTAAAAATTAATTTGTCTTTTATATTTAAATTATATTTAAAATGTACTTTAAGTTTTAATTAATAATTAATGAGTAATTTAATATATATAATGATTAATTAAAAATTAATTAATTAATGAATAATACAATTTTAATATAAAAAAATTGCCTCGTATTCCCGGAACAAACTATTCCACCGTGATCTTCCATCTCCTTTTTTTTCCCTGCAATTTCTCCTCAATCATGCAATTTTCCCTCAATAATTCGGCTGTTTGTCCCCCCCGCAAAGTTTTAATTTTCCTTGTAATTTCTTCTCAATAATGCTATTACTCTCAATTAGTGGTTGTTTGTCTTCCACTAAGAGTTAATTGAATCAATTAACTCAATAATATTTGTTCCCCGCCAACAGTATAAAAAATATGAGGAGAGGATGCAATGCAGCTGCTTGCAATTGCGAAAAAGGCTCGAAGGAAAATTTCTTTATCAAGATCTAGTTCAAAATTTTCAGGTATTTTATTTTGTCTTTAGAATTTTTTTTAACGTAATATTTTATAGATATTGTAACGTTTTATTATTTATGTTATTGAGATATTTCGCATGTAACAAATTTCGTTTGAGTTAGCTTTACAGAACAAAATTTAAGCTGCAAATTTTAAGAATTTTTTAAAGATTTAGTAGTTAAATAGTTATTCAAGATATAATAGTTAGTTTTGTTGAGAAGCTAAAAACTTTGCTTAAATGACCATTGCTATTCAATAATTTTTTTTCTGAGAAGAGTTAAATTATTTGTTATGAACAATTTTAATTTATTTTGTTTCTGAGAAGAGAGTTTACTTTGCTCAAACAATGTTAAATTATATATTCTGTATTTGATAGAACAAATTTATTTGGTAAGATAAAAAATACTTTTCTCATAAAAAAATAGTTTTTCAAAAAAAAAAAAAAATCTTAAAATAAAGATATTCAATTTAGTTGAAAAAGATATTTTGATTAACTTTTTAATGAACGTTGTGAGAATAAATCGATCTAAGTGACTTTAGCACCTTAAATAAAAAAAGAATTTTAATTCTTATTGTGGTATTAGTATAACTGAAGTTGGAGAGGCTTTTAAAAAATAAAAATTACCATTTCTGTTACTTGTAATTTGTAACCATTTGTGTTACTTCTAATTTATATTGATATTATATTTATGCTATTTTGGAAAAAAATAAATATTAACTGTGATACACATTCATATGTGAGTATTAAATTTGGTTTGTCTTATTATTTCCCCTTTTTAATCTTAGCTTCAACATTAAAAAAATTTATGTTTGAATTGGCAGTATATATAACATTTCTCTTTTGAATGATTGTCACTCATTCTCCACTTATTTGAGATCTATTTACTCTTCAAAATAATATTAAAGTGTTTAGTCAGCCTAGAAATTCTTTGATTTCCTAAGCATTTTCGGACTTCTATCGAAATTTCATTAGATCCTACTAATTCTCACATTTTTATTTTTTAAAAGCCTCTCCAACTTCAGTTATACTAATCCAACAATAAGAATTAAAATCTCTTTTTTTTATTTAAGGTACTAAGGTCACTTAGATTAATTGTATTCTCACAACCTTCATTAAAAAGTTAATCAAAATATCTTTTCCAACTAAATTGAATATCTTTAGTTTATGATTTTTTTGAAAAACTATTTTTTTTGTCAGAAAGTATTTTTTATCTTACCAAATAAATTTGTTCTATCAAAAAACAGAACAAATAATTTAACATCGTTTGAGCAAAATAAACTCTCTTTTCAGAAACAAAATAAATTAACATTGTTGAGAACAAATAATTTAACTCTTCTCAGAAAAAAATTCTTGAATAACAATGATCATATAAGGAATGTTTATAGCTTCTCAACAAAACTCACTATTGTATCTTGAATAAGAGTTTAACCAATAAATTTAAAAAAAAATCTTAAAATTTGCAGCTTAAATTTTGCTCTGTAAAAACTAGTTCAAACGAAATTTGCTACATATGAAATATCTCAATAACATAAATAATAAAACTTTACAACATCTATAAAATATTACGTTAAAAAAGTTCTAAAGAAAAAATAAAATAGCTGAAAAATTTGAACTAGGTCATTATAAGGAAATTTTCCTTTGAGCCTTCTTCGCAATTGCAAGCAGCTACATTGCAGCCTCTTCTCATATTTTATAAGCTGTTGGTGGGGGACAAATATTATTGAGTTAATTAACTCAATTAACTTTTAGTGGGGGAACAAGCATCAAATAATTGAGAGTAATAGCATGATTGATGAGAAATTGCAGAGAAAATTAAAACTTTGTGGGGGGACAAATAGCAGAATTATTCAGAGAAAATTGCATGATTGAGGAGAAATTGCGGGGAAAAGGAAAGAAAAAGGAGATGAGGGATCACGGGCGAATTAGTTTGTCAGGGAATACGAGGCAAATATTTTTTATATTAAAATTGTATTATTCATTAATTAGTTAATTTTTAATTAATTATTATTATATATATATAATTTCTCATTAATTATTAATTAACACTTAAAGTACATTTTAAATATATTTTAAATATAAAAAACAAATTAATTTTTAATGATTAAATAATTTTTTTAAATATAAAAACCTTTATTTTAAATATTAAAAAAGTAAAATTAACTAATAATTTTTTTAAAATTATTTTTAATACCGTTCAATAACAGTATTTAGCTTTTCTAAAATGATTTAATTATTTCACTTTTAATTTTTTTTAAATAATTAAACCCAAATATTAAAATCCGGTTTCTATAGAAACCAGATTATAATGTTCCGGTTTCTTAGAAACCAAAATTTAATTATCCCGTTTCTTAAAAACTGGAATTTATTTATCCGTATTGGCTTCTTTTTAAATTAATTTGATGACGCACTCCTACCACTTATTTTGTCCAAAAATACGTTCCTTTTTATAATTTGGCCTATAATTCTTATGCTAGATATTTATATTTATGTATACCATATTAAAAATTTTAAATCACATAAAAATAGGCTATCAATTCAAATTGGCTGGTTGAGTTTTGATCTAATTTGAAGTTGACCCAAGTACCCAACCCGGATGTACTTTACATAAATCCAAGCCGTTTATTATATGGGTATAACAAAATATTGATCTGAACCTAGCTTGACCTGAACCAGCATAACCCAAATTTGACCCGTTTGACTTTATTTGTAATATAGATCATGCAATATTTTTAGATCAAATAACCTATTCAACCCAAATACAATTTGTTTAACCTGAAAATGTCCCTTTTAACTCGAAGCCTAATGATAATTAGGTTAATCTTAACACAATTTTGAATTTTCAAGTCAACTCGAAATCTACCTAAAAGTTAACCACCAAGATCCCATATATGAACCTGAGTCGAATAATTATTGAGTTAACCCAGACATGAATTTCTCAAGTCGAATTATTTATTAAAATCCATAACTATTATTAACTTTCTAAAATTAAAAATAAAAAGTCCTTTTTTTTTCATGCAACCATCTTACTAATAACTAAGAGATTTTCGGTTTTAAGCATTGCATATATGATATATATGAATTTATAATTAAATTTGCTCAAAAAAATAAATAAAAAATATATTTTGATATGTTTAAAATGTTTTAATTTTAGATATTAAATATGTAAATTAAAAAAATAAAATAAAATTAGTATGGATGCAATTTTTTTCTTTTATGCGCTCTATCTTTCTACTGTTAAATGCTATTATTAGTTGATTTTTGACGTCCTAAGCAGAACTAAATACATACATTCTTGACGACAAAGAGCTTGCAAGTTCCAGGCACCTTCCTTGCAGATGTCAAGTGACTCTCTCCTTCTAGCTAGCTACTACTATCTACGAGCATTTTTTTTGTGGGAACGAGGGATCCACCCGCTGCCACCCCTGAGAGGGCCCTTGGCGGCGTGACTAATCCTCGGCTGACCTAGATGAGGCACCCACCCCAAAAGCCTCCTGGCCCGCACTTAGTTGGGCTCCACTTAAGAAGCGCTGCCGCTCGAGGGGAATCGAACACGGGTTGGGATGTTCCCAACCGTACTCGCCCACCAACGAAGCTAAGCAACGGTGGGTTACTATCTACAAGCATTCGTCGAGTCATGAAAATTAAAATATTATTGCATCATCATGATATTTAGTATAACGGAAGATTTTTTAAGACAATTTAAGAGAATAAATGACTCTCTAATTATGCGTGCTTATAGTTGAAATGAGTATCTAAATGAGAAAAATTAGCCAAATATTACTCGGTTCTGATAACATTAATATATTAAGATGTTTAAAGAATATTATATGACTAAGGCGGACCAACAAGATTGTCTGATGTAGTATAATGATTTTTAGTCAAAATGATTAGAATATTTCCTCCTCGATAAATCCATAAATAAGTTAATTTCTATGCATTAAGGGAGGCTAGAAGGAGGCCAAAGAGATCAGAAGAAGAATTCTACATGAGAGAACCTAGCATTTTGCTTGCAGCCCCTCGATCATCAACAATTGTCGATGCCCACCATTGAAACCCTACATTAACACCTGAGGAAGCCTGCTATCACCCAACATTTGTTGCTGCCACCAGTACTAATGGTCATCTTCGCCAATAATGTTGAAGTTCATCGTCATTACCAACATCGATGCCCATTTTTACAACCAACATAGACGTCCATCGTTGCCACTAACATTGATGCTGTCATACCCAAGGTCGACAATCATAGTTAACAACACTAACATTTGTTTTCGCTAATAAAGTTGACAACAAACTCAACACCTCCCAAGCCTAGGTTGCAGAAAGATGTCTAATTAGGTGATGCTTTTTCTATGAAATCATGGTAGCAATTTAGGGGGGAAAAAAAGAAGCTTGTGCGCTCAATTTATGGTCTCTAAATACTTCAGGAAATAGAATACTCTCATCCTTTTGCAAAAAAAAGAGACTCCATCATGCAAAAGATTGTGGTATGTTAAGCATATAGCTCAAAAAATTTATCTCTTGGGGGCATTGGTTCAAGAGATGACTTCTTTTGGCAGGATGCTTGACTTGGTAAAGAAACATTGTCATTCATACTCTACAATCATAATTCTTTCTCACGTAAAATCAAAGATTTTCTTGTTGAGGATGGTTAGGAGCTACATTAACATAATAACTTCTTTCCCTTTGTTATTGAAAATAGCCTTGACCTAGAACGAATCTCAAGATATATTTAATTTAAAAATTTTCATAATTAAATTTGGGGCAAATTATAAAAAGGAGCACGTTTAATAGCTAAATATGCATGAGGATTGTGAAGGAGGAAAAATTTAAAAAGGAGCGAAATCGGAGTATGGAAGTACGCGTTTAGAATCCGGATTATCAAAATCCGGTTCCTTAAAAACTGGAACATTAACATCCGGTTTCAATAGAAATCGGATCTTAAAAATCCGGTTTCTATAGAAACCGGATTATAATAATCCTGTTTCTATAGAAACCGGATTTTTAAGATCCGGTTTCTATTCTTGCACCTTCAATAATATAAATATTATATTTAAATATAATTAAACTTGTTAATTAGATATTTTTAAAATAAATTGTGTTAGTATAATAATATGAAATTTATAATTTAACTATTGAGAAGCTTATATAAATTTTATAAATTAAATTGTATAGTAAATTATTATATGTAATCATATAATTATAAAGAAATAATAATTATAAATTTTTTATAATTGAGTTCTTTAATTATATATGAAATTTATTATTAATTTTAAAATAAAAATTTGAAAAAATTTCTGAATTAAAGTTAGAATAACAAAGATATTTAAAAAATTATTATTAATTTAAGTTTAGAAAGAAATTTTTATAAATTAATTATTCTTTTCATTAATTCTTTCAATAAATCAACTTATTTTATAACCTTTAAAGCAATTTATAAATTTTTATTTAAACATAAATTAAAATAAAATGTTTATTTAAACGTGACATGCTTATGGTCGAATCGAGGCGCTCGACGATATAAATCCAACGAGCCCAAGATCGCCCAATTTTGACATCATTAAGGCATTAAAAATGTTTGTTCTATTATTATGCTATAAAACTTTTTAAAATATAAATTTATATTAACCAAATATAATATTATAATTTTTAAATTACTAAATATTTAAGAGAAAAATTAGAAAAGTAAATATTAAATATTTTATATTTATAATAATAATTTTTTTAATTACTATAAATATATTAGGCCAAAGAATGAGCAAATTTAACGCTTAAATGAGCTTATATAAGTATATTACTTAAAATAAGAGTTGATTAGGATGAATTTATAAAAATATATTACATAAAGTAGAATATGAGTTGATTCGGATGAACTTATAAATATGTTAGGCCAAAATACTTAATGATTAATTTATTTGATTAGGATTAACTTATATAAGTATATTACTTAAAGTATGAGTTGAATTTGTATTGCTCATTGTTTATTATTTAAAGAATCCGTAAATCAATTAATGAATTTATTTTGATTATGTATATAAAATAATCAATACTAAAATGAATTATGAAAATTTTAATAGAATTGTGCAGTTGGAGGGGACATTGGATTCCTCTGCAAAAAATAATTAATGTGTCCTTGCTTAGAACATTGGATTCCTTTGTTAAGAGATATCATTGAAAGCATTGGATTCTTATGTCCTCTAGTTGATCGTGCTTGAATATATCATATAGCTGGCAATATCCAATCACATCACATAGACTGTAAAGTTGTAAGGTCCATTAATATGTTGTTATATTTTTTGGCTGCACATGCTGCTTAGATATGTTTGCACTCTGCTATTTAAGGAGTGCATATATAAGATTTAAAGTATATTTGTTAAGTCACTAAAAATATTTTGGCCATGTATGGAAAAGCTACGTGGAGTTCCCAACAAAGAAAGATTTGATGATGCAAGTCGAAGGATGCATGATTGTATAGCACGAGTCGATGATATTCCGTTGGAGCAAAAGGCGAATGCAAATGAGATTTTTAGGTGTTGCGTCCACGAATGGCCAGAAGATGAGGATGATTGCCTCTAGAATATGCATGCTGAGATGATCGTGGTAAAACTTTATAGGACCAAAGATTTCTTAAATGCTACAGGTTGGAAATCTCTTCAAATTAGATTTTATGAGGAGAATGGTCACTTTGTTAGTACTCATTTCTTACAGATGCGATACCACAAGATGAAACGCCATCGGGATGCCGGTCATTCACCACCAGATATCAACTATAGTCATCTTGACCATGAGCATGCCATTTTATATTGTAGTTGGTCTTCGAGATATGACCGATTTATTATGGATTTTTATAAAGATCGTACTAAGAAGGTATTACCTGATGGTCAGCTGAGATAGTTCTTCAATCTTGAGGATTGACAAGACCTACATTATGAGTTTGAGGTCGAGATGAAATGTTGTCCAACACAGACACAGCTCCAATCACGTCTGCATATGCTGCTTAAGAATTAGAACACATATATCATGGGCTAAGTGGTATCTTCAGGGCCTATCTTTTATTTTTTCTTGACCCTAGTTATTTTTATTTAGCAGCAAGCGTGTCTATTTATGTTAACCTGTTATGTTATCCTGTTCATGAGCTTCTCTTCTAGTAAAAAATTATTATTTTGGATGAGTTGTTGGGATTGCTTAGTTTATATTCCCTTATTATTAGTTTATATATATGTTATAATTTTTTTATTACTAATATAAAAAAATATAATTCAATATATATCATTAATTAGTGGAATGATTCGATTACATCAGGCATATATACATTATATCAATCTTCTGCCCTACCTCTTCTTCTTTCGTTTGGGGATAGCTGCACTACCTGGTGTGTACCTATCAGGTGGTCGGCTTCTCCTCGGATCTAACTCGATCTCCACAGCTCTCTACTTTGTCCTTCAATGTCTGTAGTGATCTGTGTAGGTTGAGTAGGGTGGAGGAGTTCCTCCTGCTGTCTAGGAGAGTGGGGAAGTCCGAACGGATTCATCCATGTCGGGATCTGTATACCCGATGCTTGAGTATCAATCTGTTGTGTAGGAGCAGTACTACCCACTTGAAAGCCGTATTGATTCCAATATTGCATTGATGGCCCAGCCCCTGACGAACCTCCCCCCATCATACTAAGAAAGCCTGAAGCAAATTGTGAAGGCACTGCAAAGTCGCCAGACCCAACATACATTGACTGTCTAGTAGGTTCATATGTCTCTCTTATATGGCTACTCTCTCCCATTATCCTTGATGGAGCATCTGATGTAGACCGCCTTGACCTGTGATGCTCATCATGAATTCTGTTGGATTGTTGTCTCCCGTGCTCCTCGCCAGAATCTTGAAAATTATAGTCAATCAATAGTGAAGCCTCTAGCCTGGAATACAACTCATCACAATCGTCAAGTGCTTGCTATATCGAGCTTGCACTTTCACCATGCTTGCCGACGAATCTGTGAGTGATACGCCTGCTACGCCTGATGTAATCAGCCTGTATTTTTGGCAATGTAATATTAGAACGATATATGAGTAAATAAATTAATTTACCATCTAAATTAAACTTACTAACCATCAATCTCTCGCCTGCTGACCTTGGGTAAAATGTCTCCGGAGGTTGTTGTGGCACATTCAATAAGTACAGGGATGCCCACGACCGATACCATCTCATGTATATAGATAACTCATGCCTTCCATTTCCCTCATGTGGAATTATTGGGATGATGTGTTCACGCCTATTATTCCACAATGCAATATGCTCTCTATGGTACCGTGTCCAGTCAACATCTGCTCTACCCCGGCCATCAACTCGCTTGAAGGTCCTATCAATGGGATGTATATCTATGGACTGAATACCCTCAAACAGGCGCATGACTCGATCAACCATATGCCACTCAACTCATTTCCAACTTATCAAGGGTACTCATGCCCTGCATATATATCTCTGAGGACTCCTGGCATATGTGAGGCAGCCTAGCAAGAAGTTCATCACTATATGGCACCATCATGACCTATTTAGTCAATTATTTATCAAAAGAGATTCTTCTTTAATAATACAAATTTATGTATAAAACTTATGAATATATATATATGGCTTTGTCGCAGTCCATCAAGCTCATCCCGATAAGTTAACATGTTCCCTATCGCGACCTCCCGTAAATGATCTTCTGCCCACCTATATGTGAAATGATGCTAATGTATTCTATTATATGAGAAAATAATGTCTTGTGATTCAGTTTGAAATAACAAGAGATAATACCTGTGGCCAAGTGGTTTTCCATCAATATTGGGGAAAGCGGGCACCTGAAGTGTTGGTCTACCAATATGTAGACTCTCCCATGACCAAACCTGGAGTAGTGCCAAACATCCAGCCATATGTAATCATTGCTGAACATTCTTTTCCTCATGCTCTCATTATCCTCTTCAATTCCTACTTAATATATTTTAATTTTAATTTATATTATCTTAAAATTTATTTTTTTCTTATTATATATATATATATATATATATATATATATAAGCTTTAAATTTTTTTGGGCGATGTAAGGAATATAATACATAAGTTATAAATGTTAAATTCTAAATTCTTTTATTTATTCTAAGGAATTAAATAATATTAGAAATTTATATATATTAGAAATTTGTTTACTAGACGAGCAAATATACAAAGGATGAAAAGAAAAGAATAAGTATTACTAGTTGCCAATCTCATCATAATACAAAACTATGATTACATTTGAGATAGTTTTCTTACTGTTTGGTAAAGTTGTATGTAGAGAAAGTAATTTTTTAAAGGTGTTACATAAAGCAATTTTCTAGTATATATTAAATTTTTTTAAAAGCAGCGGAAAAATAATGGCTAGACAAAAATTATAATTACGGTTTAAAAAGCAAAGCAATAAAAAAACGGTCTCAAATGAAGCATATATATATGTATCAGAGTGTAATTATGTCTGTAAATATATATTAGAAGTTCGAGAAGAACTAGTTCATGTATGCTTTCGAGCAACCCTTATTGAATTAATCCAGCTTATTCTTGACTTACAAGAAGTTGTTGGTCGGCAAAATAGTTGCTGTAAATTCTAACAGTTTCTGAGGGCATTGAAAGTCCTGGAAATTGAATAATCTATGAGTAATCCGATTGATTTATGTCCATTAACTGATGTAATTGATAGAAAATTGCTACTAAGAATTTTTTTTAGTGTGGGGGGTGTAATATTGGCTGACAAAGCCTATAGCTAACCATAATTCAAAGTTTTTGATTATTTCCACACAACTCATCTTAGTTTGTAAATTGGAAAATTATGTTATAAATCAAGAGATCTCATATTCAAAATTTGTAGATATAATATGTGTGAATTTAGAATTTCATTCACTAAAAGTCCACAAAAAAAGCCTCTGTCATTAATAAAAATAAATAAAAATAATTAAAATAATAATAATAATAATAATAATAATAATATTATTATTGTGGGCTAAAATACACAAAATTTCTTGATTGCACGTACATCCTAAACATTAAAAATATTAAGATAATTTTAATGAAATTAACAAAATAAGAGGATCATTTCTTTAAATTTTAACATTTTTCTCAACATTACAAGTAGTATCTGCTAACATTTAGAGCCTAACAAAATATCAAACTACAATAAATTATTGAACAAATTAAAAATACCTCAAACTTTCGGGTTGATTCCTCCAAAATACTTCTCTCTTCTCTCACACAAGCTCAACAATTAAGATTGTATTTTAATGCATCTCTCCATTTTATAGATGATGACATATAGAAATTATGGATGCCAATTTCAGACAGAGGGAAGCGAAATTTAAGGATCTGGATGGGAAAAGCTGGGAAAAAGTTTAGTTGGGCGTGCAATTTTTGGCTGGATTCAAAGTGCCACAGTAAAAGGAAATGATTGACATCGTTAACAAAGGAAGGAATAAGAATTTTAAATAATTGCTAGCATTTCATAGTACAATTATTGGTGGGAAGGAATCCAGATTATAATAAACTGGATTCTTTCAACTATGGTCTTTCAACATTCATCACTCGTTGACTATTTCTCAATTATTGTCCTCAGACCACCATCATCTAACGGTGATCTTTTGAACACCATCGCTAGACTTTTTTTTACCTCCGTTGCTCGGCTATGATCCTTCGACCACCTTTGACAAACTATGGTTTTCAAACCACCGTCACCCGACTATACCGTCACCCGACTATAGTCCTCAGACCTCCTTCACCCAAATATGGTCTATCCAACCTCCACCGCCTGCTGACTATACTTCTTTGACCATCATCGTCCATATATAGTACTTGAACTACCATCACTTAACTACGGTCCACAAACCACTATCGCCCGAGTATGATCTTCTGACCATTATGACTCCATCATCCAATTATGATCCTTCTAACCTCCATCGTCAGTCAAATATGGTCCTCGGATCACTATTGCCCGACTATGATCCTTAGACCACCATCACTTGTTATAGTCCTCAGACCACCATAACCTGATTGCCTGACTGTGATACCTATGGCTATAGAACCTGGTAAAATTTATGTCCCTACATTTGTATGTTTAAAATTATCATTTAAAAGATTTAGAAGGAGATGGAAGAACCCACTAGAAATAGGAAAATTTATGTGGGAGTGTGGCGGCACTACACATGGTGGCATTGTACCGCTACCCTCATTATCTTAGTGTATGGTTTGTAGAAGCGTTGCGGTGCGGGAAGGAGCATTGTGACACAAAGCTCTCTATTTGAGGGTAAATGGGGGAATCTAGAATATTTCAGTTGAGTGCTACGGAGCTGTGTGTTGGAGCATCACAATGCAACCACTAAAATGTGTTATATATATATATATATATATATATATATATATATATATATATATTCCATCCAACACCCCCTTAGCTTTCTGCAGAAAGAAGGAGAAAAGGAGAAGAGAAGAGAAAAGAGAAGGAGAGAAATTAGGAGGTCATGGTGCAAGATTCATCTGTTAGGCTAGTTTGGAGATTTGTTCTAATTGTTGATTATTATAAATCTTTCACTATGCTATTTCTAGTATATTGCATAATGCTAAATTTTGGTCATTTCAACTGTGAGAAATTAATACTTCATCGATTGGTTTGTCTATATGAATTTTTAATTTTTTCTATTAAAATTGGTTTTTATGGCATTGGTACAATTGATCAAAAGTCCTAAAATGACATATATTATAAAAAAATAATTTATTAAGTAACTAATTTTTTTTTGTTTCTATTTATGTTATAAAAAATAATTTACAATTTTTCGGTTTCTAATCACTATGTTATTATATTTATTTTAATAACAATAAATATCTTTTATTTAAATATTATATAATAGTAAATATTATGTAGATAGTTATTTTAATGCTTTATTTAAATTAAGTTAATTCTTAATTTTTGATTGGGAGAAACTTAAGTAGTTTTTTTTTTAAATAACTTTTATGAATAATAACATCTTTTAGGTTAATTTAAACAAAAATTAATATAATTTAAATTATGTTTATAAAAATCAATAGAATTAATCATAAATTTACCTAACTAATATAATAAAAGATTAAATTAATTTATTTTATTATATATTATTTACTTGATAATTATAATGAATAATTACTATTTATTTGGACTAATATTTATTTCATAATATTAAGAAAATAGTAATTATTATTTATGATTATTAAATAAATATATAAAATAGTACTGTTTATAAATTTTTTTTTTAATCTTTTCTTATATTAGTTAGATAAGTTTATAACTAATTCTATTATAGTTAATTCTATTCTACAGAATATTTACTATTATATAATATTAAAATAAAGAAGAAATTTATTGTTATTAAAATAGAAAAATAGATAAAGTATTAAAATAAATATAATAACATAGGGTTTCTATAAAATTTAATTACTTCATAAATTATTTATTTTAAATATATACAGAAACCTTATTCTAAGTTTTAGTTACTTAAAAAATTCTTTTTTTATAATATATATACCTTATTCTAGTAAGAAATCGGACGTAAAATTGTTTTCCGGTTTCCTTAAAAATAGGAAAATTAAGAAGCCATAAAACATTTTCATGGTTTGAATAAACCGTGATTTAATTTTCTGGTTTCTTAAAATGCCTAAAATGAAATTCCGATTTTGCTTCTTTTTAAATTGCCATCATATTATGCTCCTATACTTAATTTTAATTAGTAACATGCTTCTTTTTTATAAATTTGCCATATCTCAACTAGCTTTAAGTGCATCACACAACTGTTATATTTATGAACAAATTTATAAAAAGGAGCATATTTTTTGGACAAAATAAGCGGTAGGAGCGGGTCATCAAATCAATTTAAAAAGGAGCGAAAACGGATAAATAAATTCCGGTTTTTAAGAAACCGGATAATTAAATTTCGGTTTCTAAGAAACCGGAACTTAATTAGAATCCGGATTTAATATTCCGGCTTATTTATTTATTTTTTTAAAAGAAATAATTAAACTGTTTTAGAAAAAAATAAATACCTTTATTAAACTAAATTTCATTTTAAAAAAATAATTTTTAGTTTATATTTTATATTAAAAAAATTAATTAATCATTAAAAATTAATTTGTCTTTTATATTTAAAATATATTTAAAATGTACTTTAAGTATTTATTAATAATTTATTAGATTTAGTGGTTAAACTGTTATTCAAGATATAATAATTAGTTTTGTTAAGAAGCTATAAACTTTGCTTAAATGACCACTATTATACAAGAATTGTTTTATGAGATTAGAGTTTACTTCGCTCAAACGATGTTAAATTATTTGTTCTGTTTTCAATAGAACAAATTTATTTAGTAAGATGAAAAAATACTTTTCTGACAACAAAATTGTTTTTAAAAAATAAAAAATCTTAAAATAAAGATATTCAATTTAGTTGGAAAAGTTATTTTGATTAAATTTTTAAACAAGGTTGTGAGAATACAATCAATCTAAGTGATCTTAGCACCTTAAAAAAAAAAAAAAGAAACTTAAATTCTTACTGTCATATTTGTATAACTAATGTTGGAGAGGCTTTTAAAAAATAAAAACGTGCGAATTAGTAGGATCTAATGATTTTCTGATATAAGTCTGAAAATGCTTAGGAAATCAAAGAATTTCTAGGCTGACTAAACTCTTTAATATTATTTTGAAGAGTAAATAGATCTCAGATAAGTGAAGAATGAGTGACAATCATTAAAAGAGAAATGTTATATATGCATTAAATTTAATATCAGTATAAATTACCAGTAACATAAATGGTAACAAATTATAAGTAACAGAAATGGTAATTTAGCAATAAATTATCAAATTAATAAAATTAAAAATGATATTATAAGATACAAATTACCAAATTGATTTAATATAATAAGCATTAAATATACTTTTTTAAATTTAATAAAAATATTAAAGAAATTATATATTAAATTTATACATATTATATACTTTTTAATTAATTATTATTATTATAATATTTAAATAATAAATAATGTATTTAATATATTTATACATATTATATACTTTTTAATATACATTTTAAACATTATTATTTAAATAAAATAAAATAATTAAATGTTACATAATGTTTTATAAAATATTTTATTATATTAATTTAAAATGTTAATTTAGTATATTAAATCTAAATGATTTTGTATTATTTCATTTACTACTATAAAGTATATTATTTAGAGAGAGAGAGAGAGACATGGTACTAGGGGAAGAGGATAGACTGTCAATGTTTCATAAGAAACAATCTCAAGTTTTATTCAACAGTAAATCAATCTCGCGGACTTGGGTTCCTTATTCATAGTTAGGGGGTCCTAAGGTTAAAAACAAATAGAACAATGACACAATTGAAAGAAATTTGGCTCGAATATAAAATTACGATGGCAATAAATAATTCTAAGAGAACAAATCCAAAATTTCTCAAAATATAAGTGCTAAATAAGAAAATGAAGTCCTTAAATAATCGCACTGACGACATCCAACATTTATTCTAGTGAGAGAAAATATTAAATATATTATTTAATTTATAATACAAAATAATTTAATTTAAAACACAAAATAATTTAGTATTGTTTCATTTACCACTTTAAAACTCTTAAATGTCCTGTAAAGAGCCATCCCCATCCAACATCAATCTCCAGAATGTAATGCTTCATTCTGTATTATGATGGTTTTTTAAATATTATGGAGGAATTCATCCCTTTGTACATCTGTGGAAGAAATCGTCCCATTGAAAAAAATGAGAATGTTGCATTTGAAGAGTTACATGCTAGAATTCTCCAAGCATTGCATCGTGATATTGAAACATGTCAGGTTGACCTTTTTTTGTCTTCTTCCGAATAACGGAGGTTATTCTGCAATTCAAGTGACGGACGATGAGGTTTGTGAGTTCATACTTCTTGAAGCTCAAAGGCATATTTTAATTATTTATGTTCAAATTGAGCAAGTCCATAAATACAGCATAAAGCCCCAGTTCTCATCATCTTATGTCTTATCAAGACCCAATATTCTCTTACCAAGTAGAAAGGTTCGTACGCACCAAACAAGCAGTTAATGAAACTCATATTCTGTCTGGATTATTATATTTTAATATAAGCTTCAACATTACATGTATTGTGTACTGCAGGCCCACTGTAGTATCGACTATTATTGAAAGTTCGACAGGGATATTAAGCCCTGATGAACTAGTCACGAGGCTAACCAAGAGGGGGGGGGGGGTTGAATTGGTTATTTAAAAATTTGAGAGCAACAAGAAATAATCTTTTCGATGATTTGCAGCGGAAACAAGTAAATACATAAATGAAAAGATTAAACACAGATTTCACCCAAGCAGATAATCATAGAAAACTAAAGTGCAGAAAATAATCAGAAAGAACACACCAGATATTATAGTGGTTCGGTCAAGTTGACCTACGTACACTCCCCGAAGCCTCCCCTCCGGGTATTGCACTAACTCAAAGTGACTCTCCTTCTGCTCCCACAGTAAGGCGGAGAAGCCTGTACAAAAAGCTTCTTTCCACCAATACGGTGAGGAAGAGAACCTAACCTCCTTTGGCTTCCTCCTGTAGCAGGCAGAGAACCTCGGACTCCTTTCACTTCCTCCTGAAGCAGGAAGAGAACCTGAACTCCTTTCGCTTCCTCCTGAAGCTGGTAGAGAACCTGGATCTTCTTGCGAACGATCCTCCCACAGAAAATACTGATAAGATGAGAGACGACGAACGGAGAAGACGACTCTGATCCTTGCTTGGAGCAACCTTTGTGAATCCCTCACAAACACCCCCTCAAAAGATCCTCTTTCTCTCTCTCCCAAACTCTCACTCTCTCTCTCTAGGGTTTCTCTGTAAAGGAAAGTGACAAAAGATTTTTCTTGTTGGAGAAAAAAGATCTTTTATAGGAGGGCTCAAAATTTGCCCTAAATCTCAACTGATCGGCCAAGATCGTCCAGGACGATCGATAGATTATCCTGTACGATCAGTTCAAAATCACCTATTTCAGCCTGGATGATCTGGCCCTTCTGGATGATCAGTAGAAAAAATTGTTCAGATCATCCCGTACGATTCTGCGATCGTCCTGGACGATTAGTGTAAATTCAAGAATTTCGTCCAAAAGACTGCTCTGGTCATCCAGAAAAACTTGTGCTGGATGACCTAAAAATAACTTGATCGTCCAGGACGATACGGATATCATCCTGTACGATTAGTTCAAAAAAGTGCCAAAATCATCCTGATCACCGCTCTGGATTTACAGCTGAAACACACTAGACGATCATGATCGTCCCGGATGATCTTGCGATCATCCCATATGATATGATCGTATCAATTAAATATTAATTGCTTTCTTTAATCACCAGACTAATTTAGACATGATTGTACTTGATCGTCCAGGACGATACACATATAATCCTGGACGATCAGATCAAATCTCTAAAAATAAAACTTGCCTAACTTGATCTAGCGGCTGAGAATTTTTGATTTGAGCCTATCGTCCCGTACGATGTATGGATCATCCATGACGATCGGCTTAATCAGACAGACTTAACTTGGTCGCCCTAATTAGGGTTTCTATTTTCACTTGATTGTCTAGGACGATGTCCATATCATCCAGGATGATCTGAATAAAAATTGAACAGAAACTCTAATTCACTCAAAGTCTCCCCCTGAGTGTGTGTGTGCAAGGTTACTTAGCTAGGGGATCAGTTACATTACATTTGACTCAAGAAAAGAAAAATATTACATTTAGACACACTTGGACCTGATCTTGAGTTGGCTTGAGTTGCTTTTGATCTTTTATACCTAAAATGGATTAGCCAAGTAAAACAGAATACAAACATATTTGTCATCATCAAAACTGTACTTTTGAAACCAGATTTGTAATAATCTCTCCCTTTTTGATGATGACAAATATTAGTGCAATAGTTTAAATATAAAATAACCAGGAGTTAACTAACGTACATCAAAAAACAAATATTTTTCCAAATTTCATTGAACAACTAGAACAATACAGGAAAAATAACTATAAATGAAATAAACAGCACAAAATAAGATCAATACATAAAATAAAAATTACTACAACTGACTCCCCCTTTTAACATCACAAAAAGGAGGAGGAACCGACACAACAGTACAGATAGAAAAGCACAAAATAAAAAACTAAAATAGAGGCAGATCCTGATCAGAAGGAGGAGGTATGGTGGTGTAAAGTAACTATGAATGGCGGCGAAGTGTGCTCCAATCCAGGTAATGTCCTGGTCGTTCTGCTGCTGCTGAGCAACATAGTCAATAAAGCGCTGAAGATCCTCAGTGTGCTGCTGCTCCTGGGCAGCAACATAAGAATTGAATCGGGCCTCCCACTGGTCGAACCGCTGCACCAGATGATCAAAAGGGGAAGCAATGCAAAGGGGAGCAGGTGTATTAGGTGCAGCAGGTACAGGAATAGCTTCTTCTTCTTCCTCAACATTCGGGGTGGGCTCCGGATGTTGTCGGGTACTGGGGAGTACATGGAATGAATTATTTGTGAAGTAGGAAGGAGGGATATTTGGAGGGACTGGATACTGCAGGTTATATTTTATCTCTAAAGCATATGCAATGATGTGTCCTAAAGCTAGATTTGGACGTCGTCTATAGCCCGGATCCCTAATGGTAATAAGATGCTCGATATATCTGAAAAGAAGATTAGTAGCATTGAATTCCCGGTGGACCATGATGTAATAGGTGGTCAGAGATAATAAAGAGGTGATGTGAATGCGATCCCCAGCCTTTGGGATGACGGAGGAACGAAGGACATGTTGAATGGTCCGGGCATCTTTAAGGAGGGAAGTGCAAGCGTTGTCGTGGTAGGGTGCTTTTGTATTTCTAAGGAAGTGATTAACGACACTCCAATCATAATCAGGATCATAAATAAGGGTGTAGAGTTTTTCGCCAGTGACCTAGAGATGAAGGATATTATGAAAGTCCTGGGCTGTGAGTTCTACAGGTCGTTGATTAACATAGGAGTGAAGGGTGGAGTAGTCAGCGGTGATGCGAAGATTGGCGAAGAAGACTTGGAGAAGTTCAAGGCTAAATGGGAAGGCCAGGGTGAGGATGAAAGTGAGGGAGGTATACGCAAAACGATCAAGGACAGGGTAGGTAAGGGTGCGGGGGTTTACGATTTTGGACTGTGTGATTCCCACCTCAAGATATCGTTCGAAGGCAGCCTGATCGGCTGCATTTGAAAAGCGGGGATCAACATTTCCCCGCGAGGAGCTCGCACCCTTTTGCATAGATTGCTTCCCACCAGCCATTAGAAAATACAAGAGAGGAAGTATGGAAGGAGAGGTGTGAAGAAAAACTAAAGAGAATGGTTGTTTAAATAGAAATCGACTGGATCATCCCGTACGATCGCAAGATCATCCAGGACGATATGAGCATTTAGGACAGCCAGGACGATTGGTCAAAAATGCGGTTAGATCATTCAGGATGATCAGAGATCGTCCAGGACGATCAGAGACAGGCGATCATCCCGAGGAGTCAAGCCGGACGACCGTTGATGAAAAGTATCGTCCAGGATGATTAGGTGGATCGTCCAGGACGATATGCAATAAATGTATAGGACGGGCCGAATTTAAATCATCTAACTGCTGACACATGGATCGTCCGGGACGATGAGGTGGATCATCCAGGATGATGAATAATAATTGGCGCATTCTCAGCCGTTCGATCAGATCAGGAAAATATGGATCATATCGTCCAAGACGATGTAAGGATTGTCCAGGACAATCACCAATAATTGGTGTATCTTAGCAGTATGATCAGAGTGGGGACGATTTAAATTGATCATCTAGGATGATTTATGGATCGTCCAGGACGAAGAAGATCGTCCAGGACGATGTGGGGATCGTCCAGTACGATATGAAGAAAAAGTAAAAAAGATGGAGGATGGAGATGAAAGATTAGGGATCCCAAAAATACATACAATAAAACGAAAAATAAAAGCATAGTAAATAAAACTCGAAATGAGAAACACAAAAATACATAAAAATAACAATTTTTTTTAAATCGATCTGCTCTAGTAAATCAAAATTTTCTCTTGATTTTAAATCCAAAAACCAATAAGAAGATGATTGACAGCGCTGAAATCCAGAAAAGTTAGAAAATCAACTTTCATAACTCCCACCTCGGTCACCTTGTGGATGCAAATTCCTTTCAAAACAAAAATCCAATTCAGAAGAAAAGAACTTGGATTAAAAAAGAGATCCTTTTAGGCATCGTTCCAGAAAAATATCTGATATAATAGTATTACAAAGTAAGAAATCAAAAATCAAGATTTTTAAACTCAAGCTTTTGAAAATATTAAGTGGCGCACAGATTTTTCTAAGACATTTAATGATATGAAAGGGAAGAAAACTTCGTTTGGGCTCATTTTGTGCCTCTTATTAATTTGTTTGGCGCTTTGCTCATCTTTTGATTTTTGATACACTTTGTGTATCTTTCAGTTTGGCGACATTTCACATTTTTTTAAGTTTTGGGCTCATTTTATGCCTCTTTTTCAATTTGTTTGGCGCACTGTGCATCTTTTGTAAGCTTTCTTCCTTTCATAATCGTTAAAGAGTCTCAGCTGTGAAATTATCTTCCAGACATAGGAGACGACAAAACTCACTCTCCATAATAAGGAAGAGTAATTCACAAAGCAAAATTTATACATCATATGATAGGTGCAATCACTTGGTTCAGAAAATCATAACAATGACTCAAAACTTTGAAAATACTATTCATATGAGGTAGATTACTGTAGGAAGATAAAATAATCTGTTTCAAAAACCAACTTTTTAATTTTGAAGAAGATTTTTATCCAAAAGAAATAATACACCATTAAAGGAGTTAGAGGAAGAGAAAGAATCATCAATGTTTCTTCCCTTTAACAGATACAGTGGAATCAATCACTGCTTACCAGCTTTCAATTAAAAACAAGGCAAATCCTCAGTCCAAAATCCAGTTTATCAATAGTAGTGAGCAGTGATCTGATTTTGAAAGAGATAAAATAGTAAATAAAAGAGATGAACCAGTAAATAAGAGCAAGTAGAAAATTGCATCAAAATAAATACTCAAATCAAACTGACACCTAGGCTAAAACAGAAATCAACAGAAAAATAAAAATAACAGAAAATAGATAATCAAGTCAAATAGCTAACTAACAGAAATAGAATGAAAAATAGATAAATCAGAAATCAGCAGTCATCAGAATCAAGAATTTATGTTAATTACACCTAATCTGGTCCTCAAAATACTGAATGAGTCGAAGGCCAGTGGTTTAGTAAATATGGCAGCCAACTGATTTTCAGTTGCTACATGATGTAACTCAATGTCCCCTTTCGTAACATAGTCCCTAATGAAGTGATGCCTTATATCAATGTGCTTGGTTCTAGAATGTTGGATTGGATTTTTAGAAATACAGATGGCATTAGTATTATCACACAGAACATAAATAGTGCCCACAGGTAATCCTAAATCCAAGACTAGTTTCTTCAACCAAAGAACTTGGGCCACACAACTTCCTAAGGCAATGTACTCAGCTTCAGCAGTGGAAAGTGCAACTGAGTTCTATTTTCTACTGGACCAAGAGACTAAAGACTGTCTTATAAATTGACAAGTTCTAGAAGTGCTCTTTCTATCCACCCTATATCCTGTAAAGTCAGAATCAAAATATCTAATAATCTCAAAAGAGGTGCTGTGCCTAGGATACCAGATTCTTAGGTTTGGGGTCCCTAAAAGATATCTAAGAATTCTCTTAACAGCAGTCAGGTGGGACTCTTTAGGATCAGCTTGAAACCTAGCACAAAGACAAATACTAAACATAATATCAGGTCGACTAGCAGTCAGGTAAAGCAGTGATCCAATTATTCCTCTATACTTCTTCTGATCAACAGATTTTCCACTTGAATCCTTATCTAACTGAACAGAGGAGCTCATAGGAGTGTTGATTGGCTTGGCTTTGTCCATTTCATATTTCTTCAAAATGTCCTTAGTGTATTTAGATTGATTGAGAAAGGTTCCATCATCCATTTACCTTATGCTAAATCCCAAAAAGTAAGAAAATTCTCCCATCATACTCATCTCAAACTCCTTACTCATTATTTTAGAAAACTCATCACATAAATATTTATCAGAAGATCCAAAAATTATATCATCAACATAGATCTGGACAATGAGTAAATTATCCCCTATTTTCCTCAGAAAAAGGGTGGTGTCTACGCTCCCCTTAACAAACTCTCTTTCTAACAGGAATGTGCTAAGCCTCTCATACCAAGCTCTGGGTGCCTGTTTTAATCCATATAAGGCCTTTTTTAATTTGTAAATATGATTTAGATATTGGGAACTCTCAAAACCTGAGGGTTGTTCTACAAAAACATCCTCTTTTATTACCCCATTTAAAAAGGTACTCTTGACATCCATTTGAAACAGCTTAAATCCCTTATAACTGGCAAAGGCTAGTAGCACTCTAATGGCTTCCAATCTAGCTACAGGGGTAAAGGTCTCCTCAAAATCAATCCCTTCAATCTGATTATACCCCTTAGCCACCAATCTTATCTTATTCGTAACCACCACACCAGAATCATTCATCTTATTTTTAAAGACCCACTTTATTCTCACTATACTTTGATTCCTAGGCCTTTCTACTAACTCCCAAACATCATTCCTTACAAATTGATTCAGTTCCTCTTGCATAGCTAAGATCCAGAATTCATCAGAGAGGGCTTGATTGATGTTGGTGGGTTCAGTCTTTGAGATAAAGGCAGAGTTGTTTACTTTCTTCCTAAGTCCATGCCTAGTCTTAACACCTTCAGAAGGGTCTCCTAAGATCAGTTTTTTAGGATGACTCGAAGAATATCTCCAATCTCTAGGCAACGTGGTTTGAGGTTCCACCCTTTCCTCCAGATTTGCATTTTCTACCGCTTGGGTAATCTCCTCTACCTCTTCTTCTTCCTCAACTCTAGTCACCTTAGGATCAGATTCATCAAACACCACATGAGTTGTCTCTTCCATCACCAAAGTCCTCTTATTAAACACCCTAAAGGTTTTCCCTACATTAGAATAGCCTAAAAACACTCCTTCATCAGATTTGAGGTCAAACTTTCCTAAGGATGAATTCCCGTTGTTCAGAATGAAAACCTTACAATCAAAGATATGGAGGTGGGACAAGTTTGGAGTTCTACCCTTAATGATCTCATAAGGTGTCTTGTTCAGATTTGATCTAACATTCACCCTATTCAGCACATAACAGGAAGTGTTCACCGCTTCAGCCCAAAAGTATTTTGGAAATGAATACTCAGCAAGCATGGCTCTAGCGGCTTCCACTAAGGTCCTATTCTTCTTTTCAGCTACCCCGTTCTGCTGAGGGGTCCTAGGAGCTAAAAAATTATGACTATTCCCTTGCTCCTCACAAAAACTTCCAAACTTCATATTTTCAAACTCTCCACCATGATCACTATGAATAGTCAAGATCTCACAACCTAACTTTCTCTGAATCCAAGTGGAGAAAGACTTAAATTCATCAAATGACTCAGATTTATGTGACAGAAATTTAATCCAAGTGAACCTCGAGTAATCATCAACAATCACAAAACCATAGACTTTCCCCCCTAAGCTGGTAGTGCTAATGGGTCCAAGGAGATCCATGTGAAGGACTTCTAAAGGTCTAGAGGTGCTAATATTCTTAACAGAGTAAAAGGAGGACTGGACTTGCTTTCCTAATTGACAGACATCACACAGGTAGTCCTTAGTGAACTTAAGCTTAGGCACACCTCTAACTAAGTCCTTTTGAGTGACTCTCCTAAGGGTTTTCATACTGGCATGACATAGCCTCCTGTGCCACAATCAAGACTCATCAGCAGTAGTTTTTAAGCAAATTGAATTATCAGCTTTAATATAATTTACATTCATCATGTAGACATTATTGATCATTTGTCCCTGCAAAATAACTTTGTTATTTAAGCTTAAAATACAACAAGTGGGCAGGAATTTAATGTTATATCCTTTGTCACAGAGCTGACTGATGCTCAGCAGGTTGTATTTCAGTCCATCTACAAGCAAAGTATTGTCAATCATAAAATTCTTTGAATCACCAATTATACCTGAACCTACCACTCTCCTGGTGGTGTTATCTCCAAGTGTAGCCTTGCCTCCAGCCTTGGCCTCCAGCAAAATAAACTGATTTGCATCTCCAGTCATGCGTCTTGAACATCCGCTGTCCAGGTACCACATGCTTTTACGAGGTCTTGTGTGAGAGCACACTTACAAAATCATCAAACATCAGATTTAGGAACCTAAATAGGTTTGGGTTCCTTCTTATGAAAAGAAGAATGTAATGCATGTGTGCTGTGCTATGAAACAGGTAATTTGGGCCACCACACCTAATGTGTACTATGGTGAATAGTGCAGGTGTGAGAAATATGTCCTAACATGCCACAAGAAAAACATCTAACACCAGAAAAAGGGTTAACTAATCTACGTAGGTGATAGTGCCTCTTCCTAGATTTGTATGAAACATGTTTTGATGATTTTGAAACAGATTCTTCAAAAGGTGGAGGTGTATAAAACTATACAAAAGTAGGAGGTATTTTATTTTTCTCGAAAGCACTGATTTTTACTCTTAAAAATTTATTTTCCTTGTTAAGACTTGTAATTTCAAATTTCAATGCTCCATTGCTACTCTCCACTTCACATGCTAGTTTGTCTAATTCTTTGAAAGCTTTCTCTAAATCAATATGTGAGGTTTTCAGCAAATCATGTTCAACGATTAAATCAGAATGCTTTTTGTTCAGCTCATCAAATTCATCAAGTAAAGACATATGATTACAATCAATAGTAGAATGATCTTTAATCAAAATTTCATGCTCTTTTTATAAATTTAGAAGTTCTAGTTTCAGGCTAGCATGAGTTTTCTTGAGCTTCCTATGCGATGCATGAATTCTTTCAGACACTTCAAATAATTGATCGTAAGTAAGCTCACATACCTCTTCCTGGTCAGACTGACCAGAATGATCATCAGCCATCAGACACAAATTGGTTTCCTCCTTTTCAGCTTCAGTCTCAGAGGAGTCGGATGTAGAATCTACCCAGAATGCCTTCTGAATCTGCTTATTGTCCTTTCTGAACTTGTGTTTCTCCTCACCCTTCTTCTTGCTTGGGTGAGCTTTAAGTGTAAGATAATCATCCTTAATGTGTCCAGGCTTCTTGTATTCTAAACAAACAGTATCAAATGAACCTTTAAGATTTTTGTTGGACTTATCCTTATTCCACTTCTGAAAGTTCTTGTGTTTCTTCCTTAGAAAGCTTTTGAATTGCCTAGTGATTAAGACAATGTCATCACTATCAAACCTGGAAGCACTAGTATCACTCTCGTTGGCCTTCAGTGCCACTGTTTTCTCTTTCTTCTTCTCACCTGCATCAAGCTATCTTTGGTTCACCCCTTGCTCCTAAGTAATGAGTGATCCAAGTAAGCTATCAATAGAGTAAGTATTTAAATCTTTAAATTCAGTGATTGCAGTTATTTTAGCATCATACGAAGCAGGCAAACGTCTAAAAATTTTATTCACTCTTTCATAGTTTGTAAGTTCTCTTCCTAAGGCACGCAAAGAAGTGAAAATTTGAGTGAACCTCGTATACATTTCAGAAATAGATTCAGTAAGTTTCATGTGAAAAAGTTCGTAGTCATGAAGCAATATGTTTAACCTAGACTGTTTGATTTAAGTTGTACCTTCATAAGTGATGCAAAATCTATCCCAAATTTCTTTACCAGTTGTACAAGTAGAGAAACGCATGTAATCTTCAGATTTTAAAGCATAAAAAAATAGTTCAAATATTTGGCATTCAGTTGGGCTAAGTCACGATCATCAAAAGTCCAATCAGTGAAGGGCAGTTCAGTTTTAACATTGTTAATCAATCTAATAGGTGGTTCATAGCCACCCTTAACAAGCATCCACATGCGACAATCTATAGATTGAAGAAAAGTGGACATGCAAGTTTTCCAAAAATTAAAAGGTATGTTATCAAATAATGGTGGTCGTGTAATTGAACAACCTTCAGCAGTATTATGATTACCAAAGTTAGCCATGGATCACATTCAAAAGTTTTTTAAAATTAGATTTTATGAATCCTGCTCTGATACCACTTGAAAGTTTGATAGGGATGTTAAGCCCTGATGAACTAGTCCCGAGGCTAACCAAGAGGAGGGGGGGGGGGTGAATTGGTTATTTAAAAATTCGAGGGCAATAGGAAATAATCTTTTCGATGATTTGCAGCGAAAGCAAGTAAATACATACACGAAAAGATTAAACACAGATTTCTCCCATGCAGATAATCACAGAAAACTAAAGTGCAGAAAATAATAAGAATGAATACACCAGATTTTATAGTGGTTCAGTCAAATTGACCTACGTCCACTCCCCGGAGCCTCCCCTCCGGGTATTGCACTAACTGAAAGTGACTCTCCTTCTGCTCCCACAGCAAGGCGGAGAAGCCTGTACAAAAAACTCCTTTCCACCGACACGGTGAGACAGAGAACCTAACCTCCTTTCGCTTCCTCCTGAAGCAGGCAGAGAAACTTGGACTCCTTTCGCTTCCTCCTGAAGCAGGCAGAGAACCTGAACTCCTTTCGCTTCCTCCTGAAGCGGGCAGAGAACTCGGATCTTCTTGCGAACGATCCTCCCATAGAAAATACTGACAAGATGAGAGACGACGAACGGAGAAGATGATGCTGATCCTTGCTTGGAGCAACCTTTGTGAATCCCTCACAAACTCCCCCTCACAAGATCCTCTCTCTCTCTCCCAAACTCTCTCTCTCTCTAGGGTTTCTCTGTAAAGAAAAGTGGCAAAAGATTTTTCTTGTTGGAAGAAAAAGGTCTTTTATAGGAGGGCTCAAAATTTGCCCTAAATCTCAACTGGTTGGCCAAGATCGTCCAGGACGATCGATAGATCGTCTTGTACTATCAGTTCAAAATCACTTGTTTCAGCCTGGATAATCTGGCTCTTCAGGACGATCAGTAGAAAAAATTGTTCAGATCGTCCCGTACGATTCTACGATCGTCCGGGACGATTAGTGTAAATTCAGGAATTTCGTTCAGAAGACCGCTCTGGTCGTCTAGAGATACTTGTGCTGGACGACCTAAAAATGACTTGATCGTCCAGGATGATACGGATATCATCCTGTACGATTAGTTCAAAATGTGCCAAAATCATTCTAATCACCGCTCTAGACGTACAGTTGAAACACACTAGACGATCATGATCGTCCCAGACGATCTTGAGATCATCCCGGATGATATAATCATATCAATTAAATATTAATTACTTTTCTTAATCACGAGACTAATTTAGGTATGATTGTACTGGATCATCCAGGACGATACACGTATCGTCCGGGACGATCAGATCAAATCTCTAAAAATAAATCTTGCCTAACTTGATCTAGCAGCTGAGAATTTTTGATTTGAGCCTATCATCCCGTACGATGTATGGATAATCCAGGACGATCGGCTTAATCAGACAGACTTAACTTGGTCACCCTAATTAGGGTTTCTGTTTTCACTTGATCGTCCAAGATGATGTCCATATCGTCTAGGACGATCTCAACAAAAATTGAACGGAAACTCTAATTCACTCAAACTCTCACCTTGAGTGTGTGTATGCAAGGTTACTTAGCTAGGGGGTCAGTTACATTACATTTAACTCAAAAAAAGGAAAATATTACATTTAGACACACTTAGACCCGATCTTGAGTTGGCTTGAGTTGCTTTTGATCTTTTGTACCTGAAATGGATTAGCCAAGTAAAATAGAATACAAACATTTTTTTCATCATCAAAACTATACTTTTGAAACCATATTTACAACAATTATAAAGGAGACTGATCACATTAGTGTTAGTGAATGTTCATCACACTATGAACCAATAAGTATAGGCCGCTTAAGTCTGAGTGAGCATCCGACATTATTAGAACTACATACGAGAGGGCGTGTAAGTATCAATTACTGGACGGCCTTTAGCGCACCTATGTTTCACCTCCACCAATAGAGTCAGCAGTTTGATCAGGGAGAGGATGGTGAAGGCACACCAGTTGTTGGAGGATATTAGACAATGGACAACAAACTAGTGAGAGCTCAAGAATGCTATGTATGATTGCCTTGGTATGAGTTGGTCCGCGAGCATGCATTTCGTCACCAGGCCGACTTAGGTGCTCTGGAGGCAAAAAATGACTATGTAGAACTTGTACGATTAACATAGGCTTGGGATTGTATTGATGATATTGATCCCCCAATAACTAATTTTGTTGGGGAATTAGGCGGCATTATTTTTGAATAACTGTATGAATGAATAAATTTCATCAGTAAGGATGTCCTTTAGTGTGCACTTAATGGATGGCCAATCATTAATAATGTAGAATACATCAAAAGCATATCAAATAAATCAAGGCTTATTATTAGATACACATAACATGATAATCCATTATGTCCTTGGCTATTGCATCTTCACACTGCGAAGAGCAACCGACTTGGTGGAATATGACAAATACTTGCATGAATCATATGATATATGGTGGACATCATAACTGTAACTCCAAGTTCATCTCTTACTACTTCGCTGCCATTCTTCATTAACAAATAGACTTGAAGCCATATGAGATCATCGCTTGGATGGAGTCAAAATTTAACATTAACTTCCCTTACATCAAGGCTTAAGATGTACGATAAAAACTATTAAATTATTATTTGGTAGTTTCGAGGAGTCATACTCTTCACTACATCGTCGGTACCTACAGGCCATTAAATTTGCACTTTCGGGACTGGTTCAACGAGTAGAAGTTATTGGGAATAATCTATTTAAATTAGTATTTTGGGCATTCGGTCCAACAATTGGGGGACAGAAATTTTGCACCCGGTGTTTAGTTTGGATGGGATGTTTCTGTTGGGTAAGTACAGAGGGACTCTACTTGCCATAGTTGGTACTGATGGGAATGGTGGCCTGTACCCCCTCGCATTTACTACTATAGAGTGACTCAAATGAGACATGGGTCTGGTTTTTGCAGATGCTGTATGACCTTATTATACAGGTTCATGCCCAACAAGAAATCTATTTTGTATTTGACAAGCACTCTGAAATAGTTAGAGGATGTCAGAAAGTATTCCCTCATGCAGCACACCATCACTGCTTACGCCACCTTAGAGAGTACTTCAAGAAATTTATTCAGCATGTTGGAGTTACTGGCTCAGATGATGTTTGTGAGAAGTTGTACTTTGCCAAAAACACAGACGACCTTGTAACTTTTAACAGACTAAAATCAGACATAAAAAATATACAGTAGGAAGCACATCAGTGGTTGGTCGAGCAAGATGTTAGTAAGTGGAGCCTTTTGTATGATGGTGTGTGCCGTTACAGAATCATGACCATGAATGCTTTAGAGTGCTTTAATGGGGTGTTAAGATGTGCTCATGGCCTACCCATGTGGGGTTTAATCATAGCTATTTAATACAACCTCATAGCCATATTCAATAAGTATTCTATTGATGTAAGCGCGTGGCTTGTTGTCGGAGAGTCATTGTTCACCCCCCGGATAAGGAGCTCATTAGAGCGATACGAGCGTGAAGCACGCCATTGTCTAGCCCCAATTTTCATAAATAACTAGGAGTACCAGGTGTTCGATATGTCATGTAAGGCATTCAAGATTTAAATTGATTATTCTCGTATGTGTACCTACAGTTGTCATAAGCCATAATTATATCATATGCCTTGCCTTCATGCTATTATATTTGCCAGAGCAAGAAGATGGGATTACAATATGTATGTTTCACCCAACTATAACACAGAGTTCTACTAATATAGTTATGCAAGCCTTTTTCATGTCATACCAAAGAAGGTGTACTGGCCACCATTTGATGAGGTTGAAGGCATAATACCATTACTACCACCAACATTCCATCCACGGGTTCGGAGAAGACGTTACAATAGATTTAGAAATATAATGGATGATCCCCAAAGGAATACTGGTCGAGCTTACAAAGTTTACGGTGTAATCGGCCATAATAGCATGACCTGCCCAAATAAGGTGAGCAGTTCAAGGTTAGTTATTTACTATGCATATTTTCTTGCTTAAATTTCATAACTGAAATGACCTATCTTCTCTTTTTCAGGTTGGGCGAAATGCGCATATAGTACTAATTAGCAACCTAGATTCAATTTGCAAGTAGTGTGATGTTGTACTGAACTTATGTGAAATGGAATTGGGTTTGTAATGGTGTTATGGTTGTAAGAAAATTTTAAATTGCCGTGAATTATAATTTTTTTATAAGTTGGAGTACTGTTTAATGAATTTACATTTTCTTCTCTACTAATTCGACGATTAAATTCTCTATGCCTAAAAATTTTTGATGTAATAATTTAAACAACATAAAACTTTATAAAATGTCTGAACTCAGAAGTAACATTCCAATAACAAGTAGAATATTGTATTGAAAACCATATTCAGACAGACACGAACGTACAGATCCATACAACTTAATAACTTTGATGACAACAAACAAAAACCACATTCAAACTGTATTTAGAATTTACTTAACTAACACACTTAAGAAAGTTCTAAAAAAATTAAAGGCCTTCAATGATTCTTTATTACGATGCGCATGGGAGCTTGGAGTTGGGCAACAATTAAATTTGTGTTGAAACCAATGCTAGACGCATTGCCAATCCTATGTATTGAGAAACTCTTTCCTCTTTTTACTTGCCATAATAATTAGATTCTCATATGTATCAATGAGGAATGCTTCAACCATATGATGCCATTTACGGTAAAGAATATAGTGATCTATATCAACTGTTGGGTTGTCCACAATCACCTCAAACGACCCATCTTCACAACATCAATTCTTAGCAGTTCTAGCCTTCAGAATGTTAATCGGAGCTATATGTCCCAAATGTTCCATAAACCTCTTTTGTAGAAATCTCCAACCCACCTCATTCAAATGGGCTCCATCCCTGTAAAAGGGAATCTCTATAAATCTGATGTGTGTGCCATAATATGCAGTCTTCCATGTCTCACTAGGAATACATACAGCACCAGTAAATGTCATTAGATCTGGCTATCTCCTCTAACCCATTATTAGTAGAATGTGCTAAATATTCCTTCAATCGATTGCTGCACTCCACAATTAAATTCTTTAAAGAGATTTTTGGTGTTATATACATTGCATACGAAGATATAACAAGCACAAGAAGATTTGCAAAGCAAGTGGAGAATACATGATGCCAATTATATGCATCCAAACAAGGAAGACATGCTCAATTTATAGGAGAAGTCCATTAGGTTATAAGAGCTATTATCAATTAGGAAGAATTATATGAAAAGACTGATTTGACATTATTTATAGATTTGATAGTATGAATTGATTTGACAACACAAGATGATTTGATAATACATGCTGATTTGACAAAACAGACTGATGTGATAAAACATAGCAATGTTACAAACTAATTTATACATTTTAGGGTTATTAAATTTAAGTTGTGATTTGAGAATACAAACTATTTTCATAGTAGGAACTTATTGGGCATTTTATTAAAAGGAGCATGTTTTAAATTTAAAATAGTTTAGAAGAAAGTTAAAAAGAATTTAAAATGGAGCAAATACAAAATTTAATTATCCAATTTCAATAGAAACTGGAACTTCATTATCTGATTTCTGCTTTAACTGTGATTTTAAAAGAAACAAGATTTTACTTCCCTGATTTCTATAAATTTCTTAATTTTTCCTATAAACTTTTAAATAAATTTTTTTCTGATTTGAAAAAAATCGGCACATGAAAATCCAGATAATGAAGTTTTGATTTCCAGTGAAATCAGATAATTACGTTTCATATTTTCTCCTTTTAAATTATTTTGTTAACATGCTCCTTAAGGTAATTTAAATTTAAAACATGCTCCTTTTTATAAAATGCCCGAACTTATTTGACAATGCACATTTATTTTGACAATATGTACATATTGTGATAAATATTGGAAAAACATTTTATTATAGATATGGCAGATCAGGATGACAGATCTCACCATCATCAACGAGCTCATGAAGTGTCGGAATTTTTGACTCATGTACTAGAAGATACTTATGTTCTGAGCATCGCTGCACTAGGTATTGCCCATAGGGTTGCTGCTCCATATCAAGTATAAGTTCATATTTTAGTTATATGCATGCTTTTAATTATAGTTAATGATATGGTAATAATTTAATTTAAATTCATTGGCTTCAGTGTTACTAGGGGCTTCTCACCTACACATGACACGAGAGTGGCCGGTTGTCTGTGGAAGATTCATTTATGGATTATATCTCATCGGAATGAATCTTATCCAGCACATACTTTATGGTAGACTGGACCATTACCTGATCATTGCACTTGCCGAGTGATAGTACCCTTCCATGAACACATTCCATTTTCATATAGGGGAAATGACCATCACCCTGTAGGATGTGCAGGCTTTGCTCAGACTTAGGGTAGACAGGGATGCCATGGTTGGGCCACTTATTATGGGACCTCATCTACGATGGGAGACCTGGCATGATTATTGCGACGAGCTGCTCGATGTTCACTATGATTCAGAGATGGTATACCACCACCACCATGCATATTAGAATGTCCAAGCTACTTTTGCTATGGGGCATTCAGAGATCAACTCGATGATGCCAATGTGCTGGTTGCTATTGACCTTCTACATAGAGTCCTATGGTAACTTGGATGATAATGTGTTCATGCAACATATTAGAGTATATATTTTCAGGCATTGACTAAAAATAGGCTAAATACATTAAGTTTAGTAGGTGTATCACTCACCGATTTATCGGTCAGCATGGTGAAAGTGTAAGCTCTATGCAGTAGGCACTTGACGATTATGATGAGTTGTATTCCAGGCTAGAGTCTTCTTTACTTATTGAGTACAACTTACTTGATTCTGGTGAGGAGCATGGGAGATAACAGTCCAGCAGAGGTTATGATGAGCCTCATATGTCAAGGCAGTCTACATCAGATGCTCCATCTAGAATGATGGGAGAGAGCAGTCATGTAAGAGCATTATATGAACCTGTAAGGCAGTTAATGTATGTTGGTTCTGGAGACTTTGTTGTGCCATCATAGTTTGCTACAGGATTTCCCAGTATGATGGGGGGCATGGTTTGTCAAAAGTAGGACCATCAAGATAATATTGCAATCAGCACGACCTATAATGGGGTTGTAGTGTTCCTGCGTATCAGACATATACTCAAGCATCACAGCAAGTGCTGGTACACATGTCAGGTATACAGATCCTGGCTAGTGCAGCTACACACATCAGGTATATAGATCTCTGCTAGACTGTGACAGTCCAAATGGATTCATCCCTGCTGGGATCTACATACCTGATGTGTGTAGTGGCACATGCTATGATGTTTGAGTATTTATCTGGTATGAAGGAACACTACTTCTATATTGTAGGCCGTACTGATTTCAATATTATCTTGATGGTCGTACCTCAAATGAACGTTCCCCCCACCCCCCATCATGCTAGGAAATCCTACAATGAACTATGATGGCACAACAAAGTCTCTAGACCCAACATCTTTGACTTCCTTGCTAGTTCATATATCTCTCTTATATGGCTGCTCTCTCCCATCATCTGATACAGAGCTTCTGATGTAGACCGCCTTGACATCTGAGTCTCATCATGTCCTCTGTTAGATTATTGTCTCCCATGCTCCTCATCAAAATCAAGCAAGCTGTAGTCAATAAATAAAGAAGATTTTAGCCTAGAGTATAGCTCATCATAATTATCAAGTGCCTGCTATATAGAGCTCGCACTTTCACTATGCTGACTAATGAATTAGTGAGTGCTACACCTAATATAATCATCCTATTTTAAGGAAATGCCTGAAAATATATGCTCCAATAGGCTGCGTGAACATATTATCATTCAAATCATCATAGAACTCTCTGTAGAAGGTCCATAGCAACCAGCATAGTGGCATCATCAAGTTGATTTGTGAATGCCCCATACCAAAAGTAGCATGTATATTCTCATCTGCGTGGTGGTGGTATAATATCTCCGGATCAGGGTGAGCACTGAGAAGCTTATCTCAACAATCATGCTAAGTCTCCCATCGTAGACTAGATCTCACAAAAAGGTGGCCCAACCATGGCATCCCCGTCCACCCTAAGTCTATGCAAAACCTGCACATCTTGTCGGGAGATGGTCATTTCCTCTATAGGCAAATAGAATGTGTTTGTGGAAGGGCACCATCTCTTGACAAGTGCAGTAATCAGGTAATGGTCCAGTCTAACATAAAGTACATGCTGGATAAGATCCATTCTAACAAGATATAATCCCTAAATGAATCTTCTACAGACAACCAACCACTCTCATGCCATGTGCAGGTGAGCAGCCCCCAATAACACTGAAGACTATAAATTTAAATTAAATTATTACCATCTCATTAACTATAATTAAGAGCATGCATATAACTAACATATGAACTTATACCTGATTCGGAGCAGCAGCCCTATAGACAACGCCCAGTGCAGTGATGCTCGGAACATAAGTTTCTTCTACTACATGAGTCTAGAATTCTAACACTTTATGAGCTCGTTGATGAAGGTGAGATCTGCCACCCTGATCTGTCATATCTATAATACATTTTTTTCCAATATTTATCACAGTATATGTGTATTATCAAAATTAGTGTGTATTGTCAAATAAGTTTGGGCATTTTATAAAAATGAGCATGTTTTAAATTTAAATTAATTTAAGGAGCAGGTTAATAAAGGAATTTTAAAAGGAGCAAACATGAAACTTAATTATTCAATTTTAATAGAAACTGAAACTTCATTATTTAGATTTTCATGTGTTGGCTTTCTTCAAATCAGAAAAAAAATTTATTTAAAAGTTTACAAAAAAATTAAGAAATTGATAGAAACTAGGGAAGTAAAATCTGACTTCTTTTAAAATCACGATTAAAGCAGAAACTAGATAATGAAGTTTAGATTTCTACTAAAATCAGATAATTAAGTTCATATTTGCTCCTTTTTAAATTCTTTTTTTAACTTGCTCATTAAACTATTTTAAATTTAAAACACACTCATTTTAATAAAATGCCCAATAAGTTCCTATTATGAAAATAGTCTATATTCAGAAATGATAACTTAAATCTAATAATCCTAAAATGTATAAATTGATATTGTAACGTTGCTATATTTTATCACATCAGTTTGTTCTGTCAAATCAGCATGTATTATCAAATCAGGTTGTGTTGTCAAAGCAGTTCTTACTGTTAATTCTATCAGTAATGTCAAATCAGTCTATTCATTATTTCTTACCAATTGATAATAACTCTTATAATCTAATGAACTTCTTCTATAAATTGAGCATGTCTTCGTTGTTTGGATGCATGTAATTGACATCTTGTATTCTCCACTTCCTCTACAAATCTTTTTGTGCTTGTTAGATCTTCATATACAATATATAGGACACTAAAAATATCTTTAAAGAATTTGATTATGGAGGTTAGTAGTCAATTAAAGGAATATTTAGTGCATTCCACTAATGATGGGTTAGAGGAGATGGCCAAATCGAATGACATTTATCGGTGTTGTATGCATCCCTGGTTAGACATGGAAGACTGCCTATTATTGCAGGCAAATGTTGAAGTTATGGAGATTCCCTTTTATAGGGATGGAGCCCGTTTAAATGAGGTGGGTTGGAGATTTCTGCAAAAGAGGTTTATGAACAACTGGGACATGCCACACTGATTAACATTTTGAAGGCTAGATTTGCTGAAATTGGACGCTGTGAAGATGCACCATTTGTGGTGATTGCGGATAACCCAATAGATGATATAGATTATTGTATTCTTTACCTTAAATGACATCCTACGGTTGATACATTCCTCATTAAGACATATGAGAATATGATTGTTATGGCAAGTAAAAAGAGGAAGGAGTTTCTCAATGTATCGGATTGGAAATGTGTCCAGCATTAGTTTAAGCACAAATTCAATTGCTGCCCAACTCTAAGATTGCATGCGCATTGTGATCAAGAATCATTGAAGGCCTTCATTTTTTTAGAACTTGCTTATGAGTTTAGTTAAGTAAATTCTGAATGTGATTTGAAGGTGGTTTGTGTTGGTTATCATCAAAGTTATTAACTTTTATAGATCTGTACATTCGTGTCTATCTGAATGTGATTTTCAATATAATTTTTAATTATTATTGAAATGTTGCTTCTGAGTTTAGACATTTTATAAAGTTTTATGTTGTTTAAAATTATTACCTAAAAAAGTTTTAGGTGAAGAGAATTTAATCATTGAATTAGTAGAGATGGAAATGTAAATTCATTAAATAGCACTCCAACTTATAATGAAATTACAATTCACGATAATTTGAAAATTTCTTACAACCATAACACCATTACAACCCGATTCCATTTCACACATAACTTCAGTACAATATCATGTTGCTTGTAAATTGAATCTAGGTTGCTAATTAGTATTATATACACATTCTGCCCAACTGAAAATGTTAAGATATGTCATTTTAGTTATGGAATTTGAGCCAAAAATATGCATGGTAAATTACAAACCTTGAACTGCTCACCCTATTTGGGCAGATTGTGCTATTATGGCCGATCACACCGCAAACTTTGTAAGCTTGACCATTATTCCTTCGGGGCTCATCCATCATATGTTTGAATCTTTTGGAACATGGTCTACCAGCCCGCCGATGAAATGCTAGTGGTAGTAATGGTATTATGCCTTCAACCCCATTAAATGGTGGCCAGTACACCTTCTCTAGTATGATGTGAAAAACACTTGCATAACTACGATAGGTAGAACTCTATGCTTTAGGATGGTAAAACAAATGTACTGTAATCCCATCTTCTTGCTCTAGCAACTACAATAGCATTAAGGAAAGGCATATGACATAATTGTAGCTTATGACAATTACAGGTACATGCTCGAGGAGAATCGATTTCAACCTTAAATGCCCTATATGACATATCAAACACCTTGTACTCTTGGTTATATATGTAAATTAGGGCTTGACAATGACGTGCTTTACGCTCGTATCGGTCCAATGAGCTCCTTATCCAAGGGATGAATAGTGACTTTGTGGTAGCAAGCCAAGTGTTTACATCGTTATAATTCTTATTGAATATGGCTATGAGGTTATAGTAAATAGCTCTGATTAAACCCTACATGGGGAGGCCACGAGCATATCTTAACACCCGATTAAAGCAATCTAAAGCATTTGTGGTCATGATTTTGTAATGACACCCACCATCATACAAAAGGCTCCACTTACTAACATCTCGCTCGACCAACCACTGATGTGGTTCCTACTTTATATTTTTGATGTCTGACATTAGTCTGTTCAAAGTTGCAAGGTCATATGTGTTTCCAACAAAGTACAACTTCTCACAAACACCATCTGAGTTAGTAACTCCAACATGCTGGATGAATTTCTTGATGTTCTCTCTAAGGTGGTGTAAGAAGTGATGGTGTGCTACATGAGGGAATACTTCCTGACATCTTCTAGCTATTATGGAGTGCTTGTCATATACAAAGCAGATGTCTAGTCGGGCATGAACTTGTGGAATGAGGTCGTGTAACATCTTTAAAACCAAGCCATGTCTCATTTAACTCATGTCTCATTTGACTCATCCTCCACAATAGCAAATGTGAGGGGGTACAGACCACCATTCCCATCAATACCAACTGCGGTAAGTAGAGTCCCTCTATATTTACCCAACAAAAACATCCCATCCAAATTAAGCACCAGGCGATAGAATTCTTGTCCCTCAATTGTTGGGCTGAATGCCTAAAATACTGATTTGAATCGATTATTCCCAATAACTTCTACGCAGTAAATTGATCTTAGAAGTGCTAATTTAATGGTCTGCAAGTGTCAATGTAGTGAGGAGTATGACTCCTCGAAACTACCTAATACTAATTTAATAGCTTTCCATTATGCATCCCAAGATTTGATGCAAGAGATCTTAATGTCAAATTTTGACTCCATTTGAGCAATGATCTCATGTGGCTTCAAGTCTATTTATTGAGAAAGAATGGCAGTGATGTAGTAAGTGAAAGTTCGATAGGGATGTTAAGCCCTAGTGAACTAGTCCCGAGGCTAACCAAGAGGGGGGGTGAATTGGTTATTTAAAAATTTCACGATAACAATGAAAATCTTTTTATAACGTGCAGCGGAAACGAATTAAAACAATGATAAAAAGATCAACCACAGATATTCACCCAAGCAGTTAATATTAGAAAAGTAAAGTGCAAAACTGAATCAGAAAAGCAAACCAGATTTTATAGTGGTTCGGTCAACTTGACCTACGTCCACTCCCCAGAGCCTCCCCTCCGGGTATTGCACTAAACAAAAGTGTCTCTCCTTTTGCTCCCACAACAAGGCGGAGAAGCCTGTACAAAAACCTCCTTTTCACCACACGGTGAGGCAGAGAACCCAACCTCCTTTCGCTTCCTCCTGAAGCAGGTAGAGAACCTTCGAACTCCTTTCGCTTCCTCCTGAAGCAGGCAGAGAACCTTCGAACTCCTTTTGCTTCCACCTGAAGCGGGCAGAGAACCCCGGATCTTCTTACGAACGATCCTCCCACGACGACCACCGACTAGACGAAAGACGACGAGCGGAGAAGACGACTCTGATCCGTGCTCGGAGCAACCTTAGTGAATCCCTCACTAACTCCCCCTCACAAGATCTTCTCTCTCTCTCCCAACTCTCTCTCTCTCTCTAGGGTTTCTCAGGGAAGGAAGGCAGCAAAAGATTTTTCCAAAAATTGGAAAAAGTTCTTTTAAAGGAGGGCTTAAAATTTGCCCTAAATCTCAACTGGTCGGCCAAGATCGTCCAGGACGATCGGTAGATCGTCCTGTACGATCAGTTCAAATTCAGCTGTTTCATCCTGGACGATTAGGCTCTTCTGGATGATCAGTAGAAAAAGTTGTTCATATCGTCCCGTACGATCCTGCGATCGTCCGGGACGATTAGTGCAAATTGAGGGAAATCGTCCAGAAGACAGTTCGGGTCGTCCAGAGAAATCTGTGCTGGACGACCAAAAAATGACTCGATCATCCCGGACGATAGGGTCATCGTCTGGTACGATTAGTTCAAAAAGGCCCCAAATCATCCTGAACACAGTTCGGGTCGTACAGCTTAAATGCACTAAACGATCATGATCGTCGGGGACGATCCTACGATCGTCCAGGACGATATGATCGTATCAACCAAAAATAAATTGCTTTCCTTAATTACCAGATTAAATTAGGCATGATTGTACTGGATCGTCCGGGATGATACACGTATCGTACGGGACGATCAGACCAAGTATCTAAAAATAAGAACTTGCCTAACTTGATCTGGCGGCTGAGAATTTCTGATTTGGGCATATCGTCCCGTACGATCCAAAGATCATCCAGGACGATCTGCTCAATCATACCCTCTTAACTTAGTCGCCCTAATTAGGGTTTTTGTTTTGGCTGGATCGTCCAGGACGATGTGAAAATCGTCGAGGACGATCTGAACAAAATTTTAACAGAAACTCTAATTCACTCAATCTCTCTCCCTGAGTATGTGTGTGCAAGGTTACTTAGCTAGGGAATCAGTTACATTACAATTGACTCAATAAAAAGAAAAATCATACATTTGACACACTTGGACCCGATCTTGAGTTGGCTTGAGTGGCTCGCAGTCTTTTGTGCCTGAAACAGATTAGCCAAGCAAAACACACTGGAAACATATTTGTCATCATCAAAACCAGATTTGCAACAATCTCCCCCTTTTTGATGATGGCAAACATTTGTAAAGTAGTCTGAAAATAAAAGTAAACTAGGAGATCAAATAAAACAAACATTTTTTAAATTTTCATTTAACATCTAAAACAATACAGGAAACATGACTCAGAAAACAGAAACAGACACGACTACAACTGACTCCCCCTTTTGACATCACAAAAAGGAGGAGGAAAAATAGAACACGAAAATAAAACATAAATAGAACAACTACAAAACAGGAAAATCAGAATTTTTCCTTGATTTTAGATTCAAAAACCAATGACAGGACGATTGACAGCGCTGAAATCCAGAAAAGGTTGGAAATAATGAACTTTCGTAGCTCCGACCCGGGCACCTTATCGATGCAAACCTCTTTCAAAACAAAAATCCGATTCAGAATAAAAGACATTAGATTTGAAAAGAAATCCTTTCAAGCCTCGTTCCAGAAAAATATCTGATATAATAGTGTTACAAAGTAAAAAATCATGAAACCAGGATTTTCAAGACTCAAGCTTTTGAAAATATTAAGTGGCGCACAGATTTTTCTAAGACATTTAATAATCTAAAAAGGAAGAAAGCTTGGTTTGGGCTCATTTTGTGCCTCTTTTTCAAATTGGTTGGCGCTTTGCGCATCTTTTGATTTTTGATACACTTTGTGTATCCAATTTGGCAATTTCGCATCTTTTCAGTTTTGGTCTCATTTTATGCCTCTTTTTCAAATTATCTGGCGCACTGCGCATCTTTTATATGCTTTCTCTTTTTCATAATCATTAAAGAGTCTCAGCTGTGAGATTATCTTCCAGACATAGGAGATGACTCTCCGCAGTAAGGAAGAATGATTCACAAAACAAAAGCCATACAACATATGATAAATGCAATCACTATGTTTAGAAAATCAAACTAATGACTCAAGACTTTGAAAAACACTATTGATATGAGGCAGATTACTGTAGGAAGATAAAATAATCTCTATTTCAAAAACTAACATTTTAATTTTGAAGAGGATTTTTATTCAAAAGAAACTACACACCAGTAAAGGAGTTAGAGGAAGAGAAATAATTATCAATGTTTCTTCCCTTTAACAGATTCAGCGAAGTCAATCACTGCTTACCAGCTTCCAAACCAAAATAAGGTAAAAACTCTCAGTCAAAAATTCAGATCATCACAAGTAGTGAGCGGTGATCCGATCTTGAAAAGCATAAAACAGTAAGTGCAAGATATGAACCAGTAAATAAATAAATAAAAACAGGTAGAAAATCACAGCAAAGTAAATACTGAAATCAAACTAATAGTAAGGCTAACACAGAAATCAACAGAAGAAATAAAATCTACTGAAAGCAAATAATCAAACCAAAATTAACTGACAGAATCAGAAATCAGAATACCAAAACTAACTAACAGAAGTCAGAATACCAAAAAAAAACTAACAGAAGTCAGAATACCAATCAGAACAATCATAAATCAGCAGTCATCAGAATCAAGCATTTATATCAATCACTCATAATCTGGTTCTCAAAATGCTGAATGAATCAAAGGCCAGTGGTTTAGTGAATATGTCAGCCAACTGATTTTCAGTTGCTACGTGATGTAGCTCAATGTTCCCTTTTATAACATGGTCCCTAATGAAGTGATGCCTAATATCAATGTGTTTGGTCCTAGAATGTTGGATTGGATTCTTAGAGATACAGATGGCACTAGTATTATCACACAAAATAGAAATTGTGCCAACAGGTACTCCTAAATCCAAGACTTGTTGCTTCAACCAAAGAACTTGGGCCATACAACTCCCTAAGGCAATGTACTCAGCTTCAGCAGTGGAAAGTTCAACTGAGTTCTATTTTCTACTGGACCAGGAGACTAACGACTGTCCTATGAATTGACAAGTCCCAGAAGTACTCTTCCTATCCACCCTACACCCCGCAAAATCAGAATCAGAATATCCAATGATCTCAAAAGAGGTGCTGTGCCTAGGGTACCAAATTCCTAGGTTTGGGGTTCCTAAAAGATATCTAAGAATTCTCTTAACAACAGTCATGTGGGACTCTTTAGGATCAGCCTGAAACCTAGCACAAAGACAGACACTAAACATGATATCAGGTCGGCTAGCAGTCAGGTAAAGCAGTGAACCTATTATCCCTCTATACTTCTTCTGATCAACAGATTTTCCATTTGAATCCTTATCTAACTGAACTGAGGAGGGCATGGGAGTATTGATTGGCTTGGCTTTGTCCATTTCATATTAAAAACTCTTCACATAAATATTTATCAGAAGATCCAAAAATTATATCATCAACATAGATCTGGACAATGAGTAAGTCATCCCCTAATCTCCTCAGAAAAAGGGTGGTGTCTACGCTCCCCTTAACAAACTCTCTTTCTAACAGGAATGTGCTAAGCCTCTCATACCAAGCTCTGGGTGCCTGTTTCAATCCATATAAGGCCTTTTTTAATTTATAGACATGACTTGGATATTGGGAACTCTTAAAACCTGGGGGTTATTCTACAAAAACATCTTCTTTAATTACCCCATTTAAAAAGGCACTCTTAACATCCATTTGAAACAGCTTAAATCCCTTATAACAGACAAAGGCTAGTAGCACTCTAATGGCTTCCAATCAAGCTACAGGGGCAAAAGTCTCCTCAAAATCAATCCCTTCTATCTGATTATACCCCTTAGCCACCAATCTTGCCTTATTTCTCACCACCACACCAGAATCATTCATCTTATTCTTAAAGACCCACTTGGTTCCCACAATACTTTGATTTTTAGGTCTTTCTACTAACTCCCAAACATCATTCCTTACAAATTGATTCAATTCTTCCTGCATAGCTAAAATCCAAAATTCATCCGATAGGGCTTGATTGATGTTGGTGGGTTCAGTCATTGAGATAAAGGCAGAATGGTTTACTTCCTTCCTAAGTCCATGCCTAGTCCTAACACCTTCAGAAGGGTCTCCTAAGATCAGTTCTTTAGGATGACTCGAAGAATATCTCCAATCTCTAGGCAACTCAGTTTGAGGATCTACCCTTTCCTCCAAATTTGTATTTCCAACTCCTTGGGTAACCTCAACAATCTCATCATCTTCTACTTCAGATCTAGACTCCTTAGGATCAGATTCATCAAACACTACATGGGTTGTTTCTTCCACCACCAAAGTCCTCCTATTGAACACCCTAAAGGATTTCCCCACACTTGAATATCCTAAGAACACTCCTTCATCAGATTTGGGGTCAAATTTTCCTAAGGGTGACTTCCCGTTGTTCAGAATGAAAACCTTACAGCCAAAGACATGGAGGTGGGACAGATTTGAAGTTCTACCCTTAATGATCTCATAAGGTGTCTTGTTCAGTTTGACTCTCACATTCACCCTATTCAGCACATAACAGGCAGTGTTCACCGCTTCAGCCCAAAAGTATTTTGGAAGTGAATACTCGACAAGCATGGCTCTAGCGGCTTCCACTAAGGTCATGTTCTTCCTTTCAGCTACCCCGTTCTGCTGAGGGGTCCTAGGAGCTGAAAAATTGTGACTAATCCCATGATCCTCACAAAAACTTCCAAATCTTTCATTTTCAAACTCCCCTCCGTGATCACTATGGATGGTAATAATCTCACATCCTAACTTCTTCTGAATCCAAGTAGAGAAGGATCTAAACTCATCAAATGACTCAGATTTATGTGACAAAAACTTAACCCAAGTGAACCTCGAATAATCATCTACAATCACAAAACCATAGACTCTCCCCCCTAAGCTGGCAGTGCTAATGGGTCCAAAGAGGTCCATGTGAAGAACTTCTAAAGGTTTAGAGGTGCTAATGTCCTTAACAGAGTGAAAAGAGGACTGGACTTGCTTCCCCAACTGACAGGCATCACACAGGTGATCCTTAGTGAACTTAAGCTTGGGCACACCTCTAACTAAGTCCTTTTGGGTGACTCTCCTAAGGGTTTTCATACTGGCATGACACAATCTCCTATGCCATAACCAAGACTCATCAGCAGCAGTTTTTAAGCAAATTGAATTATCAGATTTAATGCTACTTACATCCAGCTTGTAGACATTGTTGATCCTTTGCCCCTGCAAAACAACTTCATCATTTAAGCTTAAAATGCAGCCAGTGGGCAGGAATTTGATGCTGTATCCCTTGTCACAGAGTTGACTGATGCTCAGCAGGTTGTGTTTCAGTCCATCTACAAGCAAAACATTATCAATCATAAAGTTCTTTGAATCACCAATTATACCTGTGCCTACCACCTTCCTGGTGGTGTTATCTCCAAGTGTAACCTTGCCTCCAGCTCTGGCCTCCAGTGAAATGAACTGATTTGCATCTTCAGTCATATGTCTAGAACATCCGCTGTCCAGGTACCACATGCTCTCACGAGGTCTTGTGTGAGAGCACACCTACAAAAGTATCAAACGTCAGTCTTAGGAACCCAAATAGGTTTGGGTTCCTTCTTATGAAAAGAAGAATGCAATGCATGCGTGCTGTGTTGTGAAACAGGCAGTTTGGGTTTCCACACCCAATATGTACTATGGTGAACAGTGCAGGTGTGAGAAATATATCCTAACATGCCACATGAAAAACATCTAACACCAGGAAAAGGGTTAACTAATCTACGTGGATGATAATGCCTCTTCCTAGATATATATGAAACATGCTTTGAAGAACTTGCAACAGATTTTTCAAAAGGTGGCGGTGCATAAAATTGTTCAAAAGTAGGCGGTGTTTTGTTCTTTTCAAAAGCACTGATCTTTACTTTCAAAAACTCATTTTCTTTCTTTAAACTTGGAATTTTAAATTTCAAGGTTCCCTTGCTACTTTCTACTTCACATGCCATTGTATCTAATTCTTTAAAAGCTCTTTCAAAGTCCACATGCGTAGTTTTCAATGAATCATGCTCAGAAACTAAATCAGAATATTTTTTATTCAACTCATCGAATTCATCAAGAAAAGACATGTGATTTGAATCAAGTGTGGAATGATCTTTAACTACAGAATCATGCTCTTTTTGCAAAGTTAAGTAATCTAATTTCAAACTTGCATGAGTTTTCTTAATCTTCTTATACGATGTATGAATTCTTTCAGAAACTTCAAATAATTGATCGTAGGTAAGCTCACATACCTCTTCCTGATCCGACTAACCAGGGTGATCATCAGCCATAAGACACAAGTTTGTTTCCTCCTCTTCAGCTTCAGTCTCAGAAGAGTCGGATGCAGAGTCTGCCCAGAACGCCTTCTGAATCTGCTTCTTGTCCTTTCTGAACTTTGGTTTCTCCTCACCCTTCTCCTTGCTTGGGTGAGCTTTAAGTGTAGGACATTCAGCCTTTATGTGTCCAGGCTTCCTGCATTCAAAACAAACATATTCAGATGAACTCCTAAAAATTTTATTGGACTTACCCTTGTTCCACTTCTGATAGTTCTTATGTTTCTTCCTTAGAAAGCTTTTGAATTGCCTTGTGATTAAGGCAACATCATCGCTATCAGACCCGGAAGAGCTAGCATCTGAATCCTTGGCCTTTAGTGCCACTGTCTTCTCTTTCTTGCGTTCACCTGCATCAAGTTGCCTTTGGTTCACCCCTTGCTCGTAAGCAATGAGTGATCCAAGTAAGCTGTCAATAGAGTAAGTGTTTAAATCTTTAGATTCAGTAATAGCAGTAATCTTAGCATCATAAGAAGCAGGAAAACATCTTAGAATTTTATTCACTCTTTCGTAGTTAGTAAGTTCTCTACCTAGAACATGCAAAGAGGTAACAATCTGAGTGAACCTTATGTACATTTCTGAAATAGTCTCACTAGGTTTCATGCAAAAAAATTCGTAATCATGTAACAAGATGTTTAACCTAGACTGTTTGACTTCAGTTGTACCTTCGTATGTTATGCATAATCTATCCCAGATTTCCTTTCCCGTTGTACAAGTAGAAACACGCAAATAGTCTTCAGATTTTAAAGCACAAAAGAAACAGTTCAAGCATTTTGCATTTAACTGTGCTAAATCACGATCATCAAACGTCCAATCAGTAAAAGGCAGTTCAGTTTTCACATTGTTAATCAATCTAAAAGGTGGTTCGTATCCGTCCTTAACTAACATCCACATGCGATAATCAATAGACTGTAGAAAAGTAGACATGCGTGTTTTCCAAAAATCAAAAGGAATATTATCAAACAACGGTGGTCTTGTAATAGAATAACCTTCAGCAGTATTACGATTGTTACAGTTAGCCATGGATCAAATTCGAAAGTTTTTAAACCTAAATTTTGAATCCCTCTCTGATACCACTTGAAAGTTCGATAGGGATGTTAAGCCCTAGTGAACTAGTCCCGAGGCTAACCAAGAGGGGGGGGTGAATTGGTTATTTAAAAATTTCACGATAACAATGAAAATCTTTTTATAACGTGCAGCAGAAACGAATTAAAACAACGATAAAAAGATCAACCACAGATATTCACCCAAGCAGTTAATATTAGAAAAGTAAAGTGCAAAACAGAATCAGAAAAGCAAACCAGATTTTATAGTGGTTCGGTCAACTTGACCTACGTCCACTCCCCGGAGCCTCCCCTCCGGGTATTGCACTAAATAAAAGTGTCTCTCCTTTTGCTCCCACAGCAAGGCGGAGAAGCCTATACAAAAACCTCCTTTTCACCACACGGTGAGGCAGAGAACCCAACCTCCTTTCGCTTCCTCCTGAAGCAGGCAGAGAACCTTCGAACTCCTTTCGCTTCCTCCTGAAGCAGGCAGAGAACCTTCGAACTCCTTTTGCTTCCACCTGAAGCGGGCAGAGAACCCCGGATCTTCTTGTGAACGATCCTCCCACGACGACCACCGACTAGACGAAAGACGACGAGCGGAGAAGACGACTGTGATCCGTGCTCGGAGCAACCTTAGTGAATCCCTCACTAACTCCCCCTCACAAGATCTTCTCTCTCTCTCCCAACTCTCTCTCTCTAGGGTTTCTCAGGGAAGGAAGGCAGCAAAAGATTTTTCCAAAAATTGGAAAAAGTTCTTTTAAAGGAGGGCTTAAAATTTGCCCTAAATCTCAACTGGTCGGTCAAGATTGTCGTAGATCGTCCTGTACGATCAGTTCAAATTCAGCTGTTTCAGCCTGGACGATTAGGCTCTTCTGGACGATAAGTAGAAAAAGTTGTTCATATCATCCCGTACGATCCTGCGATCGTCCGGGACGATTAGTGCAAATTGAGGGAAATCGTCCAGAAGACAGTTCAGGTCGTCCAGAGAAATCTGTGCTGGACGACCAAAAAATGACTTGATCGTCCCGGACGATAGGGTCATCGTCCGGTACGGTTAGTTCAAAAAGGCCCCAAATCGTCCTGAACACCGTTCGGGTCGTACAGCTTAAATGCACTAAACGATCATGATCGTCCGGGACGATCCTGCGATCGTCCAGGGCGATATGATCGTATCAACCAAAAATAAATTACTTTCCTTAATTACCAGATTAAATTAGGCATGATTGTACTGGATCGTCCGGGACGATACACGTATCGTACGGGACGATCAGACCAAGTATCTAAAAATAAGAACTTGCCTAACTTGATCTGGCGGCTGAGAATTTCTAATTTGGGCATATCGTCCCGTACGATCCGGAGATCGTCCAGGACGATCTGCTCAATCTGACCCTCTTAACTTAGTCGCCCTAATTAGGGTTTTTGTTTTGGCTGGATCGTCCAGGATGATGTGAAAATCGTCCAGGACGATCTGAACAAAATTTTAACAGAAACTCTAATTCACTCAATCTCTCTCCCTGAGTGTGTGTGTGCAAGGTTACTTAGCTAGGGAATCAGTTACATTACAATTGACTCAATAAAAAGAAAAATCATACATTTGACACACTTGGACCCGATCTTGAGTTGGCTTGAGTGGCTCGCGGTCTTTTGTGCCTGAAACAGATTAGCCAAGCAAAACACACTGGAAACATGTTTGTCATCATCAAAACCAGATTTGCAACAGTAAGAGATTAACTTGGAGTCACAATTACGATGTCCACCAGACCTCATATGATTCATGCAAGTATGTGGAGGACTACTGGATGAGACTTTCAATATTCCACCAAGTCGCTTGCTCTTCGCAGCGTAAAAATGCCATAGGCAAGGACGTGATAGATTATCATGTTGTGTGTATCTAGAAGAAAACCTTATTTTATTGGATGTTCTTTTGATGTATTTTTTTTATTTATGATTGACCATCAATTATGTGCACACTGAAGGGCATCCTTACTGATGAAAATTATTCCTTCATTCAGTTATTCGGAAATAATGCCATCCAATTCCTCAACAAAATTTGTTGTTGGGGGATCAATATCATCCGTACAATCCCAGGCCTGTGCTGATCGTAAAAGTTTGACATAATTGTTATTTGCCTCCATAGCACCTAAGTCTACTTGGTGACAAAATGCATGCTCACAGACCAACCCATGCCCAAGTAATGATACATAGCATTCTTCTGTAATTGGATTTCTTTCATTCCCTGCGAGCATTTCACTTGAGCTCTCACTAGTTTCGTTGTCCATCGTCTCATATCCTCCAACAACTGGTGTGCTTTCACCATCCTCTCCCTGATCAAACTACTGACTCTGTTGGTGGAGGTGAAACCTCGGTGTGCTTGAGGCCGTCTAGTCACTGACATTTGCACGCCCTCTCGCATGTGGTTCTAACAATGTCGGATGCTCACTCAGACTTAAGTGGCCTACATTTATTGGTTAATAATGTGGTGAACGTTTGCTAACACTAATACGATGAGTTTCATTTGTAACTTTTGGTACTATAGTGGGCCTGCAGCACACAATACATGCATGGGTGAATCTTAAATTAGAACATAATAATCTAGACATAATATGAGTTTCATCGACTACATTTTTGGTGTGTATGAACCTTTCTACTTGGTAAGAGAATATCGGGTCTTGATAAGACATATGATGATGAAAACTGGGGCTTACGCCTTGTCTACGTACTTGCTCAATTTGAATATAAATAATTAAAATATGCATTCAAGCTTCATAAAGTATAAACTCACAAACCACATCGTCTGTCACTTGAATGAATGTATAACCTCTGTTATTCGGAAGACGACAAATAAGGTCAACCCTACATGTTTCACTATCACGGTGCAATGCTTGGAGAATTCTAGCGTGTAACTCTTCAAGTGTAACATTCTCATTTATTTCATAGGATAATTTCTTCCACCGATGTACGAAAGGATGAATTCCTCCATAATGTTTAAATAACCATCATAATACATAATGAAGTGTGACATTCTGGAGATTGATGTTAGATGGGTATGGCCCTATACAAGACATGAAAGAGTTTTAGAGTGGTAAATGAAACAATACTAAATTATTGTGTTCTAAATTAAATTATTTTGTATTATAAATTAAACAATATATTTTATATTTGCTCTCACTAGAACAAATGTTGGATGTCGTTGGTGCGATTATTTAAAGACTTCATTTTCTTATTTAGCACTTATATTTTGAGAAATTTTGGATTTGTTCTTTTAGAGTTATTTATTGCCTTCTTAATTTTATATTCGAGCCAATTTTCTTTCAATTGGGTCATTGCTCTATTTGTTTCTAACCTTAGGACCCCTTAACTATAAATATGGAGCCCAAGTCTGTGAGATTTATTTACTATTGAATAAAACTTGAGATTGTTTCTTATGAAACTTTGACAGTCTATCCTCTTCCCCTTGTACCATGTCTCTCTCTCTTTTAATAATATAATTTATAGTAGTAAATGAAATAATACTAAATTATTTATATTTAATATACTAAATTAAAATTTTAAATTTAATATAAAAAATATTTTATACACATTATTTTACATTTAATTAATATATTTTATTTAAATAATAATGTTTAAAAATGTTGCCATAGATAATAATGTAATAAATTAAATAATAAAATATTTTGTTAAAATTTTTACATAAATCATAATGTAATATTTATGACATATTTAAATTATAATGTAATATTTTATTAAATAATAATTTTTAAATCATAATTACAGTTTTAAAAGGTAATAATAATATTTTACAAATTTTAAAAATATAGTTATTATTTTTATATAATATTTCATTTATGTCACATTTTAAAATTTATATATAATAATATTAATTTAATAATTATATTTTAATATTTTTTTTGGGGAAAAACCCACGATAGGGGCTTACGAGCTAATCAAAATCAAGGTTAGAAGTCATTAAAGAATCTAAAGCCCTCTAAAAATACAGCATTTAAAAAAAACCTACGAGCCTTAGATCCAAACTAAATACAATATCATGCAAAAAAAGCTAAAAAACAGAAACACAAAGCAGAGGTCAAAAAGGCTCAGGCACACAACAAATGAACATACTACTGGAAACAAGTCGAACCAACAAAAATAAAAAAAAAACAAATCAGCACTCACGTCCAAAAAGACTACATCTGCAACAACGGCAGCACCAAAAGAGCTCCCAAATGAACTGACAAGCGATCCAATGAGTAGTAGCCCAACGAACATTTTATTTAATGCTAATATTATATTTAATGCTATTTTGAAAAAAATAAATATTAACTATGATACATATTCATATGTGAGTATTGAATTTGGTTTGTCTTATTTTTTCCTCTTTTTAATCTCAGGTTCAACATTAAAAAAATTTATGTTTGAATTGGCGACATATATAATATTTCTCTGTTGGATGATTATCACTCATTCTCCACTTATCTGAGATCTATTTACTCTTCAAAATAATATTAAAGAGTTTAGTCAGCCTAGAATTTCTTTGATTTTCTAAGCATTTTTAGACTTCTATCGGAAAATCATTAGATCCTACTAATTCTCACATTTTTACTTTTTATAGGCCTCTCCAACTAATAAGACTAAGAATTAAAATCGCTTATTTTATTTAAAATCATATTTTAAAATCAGTTATACTAATACGACTAAGAATTAAAATCTCTTATTTTATTTAAGGTGCTAAGGTCACTTAGATCGATTGTACTCTCATAACCTTCATTAAAAAGTTAATCAAAATATTTTTTCCAACTAAATTGAATATCTTTATTTTAAGAATTTTTTTTTGAAAAACTATTTTTTTTACTCAGAAAAGTATTTTTTATCTTCACAAATAAATTTGTTTTATTAAAAACAGAAGAAATACTTTAATATCGATTTGAGCAAAATAAACTCTCTTCTTTGAAACAAAATAAATTAACCTTGTTTTGAACAAATAATTTAACTCTTCTCAATTCATGTTATTATATAGTTTGTAAAGACGATGCCGCGTGCTCTGCCAAGGTTCGTTCTTTGGGGGCCGCCGGCCTTTCCGGCCTCTTCTGGCCGCTAATGTCCAGGTTCTTCTGGTTTTTTCTTCGTTTGCTGTGGCCTTTTTTTTTTTTTTGCTTTGTCTGTCCCTTTTGCGATCTGTCTTCTCTGTCCGTGCTTCAGTCGGCATGGCGGTTAATCATGTGAAGGATCCTGGTTTCCTTGATGGTAAATCTTCTTCACAGTCTTTTCTTGAGGCGCTTTCTGCTAGTTCGTCCTCGCCTACTTTTCCCGATCTTAAAGCCATCACTCACCGTGGTTTACCATCTCTTTGGGTTTCTAAGGAGGAGGTGCTCGCTTTGGCGATGCCATTCGAGTTTTCCTTAGTTGGATTTTTCCTGGATCGCCGGACTTCCATTGACGCTATTCATAATTTTTTTTAAATCTCAAATTGAATGGTACCTCTTCTGTTACTGTGCTTAGTGTTAAGCATGTTTTGATCAAGTTGAGAAATGATTTAGATTACAGCAGGGTATTTTCTCATCATTCCTATTTTGTGTTTAGCTGCTATATGAAGCTTACAAAATGGTCTCCTTGCTTTGATGTTAACATTGAATCCCCTGTTATTCCTATATGGGTCTATTTTCCTAATTTGCGGCCCCACTTTTTATCTTCCTGCATTCTCCATGGCTTGGGGTCTTTGTTCGGTAAACCCCTCAAGACGGACTTTGCTACTGTTGTCGGTTCCCGTCCGTCTATGGCGCGTGTGCTTGTGGAGATTGACATTACCAAATTTTATCCAGACCGTATCTGGCTTGGCCCGGATAAGCTTGTTTATGTTCAGTTAGTTGAAATGGAGGATTTCCCCAAATACTTTGGTAATTTTAAGTCTATTGGTCATTCAAATTCGGAATGTGGTGCTCTGCTTCATAAGCGTAACAATAAGTCTCCTTTCATTTCCAATATTTTTACCACTATTTTTAGGGTGGGAATCCTGTAGCGGTTGCCTTACCTGTTGAGCAAAAACTATCAGATTCTGCTGCTAATGAGGGTGCTGGGGTTGACCTTCGTGATGGGGGCATTCCGCCTACTTATGTTTCTCCTGTTGCTCCGCCATCCTCTTCTTTAACTCATCAGAAAAATGTTTCTGTGGTGGCTCCTATTTTTGCTGTGAATTTACCTGTTGAGCCTTCCCCTTAACTATTGCTAATGTTATGGGTAGTCCTAATGTTGCTTGGGTGGACCTGTCATTTGCTGCTGGTAACTTGGTTCCTATCTTGGCTATTGAACAAAATTGTCAGGTTTTGGCTGACATAGAGTTAGGTGCTTGTGATGTTAATAATAGTGGTAATGAATTTTCTAATGGCAATTCTTTTGCGGATGTTGAGGCTAATTCAGGTGTTAGGTTTGGGGATGGTTTCCCTTTTGGTGTGGATGTGGCTGTTTCGGTTTTGCCAGGCCCTATTCGTACTGTGAATTGTGTGGACATTCTTATTTCTGTTATGTCTAATGCCGAATTAAAAGCGCATCTGGATTGGTCATCAAATAAATCAATTTTGGCTCAAAATGATTGGCTGGATATGGATGAGGAAATCTCCACTTCTTGTGCGGTTGTTGCAGATAATTTGGGTGACAACGTGGATGATGAATTTATTCTCATTGGTGGTGGAGAAAAACGTAAAAGTAAATCTAAGAAGAAATACTTTTGGGTTGCCTTCTTCGTTTCGTTTGCCGTGGGTTTTCTTGCTCTTTGGACAATGATGAGGCAGCTCTCTGCTTACCACCTTGTTGGCCATGCTTGTTGGCAACCTTGGTGGTAAGCCTTTGTTTGGTAGTTGCTTTGGCTACTGATCTTCTGTGTTTGTCACCAATAGCTGGCCCGTGCCTGGCTGTGTGGTCGTTGCAGGGAGCTGCTAACCTGAGTTCGCGACTGGATCTCTTTTTGCAACCTTAACTGTCTTTTCTTGTTCTGCTTTTGATTTTTAGGCCCTTATCTGATGTACTTTTATTTTCGGATCATCTTGTACTACTTTCTGCCTTTTTTGGAATAAAAGTTTATTTGATTAAAAAATAAAAAAAATTCAACTCTTCTCAATTTTTTTTTTGAATAATAGTGGTCATTTAAGTAAAGTTTATAGCTTCTTAACAAAACTAACTATTATATCTTGAATAACAATTTAACCACTAAATCTAAAAAAAATCTTAAAATTTGCTCTTAAAAACTAACTCAAACAAAATTTGCTACATGTGAAATATCTCAATAACATAAACAATAAAACTTTACAACATTACATTAAAAAAAAATTCTAAAGAAAAAATAAAATACTTGGAAAATCTGAACTAGATCTTTGTAAGGAAACTTTCCTTCGAGCCTTCTTCGCAATTGCAGGCAGCTGCATTGCAGCCTCTTCTCATATTTTATAAGCTGCTGGCGGGAGATAAATATTATTGAGTTAAATGACTCAATTAACTATTAGTGGGGGGAGAAACATCCAATAATTGAGAGTAACAGCCGAATTTTTGAGGGAAGATTGCATGATTGAGGAGAAATTGCGGGGAAAAGAAAAAAAAAGGAGACGAGGGATCACGGGCGAATAAGTTTGTCCAGAAATACGAGGCAATTTTTTTATATTAAAATTGTATTATTCATTAATTAATTAATTTTTAATTAATCATTGTGCATATTAAATTACTCATTAATTATTAATTAATGCTTAAAGTACATTTTAAATATAAAAGATAAATTAATTTTTAATGATTAATTGATTTTTTTAATTATAAAAATCTTATTTTAAATATAAGTTATAAATTAACCATTAATTTTTTTAAAATTATTTTTTAATACAATTCAATAACGGTATTTAGTTTTTCTAAAACGGTTTAATTATTTCATTTTTAAATAATTAAACCAGAATATTAAAGTTTGGTTTCTATAGAAACCGGAACATTAAATTCCCGTTTCTATAGAAACCGGATTTTGATGTTCCGGGTTCTATAGAAACCGGAATTATAATGTTCCAGTTTCTTAGAAATGGAATTTCCGATTTCTTAAAAATTGGAATTTATTTATCCATATTCACTCCTTTTTAAATTAGTTTGATGATGCGCTCCTACCCCTTATTTTGTCAAAAAATATGCTCTTTTTTATAATCTGACCTATAATTCTTATGCTAGATATTTATATTTATTTATACAAGATATAAAATTGTAAATCACATAAAAATAGGCTGTTAATTCAAATTGGCTGGTTGAGTTTTGATCTAATTTGAAGTTGACCCAACCCGGATATAGTTTACATAAATTGAAGCCGTTTATTATATAAATATAATAAAATATTGATCTGAACCGACTTGACCTAAACCAGCATAACCCAAATTTTGAATTTCAGATCAACTTGAAATCTACCTAAAGTTAACCGACCAAGATCTCATATATGAATCTGAGTCAAATTATTATTGAGTTAACATCCATAAAAATCTTTTTATGGATTAAAATCTCAAATCCATAACTATTTTTAACTTTCTAAAATAAAAAATAAAAAGTCCTTTATTTTTTTCATGCAACCATGCATCTTACTTCTAACCAAGAGATTCTTGGTTTTAAGCATTGCATATATGACATTTATGAATTTCTAATTAAATTTTCTCAAAAAAAATAAATAAACTATATATTTTGATATGTTTAAAATATTTTAATATTAGATATTAAATATGTAAATTAAAAAATAAAATAAAATTAGTATGGATGCAATTTTTTTTTATGTGCTCTATCTTTCTACAGTTAAATGTTATTATTAGTTGATTTTAACAGGTGACCTTCTAAGCAGAACTAAATATATACATTCTTGACGAGAAAGAGCTTACAAGTTCGAGACACCTTCCTTGCAGATGCCAAGTGGCTCTCCCCTTCTAGCTACTATCTACAAGCATTCATCGAGTCATGAAAATCAACATATTATTGCATCATCATGATGTTGGTATAAATTATATGGGAAATATTATGTCACGATACTCCTGATATATCTATCAGAAAATTCATTCCATCGATTATGAATTTTAATTCAAATTTATAGTCTCTAATGATATGAATTTAAGTAAAAAACCTTTGGGATCATATAAATTCAATTTTTAGCAAATTTATAATTGAACGTTTTGATGAGATGAACTCAGTAATATTTAGTATAATGGAAGAATTTTTAATTTAAGAGAACAAATGACTCTCTAATTAGACGTGTTTATAGTTGAAATGAGTATCTTAATGACAAAAATTAGCCAAATATCACCCGGTTTTGATTCAGGTGGACCAACAAGATTGTCTATTGTAGCATAATGATTTTTAGTCAAAATGATTAGAATATTCCCTCCTCGATAAATCTATAAATAAGTTAATTTCTATGCATTAAGGGAGGCTAGAAGGAGGACAAAGAGGTCACAAGAAGAATTCTAGATGACAGAACCTAGCATTTTGCTTGCAGCCCCTCGATCATTAACAATTGTCGATGCCCACCATTGAAACCCTACATTAACACCTGAGGACGCCCGCCATCACCCAACATTTGTTGTTGCCACCAATACTAATGGTCATCATCGTCAATAATGTTGAAGTTCATCGTTATAACTAACATCGATGCCCATCTTCACAACCAATATTGATGTCCATCATTGCCACCAACATTGATGCCATCATCCCCAAGGTCGACAATCATCGTCAACAACACTAACATTTATTGTCACTAATAAAGTTGACAACAAACATCAACACCTCCTAAGCCTAGGTTGCAGAAAGATGTCTAATTAGGTGATGCTTTTTCTATGAAATCATGGTATCAATTTAGGGAGAAAAAAAAAGCTTTTGCGCTCAATTTATGGTTTCTAAATACTTTAGGAAATAGAATACTATCATCCTTTTGAAAAATAGAGTCTCCCTCATACAAAAAATTGTGGTATGTTAAACATATAACTCAAAAAATTTATCTCTGGGGGAATCGGTTCAAGAGATGACTTCTTTTGGCAGAATGCTTGACTTGGTAAAGAATCATAACTACAGGAAATTGTCAATTATCAGCGGATTTTTCCAGCAGAAATCGGCACATTTCTGGCAAAATTTCAGTGTTTTGGCGGATTTTTTTTTCAGAAGGATGAATAATAGCAGCCTATTCCCTCCTCGATAAATCTATAAGCCGCTTAGGAAATGCAATTTGTCGACACTCTTTCCGCCGGTTTTCCATTTTGGTTGTGGTGGTGGTCGGAGCGGCGGCTTCTGTAGAATAGCCGTCAGAAATCTCCAGCGGTATTACTGGCGGTTTGACCGCCGAAAATCTCAGGCGATTTCTTTATTATTCTGGTGGCTTGTCATCCATCCAACATCAAAGTTTCTAGTTGTTAGGTAGCTAGAAACCTGTAGCAAGTTAAAAAAAATGGCAACCTCTTAATTGTCCACAAACTCCTTCACATTTGATACCTACAGCAAATGCATACTATAAATAAAATAAAATGCAGTAACACAGAATTTAAAATTAACACATACTAAAATAGTTGAAAACAGAAAGTTCAAAATGAACAAACTTTAAAACATAATAAAATATAAGTTTAACAACATAAAAATATAAAGTTCAACATAAACAAAATTTAAATATAAAGTTCAACTACAGTAAAGAGTTTACATCAATATATTCTTAAAGAAAAGCTTATTCTTTAAAGTCCAACAACAACTTCAATAATAACTTAAATCTAATCATCTTCAATCTCCTTGTTGCCCTGTGATTCATGCACAGTCTCCTGATCCTTTTTCTTCTGATTTTCGGCTCGATATAATAGCAGCTCGCTTGCATCTCATCTTGAATCTGTCTCATCTCCTCTATCTCTTTTGTCATAGCAACAATCCTCTGGTTGATGATTTCTTCAACTCCACTAGCATATAAAATACTGAGGTGGATGTACTGCTCTTAATAGCATATCCCTAAGAAATTAAGCCATAAACCTTCCCCTTTTGACTTCCTCAAACTGCCTATGACCACATGTGGTACTCAGAGTACTAAATCAATCCTGAAGATGATCCCTTACTAGTAGATAGCTAACCCTCCTAAAGTCATGTAAAATCATCCTACAAGAATAAATCCATAAAAATATATTTCTATTTATTTTTTATTATTACCCAAGAAATGATACTCACATGAGCATTTCTCACCTTCTCATCAACCCACTAATGATCAACTTGATGTTGATGAGTCTGTGCATGCAGCTCTAATGGTGCTGGCTCCTGACCAAGATACTCTTTCTATAAATAGAGAGCATAGTTAAAATAATGTACTTATATTTATGAAATAATTAAATAATCTTTTACTAGTCTTAATATGTGGCACTGAATCACCCATATGAAGAGAGCTTCCTAAATCCCCACAGTCAGATGCTCTATTTTGCTTGTTCTGCTCTCTCAATTGGTAAACTTAGGGCTTGCCCAAGCTCTGGTCAAATTAGCCCACAAGCCCTCGCCAATCCATAATGGATGCTCCCCAAACTTTCAAATATTTGTGAACATGCCCCTAAGACTAGTAGAGCCTCTTTTCTCAAAATTAGTTCTGATCCTCGAACTCAGGCAAACACCTAAAATCTTTCTATAAAATATTGGTATAATAAATAGTATTAATACAAATATAATCACAAATGTTAAGTAATGTCAAATAAATATACCTAAAATTCTTTAAAACATATATCAGTAACTTCCTTTCAAATTTTCTTTCATGATAAGCAAGAAGCATCATATTTGCTTCGTATTATATCATGAATCTTATGGGTGGTCTACCTTGCAGGGTTAAAGCTGTAGGTAAAATTTTTTCTCAATTACATAACAGATCAAATTATAATAACTTTATAAAGTAAAATGACCTTATGTATTGCCCTCAAGATTTACGTAAACATGCGTATCCTCTATTACTGCAGGCTCCCTAACCCCAACCTTTGCTTCTGTTGATGGTCCACCTTATTTTGGCTATATAGGAGGTGGGTAATAATAAGGGTGATGGTAAGGAGGATGTGTGTATGTTGATCGAACTATTTGTGATGTTGGTGAGGGGGTAACATGGATAGAAGAGAGCTAAGTGTATTTTATTTGGAGATGGAAATTGATGACTAGTGGAAGTAGAAGTTGGGAAGTACCCAACATGGGATGGTACTCCAATATGTGGATCTGTCTATCCCTGACCCTACTCAGTGGGGGGTTAATGCTGACTCCCTGGTGGTGGTGATGACACTCCTATCACTAGTGGAATTATCTGTCTTAACCTTAATCACCCTGTCTAGACCCAGTTGGTCCAGTGCTCAACTTCTTCCTGCTATGATCAAACATTATTGCAATGGATCTATGAGGAGGCTTATCAGCTGAAACCATCTATACTAACAAATTAAGTACTTTATATTTCATGAAAGTATAGTAACACTATAATTATACCAAATATGCATAATTATAAATGAAGTTATAACAAATGTGAAGATTTGCATAATTAGAAATAAAAAATGTAGTATATTTTTTAATTGACCAACTTCTTCTTGCTAAACATTCATTTGATTATAACTTTGGTTGTTACAACATTAATTACATTTAAATAAATTTGGTCACTTAAGCTACAAAAACTATTCTGAATAAGAAATACTTTTAGTGCTCTCTAAGGTATCTTCACTTTCTTCCTTGTTCTCACTTGAAGAGCTTGTCGAGCTATCCACATCCTCTAACTACATTTCAGCATTTGGCAACGAAGCATCAAGAACAACAATTTCAATAGCCTTATAATTTGACATCTCATCCTCTTGATGTGTTGTAGCTATGATGTATTATTGGTCAATAATTCCTTTTGCTTTGGATTTTATGACAACTAGCCGATCTTTCTTATCTCTACGACCACTAAGATATTTGTTGAAATAAACTTGAACAGCTTAACTTGTTAACACAAATGGATCAAACTTCCTGTATCTTCTACTATATTTTACCTCAACTAAACCATACATAGGATGAACCCTTATGCCTCTATTTGATATAGGATCATACCATTGGCAGTTGAATAAATATATAATATTTATATCTTCTACTAGGTATTCAGCTCATGAACGTGATCCAGAATACTATAATAATCATACTCATCTTCTTCATGAGTGTTTCCTCTAATGCAAACTCCATAATTTTTTAGTTTTTCTTCCTTCTCTCCATTTCTTTGAATGAAATCTAAACCTATTAACTATATAAATTGGCCATGTGTTTGGTATTTATATTAGGCCTCATGCTAGTGCTTACAGCCCTTTATCAAAGATCTTATTATAAGGGTCTTGAACCTAAGAAAAGTTAGAAAATTTAGGGCTTATAATATTTAATAAGATGTAAATCAATGAAATGATATAGATTTTACTCACATAAGATATAAACCATACTAGGAATTCATTTGCTATAAGTTGCTCAATTGTTGTAGTATCTGTTGGAGGCAAACTACTTATGAAATACCTGGTAATACATCATCCAACTTACACTTGAGAATTAAAAATTAACATAATTTCTTATGCAGATTACGGAAAAACTTACTCTATGATAGGTTGGACTTCTTGGTAATTTAGTAGCATATATAAAGTTGCTATTTTGATTTCTAAATTATTAAGGAATCTTGCAACACATTTATACTGGCCTTTCCATGACTTCTAAATACTAACAGTTTAGATTGCGATTGTTCTTCGATATCGAAGTTCAAGTTATAACTAATTTTTGTTCTTATACTTCTCATATGAGGCTCAAAGTAGTAAGTGCATAAGTGGGTGATTTCTTTAGCCAAATATGCTTCACATATGGATCCTTCTGTTTGTACTTTATTCTTAACATATTTTTTTAACTTGTTTAAATATCTATTAGACCATTAGAATTATTAGCTAGGATTAGAAATATTAAAGATAATGTATTAAATACATATCTTACCTCTCAAAAGAGTACATCAGATGATATTACATAGGTCCTCCTACTCTAGTCTCATAAGGTAGATTGACTAGAAGATGTTCCATATAATCATCTGGGGGGAAATTTTTTTTCTAGTTTATATAGAATGATTGATATATTTTCCTCACTCCTCCGTAAAGCCTCTTCCCATAGTTTAGATGAACATAGTTCTTTGAAGAAAAGGCTAAGCTCTATCAACCGATTCGATATGTAATCTGGTAATAAACATAGTATAATTAGAAGGAGCACCTCTATACTTTTGTGATAATCATGACTTTTTAGTCCAAATAATCTCACAGATTTAAGGTTTACACATCAACTCAAGTTTGATTAATAGCCATCAAGCATTTTAAATCCTTAAAACCATTGATATATTGATCTTTTTTGTTCTAACATGAATGAGAATGCTTCTTTAAGCTTCATTATACTACCATTATTATTTGTTACTAGCTCTAGGTTTCTTCACCTGTAGTATTCTTTAATGTCTATTCTAGCTTTCATATTATCCTTACTCTTGCCTTTAACATCCATGATTGTATTAAAAATATTATCGAGAATGTTCTTCTCAACGTGCATAACATCCAAATTATGTCATATAAAATTTATACTCCAATATGGTAATGTCCATAAAATACTACTTTTAATCCAATTATATTGAACGCCATATCTAAGAAATTTATACTTTGATAATGTTTGGAAATTAATAACTGATAAAATGCAAGAAAGTCTCTATGGTATGTCATAATCACTTAATCTGGGTGGAGGATGTGACCTCTTAAATCTATTTCTGAAGAATGTATCCTTGTTCTTCTAAATAGATGATTAGAAAGTATGAACATATGATAACAATCAAACCAAGTATTTTTTCCTCCATATTTTAGTGTGAAAGATTTGGTATTCTCCATGTAGTAAGGGAAAGTTTACTTTGTTGCTGTGCTCTAACATGATAATATACCATAAGATGGAAAATCACCAATGGTACAAAGCAATGCAGCATTAAGGAAAAAATTTTATTTAGTTGAGATGTCATATGTGAGGACACCTTCTACACATAAAAACATGAGATCATTAATTAATAGTTACAAAAAATATCAATTTTTTGCTTTTGGATTATATGGTCATGGTATTATAAGTGTTAAGAATATGTATGGGGTAGTATACACATCTCTAATGGAAGGTTATATGGTGTTAGTATGACCTGCGAATAAGAATATGATGTAGCTGCCTAACTGTATGGAGTGAAACCATTAGCACATAATCTCAATCTTATATTATGTGGCTTGACAACAAATGAAACATATGTCTAATCAAATTGTTTCCATGCTTTAACATCTGATGGATGAGAAAGGACACCATTATGAGCTAATTTCTCCTTATGCCATCTTATATGGCCTATAATTGATGCATAGAGGAGCTGAAGTCTAGGAATAATCAATAAATAAAACAACTTAGAATATGGAACATCTTTCTTTTAACGATGCTATTTTCCTGAGTTGGATTTGAACATAGGTGTATTATAGGTACAAAAATAAACTTCTGTCGCATCATCCTTATAGTATAATATAAAACCATTTATACAACAATTATTTTTTATAAAGTGAGACCCAACTTTGATATTAATTTCTTCGTTCGACACAAATATGTGGGGATTAAATTATCTGTTGGATTTATTTCCTCGAGAAGACAAATGAAGTCATTGAAGAGCTCTCGATGAATATATATTCAATTTTGATATTGAGCATCCTAATAGCAACCAATAATTCTAAATGAGCTATGTAATCACCCAAAATTAATTTTTAAGCAATATATAGTAATTCAAAAAAAACTTTGTTTCTGGGGTTTGGTGGCTCTTCCATGTTTACTCTTAAATTTGGACCTGTTGTATCAAAAATAAGTTCTTCATACGGTCTATTCATTTTATCTTCATCTATTTTCTAAAAGCTATGGATGGACCAACATGATAATCTCTATGTGGCTCATACTCTTCATGTGAGGTCCAAAACCAATATCCAAGAATAAATTCCCTACAATATAAATCAACCTTAACATTACGGGCTTAAGAAAAGCTTGATTTTTGTGCTTTTAGTATTAACATGTAAACATTTCATCAGACTTAAATGAAGGTAGTTTACATCCGACTTGAATGAAAGTCTTAACTCCCTCAATAAATTCATATGTTAATCCTTTTCATCCCGGTAATAAATTGTTATACATCTAATATCTCTCTTCTTAGATAGTCATGTGGATGTTGAATTAATAATTCTAAAATAAAAAAATGCATAAAAATTTTGTATTATAAATTATGAAAATTAAATTTATTATTATAAATATACATCTTTTCCTCTTATGAATTAGCCAAAATTACTATAGGCATCTAGGATATTTTGCCAAGAAAATATATAGTTTACTAATTTGAACCCTTACAATAATCTTACAAATTTATGTAATAAGGAATTATACTTATAGAAGTTCAATTATTGCTTCTAATCATGAGAAATATGTGAATAGAAAAAATTTTGCCCTAAATCAAATAACAAATTTTCTTGCCTCTAATCATGTAATAATCCATTACTTGCCTCCAATCATGTACGCGAGATTTTAGGGTTATACTCTATTATATTATTTCTTAGCTAACCTTCACTTATTTAAATAAGGTATTTCTTCAACCTTTGCCTCTAAACCAAAATAAAATATTTTTTAATGGTTAAAATTGTGTAAAAATGAAAAGTAGTGAAGAGAATGAGTTCTAACACACAAAAATTAAAAAAAATGAAAAGAAATGGTATAGGAATGGACAAGATTGACAAGGGGGGTGGAGCAGCCTTCAGCTTTGTTTATCAGAGGAGACACATTAAAATGAAGAAGAAAGAATGGGTAGGGCAAAATAGGGCTAATACTGGCGACATTTTTGACAGCTACAGCCATCAAAAATAATTTAACTTGAAACCAGTGGGCATTCCGTTGGTAAAGGTGTCAAGCTTATGTAGAACCAATGAATTTTCTAATGGCCTTGGGACCGCCAAAATTTTTTATTTCCAAACCGTTGGTATAGCCGTTTATTAACACCAGCGGTCAATCCGTAGGCTGAACCGTTGGAATTTTTTGCAGTCCCAGGGCCACAAAAAAATCCACCGGTATTTGGTGATTTTCATGTAGTGCATTGTTATTCATGCTCTACAATCATAATTCTTTCTCATGTAAAATCAAGGATTTTCTTGTTGAGCATGGTTGGGAACTATATTAACTTAATAACATGTTTCCCTTTGTTATCGAAAATAGCCTTAACCTAGAATGAATCCCAAGATATATTTAATTTAAAAAATTTTCCAATTAAATTTGGGACTATAAAAACTTTAATTTTAGTAAATTTTTAGTTAATTAGAATGTCTTGATGAGATGAACCAAGTGACACCAAAAGTCTAATCTTAGCCTGAATGAGCCTAAATCAAGGGACTAAAGTGTAATCGAAAATTTTAGGACATTAGTTCAATGACTAAATTATTTTCAAATTTGTCATGCTTATAGTTGAATTGAGCATCTTGATGAGAAAAATCCAATGATCCTAAGATCGTTGAATTCTAACAACATTATAATGCCAAAATGTTAAACAATACATCTTGATCAAAAGAATCAATATAGACCATTTGATGGAGTGTTCTGGATTTTTTTATATTTATGAGCATGCCACTCTAAAAAAAATTTATAAATAGGCCCCTACTCTCTACATGTGGAGGGAGGGGCTTGGAGCTTCAAGGGACTTCAAGCTTGAAATTCAAGAGAGCTCAAATGATCAATGAGTTTATGAACACCACCCGAGAACCACCATTGTATGACCTTTGTTAGTTGATTATCACCACTAAATTATTGACACCCGACTATCATTAAACCTTCACCACCATAACCATCATTTCCAAACCTTCTATTGCTCACCACCATAATCAAACCTTTGATGGTTAACTGTTGTCATCAGACTATGATCCTTCTAGACTTTTCCATCCATTAACTATAATCCTTAGACTTTTGTCACCGGCTAACATAGTCCTTTGATCATAATTGCCTGATTATGATCCTTCAACCACCATACCCCATCTATGGTCCTCTGACCACCTTCGTTATGCTACGGTCCTCGAACTATTGTTACCTGATTATCATCCTTAGACCATCATCCTCCAACAATGGTCTTCCAATATTTATCACTCATCAACTATTGCTTGAAGATTATGCTCAAACAACCATCATCTGACCATGATCTTTTGAACACCATCGCCAGACTTTTTTTACCTCCGTTGCTCGGCTATGATCCTCCAACCACCATTGACAAACTATGGTTTTCAAACCACCATCACCCGACTATAATCCTCAAACCACTATCACACAAATATGGTCCATCAAACCTCCACCACCTGCTAACTATAATTCTTGGATCATTATCATTCATATATGGTCATCAAACCACCATCACTTAACTATGGTCCTTAAACCACTATCACCCAAGTATAGTCTTCTAACCATTATCACTCGAGTATGGTTTTTTTACCTCCATCACCTAATTATGATCTTTCTAGCATCCATTGCCAGTCAAATATAGTCCTCAAATTATTGTTGCTCAATTATGATCCTCAGACCAGCATCGCTTGTTATAGTCTTAAGACCACCATAGCTTAATTGCCCCACTGTGATGTCTATGGCTATAGAACCTAGTAAGATTTATGTCCCAAAATTTAAATGTTTTAAATTATCATTTCAAAAACTTAGAATTGAGATAGAAGAACCAACTAGAAATAAGAAAATTTATGTGGGAAGTGTGGCAGCATTGAATATGGTGGTATTGTAGTGCTACCCTCTCTATCTTAGTGTATGGTTCAAAAAAGCATTGTGGTGTTGGGAAAGATCAATGTAACATAAATCTCTCTATTTGAAGGTAATGGGGGAATCTTGAATATTTCAGTTGAGTCTACGGAGCTGTGTTGGAGCATCACAATGCCATCCACTAGAATGTGTGTACGTGTGTGTGTGCACGGGTGTATATATATATATACTCTATTCAATACCTCCTTAGCTTTTTGCAGAAAGAAGGAGAAAAGGAGAGAAAAGAGAAGGAGAGAAATTGGGAGGTTATTGTGCAAGATTCATATGTTAGGCCAGTTAGGAGATTTATTCTATTTGTTGATTATTATATATCTTTTACTATGTTATTTCTAGTATATTTCATAATGCTACATTTTGGTCATTTCAACTGTGAGAAATTAATACTTCATCGATTGGGTTTGTCTAAATGAAATTTTGATTTCTTTTTATTAAAATTGGGTTTTATGGCATTAGTACAATTGATCAAAAGTCCTAAAATGACATTTTAAAGTTCTCCTATAAATGTCCTTTCAAATGGTAAATGTTCATAATGCATGAAAATTATATATGCACCATTCTATGAGGTGTGGTACACATGTCCTCTTATTAATGTTCAATACCATGTATATCTACTTTTTTTTATCTCTACATATGCATTCATGTTCATCTTGTGGAAGTTCTATAGTGGGAGATTGTTAAAGTGCACTATATATTCTATTATGCATGCTTGGCATTTTTTTCTGTTCTAATTTTAATCATGGCCTCATCTAATTTATGTGGATGTGAGAGGTTATCTTTCACCCCATCTGCTCTATATAGGTGTGGAAGATTTAAGGGAGTTATAAGTGGAATCAAAGTTATAAGGAGAATCAAGTTAGTCTCCTTCACCTACTAGGGTTTGACCTTGGGTGGCATAAGTGGAAGTAGAGTTATAAGCAAGCACTGGGAAATGCATATCATGATTCATATATTACATTTTTATTAAATAAATAAATGTTTAAATGTAAAGAATGTTTGATTGATAAGTACACTATGATATCTTTCTATAAGTACACTTTGATATCTTTGTATAAGTATATTCTAATATCTCTATGTAAATATACTCTGATACCACTATGAAAGTGTAAATGAAAGCATATGCTCTATCAATAAGTGCATTCTAATACTTATGTGAAAGTGTAAGGTCAAATAATGAGCTATAGAAAGTTAATTCTAACACACATTCAAGTTTAAAATATGTTATGTTATCTTTCTAATAATATTGACATCAATCATTATTTTGTTTATATTTTCTATAAGAGAAACCAATTTATATTAATTTATGATGAATGTTTAAAATTTTTATTTATAGTTTGCAAATATGGGCATTGATATATAGGATATTAATTAGGATAGCCTACTGAGCACTTAAAGCTCACTATGTTGTTCACAAAACTTTAAGAAAAGGAAAAAGTCTGGCTAACTACATGATGATAAAATCATGATCGTTAGATTCTATCTCCATTGTAAGGTATTTTGTAATCTAATTATTAAATTTTGATGCATAAAATGAATTTGGGCTAGATTCTCTATATATAAGTCTTTTGGTAATGAAATTTGGATGATCTTTTATGTTATTTCAATTACTTTGGATTATTTAGTTAGCTATGTTATGTATCATATTATGGTTAAGATAATTAGGTTAGGATTTAATTCTTCTATAGATTCTGGGGCAGGGAAGAGTGGTATCTAAGCAATGATTTAAAAGAATTTAATCATCACTAGAGCTAAAGGAAATTATTTAAAAATATCCAAAAAAAAGTCAGGTAGGTAGTCTAGTATTATTTTCTATCTATATTGTACATGCACATGGTTAAATCTCGTTATTTCTTATTCTAGAAAGAAGTGTTACTATATCATGAGCCCCAAGACTAAGAAACAACTGATGGATAGATTTCCAATTTGGATGCTATTGAAATTTGGGAGCCTGACCTATTATTTTGATGATTACAAACATTATTAGTGTGATCATTTATTAGCTCAAGATAGGGCAATGTTAAAGTCTAGTCAATTTATAATGAAAGAGACTATACTTTTTTTTTCTTGAGTCATTTTTATAACAAGGTGCATGTTGGCAAAAACATTGAGCACACAATCACAAGGAGTGATAAAAATTGAGTGCTTGAACTTGTGTTTAATTATACTGTATGATCTCAATCATATTATATAATTTATTAATCCAAAAATTATTTAAAGTATTTAATTAAATTAAATAAATTGAATTAAGTCATAACTAATCGTATTATGAAATGTTTAATCAAATAGAACAATCAGCTATTTTGATAAACCTCGCCTTAGAATCAATGTTACCAAAATTAGGCAAATTTGAATTTTAAACATATCATACTATATGAAAGATTTCGTAATGTACAATTATTAATGAATGTTGCCTAATTTTATCAAATAAATTAAGAAATTTATTCAATATCAAATCCTATTTAATGATAATATTGTATGATCCATATTAAATAATTTGATTATATAGAGAACTCATTAGTTGAACCTTGATTTATTCTAGACGGTGCCCGATTTGATAAAACTAATCATATTATATGACTGTATATCACACATGATGATCTATGATGGGTATTGAACTAATCAGACATTATGATCTTAGAATTGTACTATACGATCAAAATAGTGGCATCTCCGTTATACCGGGAGGCTAAATAAGGGAAACGTTTTAGGGATAATAGAGTCTATAAAGTTCATTGTCCACCTGGTAAGGGAGAAGGGCTTCTCTGCTTGGTTGAGTGTTAAAGAAGCATGGTATAGTATAATACCAAAAGAGGAAGACCTTTGACGAGATGAGTGGACATAGGTCGGTTTCAACTGAACCACTGTAAAATTCCAGTTTTCATTTCTTTTACTTTTTCTGTATTTACTTTCCATCTTTTTGGTTTGCCTTGCTTATCATTGTGAAAGTTGTGGTTGTTTAATCTTTGATTGAAATCTTTTTTAAGTTAAAAAACATAAATATTTTACTAAAATTTTAAAAATAAAAATTTCATTTTATTTATGGTTTGAAAATTAAGTCTTAAAGCTTCTACACATTACACTGATTTTAAGAAAAAGTTTTTCTTAGAGAAATCCTTTGTTAAGGGCACCGTAGATACCACTCTACTTTTTAAGAGAATTGGTGATGATATATACTCATTGTGCATATATATAGGGATGATATTCTTTTTGGATCCACTAATGATGATATATGCAAAGAAGTTTCCTCCACTATGAGTAGTGAATTTAAAATGAGTATTATGGGTGATTGACCTACTTTCTTGGATTTAATATTAAGAAAAGAGAAGATAGAACCTTCTTGAGTTCAATTAAATATGTAAAAAAGATTTTTAAAAATTTTGATATTGAAGGTTGTAGGAGTATGAATACACCTATGAGCTTAACCACCCAACTAGATAAGGATCAATATAATAAATTAGTTGATTAGAAGAAGCATAGAGGGATTATAAGTTTCTTAATTTACTTAGCTGCTAGTAGGCTTGACATTATATTTAAAGTTTATCTATATGCTAGATTTCAGGTTGACCCTAAGGAATCCCATTTGACTGCCATCAAAAGAATCCTAAGATATCTCATAGGCACTCAGAACTTATGTATCTTGTATCCTAGGAATAGATTAACTTTTGAATTAGTTGAAAGTTTTCTATCTAGAGAAAAAAATTGCTACCAAAGGTTACACTCCAGAAAGCTATAACATACCACATTAAACCTGCACCATTTTAAAGGAGGTTTCATAATTGGCTTTTCTGGCTTTTCTTAGGCCCATTCATAAACTAAGAATTCCTTCATCAACTAGTTACTAGACAATAGTGAAAGGAGAAAGTTGGCTGGAAACCCGAGACATAGCACACCTCAAAGGAGCTCTAAAAGGCCCAAAGGTTTAAAGGAACTAATATAGTAACATATTAACAAAACCATCATGTTCAGTCATCAATCACTATCTTCATGTATTTTTGGTGTCTATTTCCAACCTTTAGGGTACTATTCATCATGGCCTGCTTTTACACTAATACATCATTTGCTAATATGGAAAGAAGTTCATTGTCGATGATGGACTAAATGATCTGTCACCAGTCTCATGAAATATTTTGAGCTTGATCTTATGCAGGCCAGCTATTAGTGTATGTATTTAGATTTCCAAATTAGGATGCTCAAATGAAAGCTATGAAAGAAGTAGCTGGAAAATCAAAGTTAAACCTAGCTCAATTTGCTAAAGGAGAAACAAAAAAGCTTTCCTCCCCTTTTAAATATGAAGAAAGAAGGGTCAAATTTTAGATCGCTCGTAGTAGTTCTACCCATAGAAAAGATCATGAAAGAAGTGGTCAGAATGGTATCTAAATCCCTTTACAATCCTGAGTTTCCAGACACATCGCAATCCAGTGCTACTTTTTTTTTTCTAAAGATCATTTTTCCCTAGAAGAATGGACTTGAATGCTTCCACGCCTAGTAGATGACACAAATATACCTTTCTTACAAGTATAGATTCGACATAACAAAAAAAGAATCATGATATGTAGGATTTGAACCTACGACAGTAGGTTTTGGAGACCCACATTCTGCATTATAGTGATGTGCCATTGTTGCTCTACGTTACACTCCAGTAGGGCGTGATGTGACAATAAAGGATGAGAGACTGATCGACCATTGATAGGACCAAGCACGGATCTAAAAGAAAATTGAGAGATCAATTCTGAAATTAAATTCTTCTTATGCTAATAAAGCTTGGCATCCTTCTAGTTAGGTTAAGCTTTGAATTCATTCTATCCTAATAGTATTTAGCAAGAGTCTGGCCCAATTGAAAGTTCGATAGGGATGTTAAGCCCTTGTGAACTCGCCCGAGGCTAACCAAGATGGGGGGGGGTGAATTGGTAATTTTAAAAATTCTTATGCAAAAACTGATTTTGAAAACCATTTCGAATATTTTAAAATAATTACAATTTTGTGATGATGTGAGGATGTTTCACAGAAATAAAATAATAAACTAAATCACAAAATCATCAACAAAAAATTAAAGTATGAAAAATAATCAGAAAGAACACACCATATTTTATAGTGGTTCGGTCAACTTGACCTACGTCCACTCTTCAGAGCCTTCTCTCTAGGTATTGCACTAAATAAATTAGTGACTTTGCTTTTGCCCCCATAGCAAGGTGGAGAAGCCTTTACAAAACTCCTTTTCATCAACCCGGTGAGGTAGAGAACCCAGACTCCTTTTTCTTCCTCCTGAAGCAGACAGAGAACCCAGACTCCTTTCGCTTCCTCCCGAAGCAGGCAGAGAGCCTTACCTCCTTTTGCTTCCTCCTGAAGTAGGCAGAGAACCTTAACTTCTTGCTGACGATCCTTCCCACAGAGACACCACGGGACAAGAGATGATGATTGGAGAAGACGACTTGAATCCTTGCTTGGAGTAACCTTTGTGAACACCTCACAAACTCCCCCTCATAAGATTTTCTCTCTCTCCCAAGATCTCCCTCTCCCTCTTAAAGCTCTCTTGGCAAAGGACTCAGGCAAAAAGTTTTACTAATAGCAAACAAAAAAGTTTAAATAGAAAGGCACAGAAATTGTCCTAAAATTCAACTTGCCGTTAAAGATCATCCAAGATGATCGACAGATCATCTTGTATGATCAGTGTAAATCTTCACCAATTGGTCTGTACGATCTGATTTCTCAGGACGATTAGAAGACATTTTTATTCAGATCGTCTGGGACTAACAGTTCGATTCAAGAAAATTGTCCTAAGTACTATTTGGGTCGTCCAAGAGAAAAGGCTGGATGACCTAAATAAAAAGACTTGATCGTCCAGGATGATATTCCTATCGTCCCGTACGATTAGTTCAAAATTGGCCAAAATCATTCTGAGTATTGTTCGGGTCGTCCTGCACAAATGTCCGGGATGATTGAAAATGACCTGATCGTTTGAGACAATACTTCTATCATCCCGTATGATTAGTATAAATAGGTTTATATCATCCAAAACATTGTACGGGTCATCCAGGTTAAGTCACTTGGATGATGAGGATTTTTAACATATCATCCAGGATGATCTCACGATCGTACATGATGATGTGATCATTCAAATTAATCCTTGATTGCTTTCCTTAATGACCTGGCTAATTTTGGCATGATTGCTATGAATCGTCCAGGATGATACACGTATCGTTCAGGATGATTAGATAAAAAAATTTAGAAATCAAAACATGCCTAACTTAGTCTAGTGACTGAGTATTTCTGATTGGAGCTGTCATCCTGTACGATGAGAGGATTGTCTAGGACGATCGGCTTAATTAGACTGACTTAACTTGACAGCCCTAATTAGGGTTTCTATTTTTAATGGATCGTTCAGGATGATATGTCGATCGTCCACGATGATGTGATCAAAATAGAACAGAAACTCTAAACTCGCAAAAAATCTCCCCCTGAGTGTGTGTGTGCAAGGTTACATAGCCAGGGGATCAATTATCTTACATTTAACTCAAGAAAGGGAAAAATTACGTTGAACCTGAACAACAAACAGACTGACTCAATCTTGAGCTGGCTTGGATTGTACTTGATCTTGTGGATCTGAAAAATTAGAAAATCAAACAGAAACAAAAATATTTGTTATCATCAAAAATATGATCCTTGAATCCAGATTTATAACAATCTCCCTCTTTTTAATGATGACAAACATTTGTTAGGAATTTCAAATTTAGTAAAATGATCCAGAATACCTAACTACTCCCCCTTTGACATCTCAAAAAGGGAAAAACAACACATATACATTTTTTTGAAATGATCAGCTCCAGTAAATTAGAAATTTTCCATAATTTTTAATTCAAAAACCAATAAGAAGAAATTGACGAACTGAAATCCAGAAAAGTTAAAAAATTGATTTTTGTAAACCCTATCTCGGACACCTTACAAGCTCAAATTCCTTTTAAACAAAAATCTAATTCAAAAGAGAAGAAATTATATTTGAAAAGAGATCATTTCAAACCTCGTTTCAGAAAAATATCTGATAAAATAGTATTACAAAGAAAGAAATCAAAAATTATGAGTTTCGATCTCAAGTGCTTGAAAATAATAAGTGGAGCACTGATTTTTTTAAGATGTTTAAAGATCTGAAAGAGAAGAAGCTTATTTTCTTGTGGGCTCATTTTGTGCCTCTTTTTTAATTTATTTGGCGCACTTTGCACATCTTTTGATTTTTGATACACTTTGTGTATCCTTCCATTTTTGGCGACATTGTGCATCTTTTCAGTTTTGGGCTCATTTTGTGCCTCTTTTCATTTCTTTTGCAAGCTTGCTTCCTTTCATAATCTCTAAAGTATCTCAGTTGTGAGATTACCTTCTAGATATAAGAGAAGAAAAGCTCACTCTCTATAATCAGGAAGAATAAACCACAGAACAAAATCATACTCATATGATAAATGCAATCACTTGATTAGGAAGAACATAATAATGATTCAATGCTTTGAAAAATACTATTCATATAAGATAGATTACTGTAGGAAGATAAAATAGATCTCTGTTTCAAAAATAAAGATTTTAATTTTGAAAAAGATTACTATTCAAAAAGAAAAATACACCATTAAAGGAGTTAGAGGAAGAGAAAACAATCATCAATGTTTCTTTCCTTTAACTGGTTTAGAGAATTCAATCACTGCTTACAAGCTTTCAAACATAAATAAGGAAAAACACTCAGTTAGAAAACTAGTTTATCAGCAGTAGTGAGCAGTGATCTAATTCTTAATTGATTAAACAGTAAATCCAAAATCAAAGGAAAGACTCAAAAGAAAAGATAACCAAATTCAATAAGCAAATCAAAGAAACCAAAATTAGCAGGAAAATAAAGGTCTAAAAAGAAACTGAGAAAATAAAAACAAAGAAGAAAAAATAAAACATAGAAAGTTTAGAAATCAGCAGTCATCAGATTTATGCATTTATGTCAATCACACCTAATCTGATCCTTAAAATGCTGAATATATCAAAGGCCAGTGGTTTAGTAAAGATGTCGGCCAGTTGGTTTTTAGTTGTTACATGGTGTAACTCAATGTCTCCTTTGGTAACATAGTCCCTAATTAAGTGATGCCTTATGTCAATGTGTTTGGTTCTAGAATGTTGGATTAGATTCTTAGAAATGCAGATGGCACTGGTGTTATCACATAGAACTAAAATTATCCCAACAGGTAATCCTAAATCCAGAATTTATTGCTTCAACCAAAGAACTTGGGCTGCACAACTTCCTAAGGCAATGTACTCAGCTTTAGTAGTGGAACGTGAAATAGAGTTTTATTTTCTACTGGACCAGGAGACTAAAGATTGTTCTATGAATTGGCAAGTTCCAGAAGTGCTCTTTCTATCCACCCTACATCCTGCAAAATCTGAATCAGAATATCCAATAATCTTAAAAGAAGTGTTGTGCTTAGGATACCAGAATCTTAAGTTTGGGGTCCCTAATAGATATCTAAGGATTCGCTTAACAGTAGTCAGGTGGGAATCTTTAGGATCAACTTAAAACCTAGCATAAAGATAAACACTAAATATGATATCAGGTCGGCTAATAGTCAGGTAAAGTAGTGATCCTATAATTCCTCTATACTTCTTCTGATCAAAAGATTTTCAATTTGAATCCTTGTCTAACTCAATAGATGAATTCATAAGAGTGTTGATTGGCTTGGCTTTGTCCATTTCATATTTCTTCAAGATGTCCTTAGTATATTTTAATTGATTAAGAAATGTTCCATCATCCATTTGCCATATGCTAAAGCCCAACAAGTAGGATAATTCTCCCATCATACTCATCTTAAACTCTTTACTCATTGTTTTAGAAAAATTATCACATAAATTTTTATTAGAAGATCCAAAAAGTATATCATAACATAGATCTGGACAATGAGTAAATCATCTCCTACTTTCTTCAGAAAAAGGGTGGTGTTTACGCTCCACTTAACAAATTCTCTTTCTAATAGGAATGTACTAAGCCTCTCATACCAAGCTTTGGGTGCCTGTTTTAATCCATATAAGACCTTTTTCAATTTATAAATATAATTTGGATATTGAGAACTCTCAAAACCTGGGGGCTGCTCAACAAAGACATCCTCTTTTATTATCCCATTTAAAAAGGCACTCTTAACATCCATTTGGAAAAGCTTAAATCCCTTATAATTGGCAAAGGCTAGTAACACCCTAATGGCTTCCAATCTAGCTACAGGGGCAAAGGTCTCCTCAAAATCAATCCCTTATATTTGGTTGTACCCCTTAGCAACCAATCGTGCCTTATTTCTAATCACCACACCAGAATCATTCATCTTATTTTTAAAGACCCATTTGGTTCCTACAATACTTTGATCCTTAGGTCTTTCTACTATCTCCCAAACATCATTCCTTACAAACTGATTCAACTCTTCCTACATGGCTAAGATCCAAAACTCATCAGATAAGGCTTGATTCAGGTTGGTGGTTTCAGTCATTAAAATGAAGGTAGAGTGGTTTACTTCTTTCCTAAGGTCATGCCTAGTTCTAACACCTTCAGAAGGGTCTCCTAAGATCAGTAATTTAGGATGACTTGAAGAATATCTCCATTCTCTAGGCAATGAAACATCAACTTCTACCCTTTCCTCAAGATTTATAGATTTTACTCCTTGGGTGACTTCTACAACCTCTTCATCTTCTACTTTAGCTCTAGACTCCTTAGGATTAGATTCATTAAACACTATATGAGTAGTCTCCTCCACCACTAATGTCCTCTTATTGAACACTCTAAAGGATTTCCCTACACTTGAATATCCTAAGAACACACCTTCATCAGATTTTGGGTCAAATTTTCCTAAGAGTGACTTCCTATTATTGTGAATGAAAATCTTACTGCCAAAGACATGGAGGTGGGAAAGGTTTAGAGTTTTACCCTTAATGATCTCATAAGATGTCTTATTCAGATTGGATCTAACATTCACCTTATTTAGCACATAACAGACAGTGTTCATCGCTTCAGCTTAAAATTATTTTGCAAGTGAATACTCAGCAAGCATGGCTCTAGTGGCTTCCACTAAGGTTCTGTTTATCCTTTTAGCTACCCTGTTTTACTGAGGGGTCATAGAAGTTAAAAAATTGTGCCTAATGCCTTACTCCTCACAGAAGGTTCCAAATCTCATATTTTCAAACTCTCCACCATAACAACTATGGATGGTCAAGATCTCACAGCCTAACTTCTTCTGAATCTAAGTGGAGAAGGATTTAAATTCTTTAAATGACTCAGACTTATGTGACAGAAATCTAATCCAAGTGAACCTCGAGTAGTAATCAACAATCACAAATCCATAGACTTTTCCCCCTAAGCTAGCAGTGCTAATGGGTCTAAAGAGATCCATGTGAAGGACTTCTAAAGGTCTAGAGGTGTTGATATCCTTAATGGAGTGGAAAGATGATTGGACTTACTTTCCTAGTTGACAGGCATCACACAGGTGGTCCTTAGTGAACTTAAGCTTGGGGACACCTCTAACTAAGTCTTTTTGGGTGACTCTTCTAAGGGTTTTTATACTGGCATGACATAACCTCCTATGCCACAGCCAAGATTCATCAGCATTAATTTTGAAGCAAATTAAAACATCAAATTTAAAGCAGCTTACATCCAGCATGTAGACATTATTGATCCTTTTACCCTGCAAAATAATTTTTTCATTTAAGCTTATAATGCCGCAAATTGGCAGAAACTTTATGTTGTATCCTTTATCACAGAGTTGATTGATGTTGAGCAAGTTATGTTTCAGTCTATCTACAAGTAAAATATTATCAATAATAAAATTTTTTGAATCACCAATTATACCTGCTCCTACCACCCTCATGGTGGTGTTGTCTCTAAGTGTAACCTTGCCTCCTGCTCTGGTCTCCAGTGAAATGAACTGATTTGCATTTCCAGTCATGTGCCTTGAACATCCATTGTCCAAGTACCACATGCTCTCACGAGGGCTTTTATGAGAGCACACCTACAAAATCATCAAATGTCAGATTTAGGAATCTAAATATATTTGGGTCCCTTGTGATGGAAAGAAGAAGGAGATGTATGCATGCTATGCTGTAAATCATATAATTTGGGTCTCCACACCCAGTGTGTACTACGGTGAACAGTGCAGGTGTGAGATATGTATCCTAACATGCCACAAGAAAAGCATCTAACACCAGGAAAAGGATTAACTAATCTACATGGGTAATAGTGCCTCTTCATAGGTTTGGATGAAACATGCTTTGATGATTTTGAATGAGATTCTCCAAGTGATGAAGGTTTATAAAATTGTGCAAATGTAGGTGGTGTTTCACTTTTCTCATATGCACTAATTTTTACACTAAGAAATTTATTTTCTTTTTTGAGACTTTTAATTTCAAATTTAATGCATGCTCATTACTATCTAACTCACATGCCATGGTATCCAGTTTCTTCAAAGCTTTTTCTAAATCAACATGTGATGTTTTTAATAAATCATGCTTAAAAGATAAATCAGAATGCTTTTTATTTAATTCATTAAATTCATCAAGTAATGTCATATGATTGCTATCCAAGGTGGAATGATCTTTAATTAAAATTTCATACTCTTTTTGTAAATTCAGAAATTCCAATTTCAGGCTAGTATGAGTTTTCTTAAGCTTCCTATATGATGAATGGATTTTTTTAGAAACATCAAGTAGTTGATCGTAGGTAAGTTCACATACCTCTTCTTGGTCAGACTGACCAAGATGTTCACCAGCCATCAAACACAAGTTTGTAATCTCCTCTTCAGCTTCAGTCTCAGAGGAGTCAGATGTAGAATCAGCCTAGAAAGCCTTTTGAATTCTTTTCTTGTCCTTCATGAACTTGGGTTTCTCCTCACCCTTCTCCTTTCTTAGGTGAGCCTTAAGTGTAGGACAATCAACTTTTATGTGTCCAGGCTTCCTGCATTCAAAATAAATTGTATCAGAAGAACTTTTATAATTTTTTGTTAGACTTACCCTTATTCCACTTCTGATAGTTTTTATTTTTCTTTCTTAGAAAGCTTTTGAATTGCCTCGTGATTAAGGCAATGTCATCATCATCAGATCTCGAAGAGCTAGAATCAGAGTCATTAGCCTTCAGGGCTATAGTCTTCTCTTTCTTCTTCTCACTTGCATCAAGCTATCTTTGGTTCACCCTTTGCTCGTAAGCAATGAGTGATCAAAGTAAGTTGTCAATAGAATAGACATTCAAATCCTTAGATTCAGTGATCATAATTATTTTTGCATCATAGGAAGAGGGCAAGCATCTCAGGATTTTATTAACTTTTTCATAGTTGGTGAGTTCTCTTCCTAAGGCATACAGGGATGTTACAATCTATGTAAACCTAGTATACATTTCAAATATAGACTCACTAGGTTTCATGCAAAAAAGTTCATAGTCATGAAGCAGTATGTTTAACCTAGACTGTTTAACTTTATATGTACCTTCATAAGTGATACATAATCTATCACAAATCTCTTTACCAATTGTACAAGTAGAGACAAGCATTTAATCCTCAAATTTTAAGGCACAAAAAAAATAGTTCAAACATTTGGCATTCAATTGGGCTAAGTCCCGATCATCAAAAGTACATTCAATAAAAGGCAGTTCAATTTTAATATTATTAATAATTCTAAAAGGTGCTTCATAGCCATCTTTAACAAGCATCCACATGCAATAATCTATAGATTGAAGAAAAGTGGACATGTGAGTTTTTCAAAAATCAAAAGATATGTTATCAAATAACGGTGGACGTGTAATTGAATAACCTTTAGGATTATTTCTTTTATCAAAGTTAGTCATGGATTAAATTCAAAAGTTTTTAAACTTAATTTTTGAATCCAGCTTTGATACCACTTAAAAGTTCAATAAGGATGTTAAGCCCTTGTGAACTAGCCCGAGGCTAACCAAGAGGGGGGGTGAATTGGTAGTTTTAAAAATTCTTATGCAAAAACTAATTTTGAAAACCTTTTTGAATATTTTAAAATAATTATAATTTCATGATGATGTGAGGTTATTTAATATAAACAAAATAATAACCCAAATCACACAATCATCAACCAAAAATTAAAGTGCAGAAAATAATCAGAAAGAATACACCAAATTTTATTGTGATTCGGTCAACCTGACCTACGTCCACTCCCCGGAGCCTCCTCTCTAAATATTACACTAAATAAACCAGTGACTCTCTTTTTGTCCCTACAGTAAGGTGGAGAAGCCTTTACAAAACTCCTTTTCACCAACCAGGTGAGGCAGAGAACCCCGACTCCTTTTGCTTCCTCCTGAAGCAAGCAGAGAACCCATACTCCTTTCGCTTCATTCTGGAGCAAGCAGAGAGCCTTACCTCCTTTTGCTTCCTCCTGAAGCACGCAGAGAACCTTGACTTCTTACTGATGATCCTTTCCACAGAGACACCATGGGATAAGAGATGACGACTGGAGAAGACGACTCGAATTCTTGCATGGAGTAACCTTTGTGAACACCTCACAAACTCCCCCTTACAAGATTCTCTCTCTCTCTCCCAAGCTCTCCCTCTCCCTCTCAAAGCTCTCTTGGCAAAGGACTCAGGCAAAAAGTTTTATAAAAAGAAAATAAAAAAGTTTAAATAAAAAGGCATAGAAATTGCCCTAAAATTTAACTTGCCGTCAAAGATCGTCCAGGACAATCGACGGATCGTCCTATACGATCAGTGTAAATCTTCACCAATTGGTCTGGAAGATCTGGTTTCTCAGGATGATTAGAAGACATTTTTATTCAGATCGTCCGGGATGATCCTGCGATCATCTGGGATGATCAGCTTAATTTGAGAAAATCATCCTGAGTACTGTTTGGGTCATCCAAGAGAAAAGGCTGGACGACCTAAAGAAAAAGGCTTGATCATCCGGGATGATATTCCTATCGTCCCATACGATTAGTTTAAAATTGGCCAAAATCATCCTGAGCATTGTTCGGGTCAGCTTACACAAATGTCTTGGATGATTGAAAATGAATTGATTGTCTGGGATGATACTTCTATTGTCCCGTACGAATAGTACAAATAGGCTTATATCATCCAAAACGTTGTACGGGTCATCCAGCTGTAGTCACTTGGACGATGAGGATTTTTAACATATCGTCTGGGACGATCTCGCAATCATCCAGGATGATGTGATCATTTAAATTAATCCTCGATTGCTTTCTTTAATGACCTGGCTAATTTAGGCATGATTATCGTGAATCATCTAGGATGATACACATATTATCCAGGATGATTAAATAGAAAATTTTAAAAATTAAAATATGCCCAACTTAGTCTGGCGGTTGAGTATTTTTGATTTGAACCTATCATCCTATACGATGGGAAGATAGTCTAGGACGATCGGCTTAATCAGACTGACTTAACTTGACAACCCTAATTAGGGTTTCTATTTTTAATGGATCGTCCAGGACGATATATCGATCATTCAGGATGATGTGATCAAAATAGAACAGAAACTCTAAACTCACAAAAAATCTCCCCCTGAGTGTGTGTATGCAAGGTTACTTAGCCAGGGGATCAATTACATTACATTGGACTCAAGAAAGAGAAAAATTACATTGAAACTAAACCACATACAGACTGACTCAATCTTGAGCTGGCTTGGATTGTACTTAATCTTGTGGACCTGAAAAGTTAGACAATCAAACAGAAACAAAAATGTTTGTTATCATCAAAAGCATGATCCTTGAATCCAGATTTGCAACACCAATCACTAAGATCATATTGATAAAAGACTAAAAGGTGATTTAGCTCCTTCTAGATTCATTTGTTCCATATGGGCACCCTATAATGGTACTTTACTCTTTCCAATCGAGGAATCTAATTGAACCAAATAATAGACTTGGTTTAGCCGCTCTTCTACCTTAGAAAGATTATAGAGGAAGTTAATCTATAAAATCCCGATCCCAGCCCCATAATTAAAACCTTACGAAATAAGGCCTTTGGCTTTTCCTATTTAGTAGTCTATCAGTGGTGTGAAGCATCTTTCCCCAAGAAGTGAAAGGTTATACCTTAATAAAGTAAGAGAACAATAGTTATTCTATTTATGTCATAACCTTGACTCTCTTAATGTTGAACTAAGTTACTTTGCATATCATAGTATAATATAATTAAGGATACACCCCAACACATTAAGATTTTGCTATATGTAAGATAGAAAGAAATATCACATCATTAACTTGCCAATTCAAGGGAAAATCTCTTTTTTATTGGTAAAGTAGAAAAAAAAATTTTGTAGCCATTTCTACTATAGAAGCTAAATATATAGTTACATGAGGCTATGTAGCCCAAGTTCTTTGGCTAAAGCAATAACTTTTTAATTTTGGATTGCTACTAGAAATGATCCCCATCATGTGTGATATTACGAGTGTGATCTACATTGCCAAAAATCCCATTCAACACTCTTACATGAAACACATTCACATGAGACACCACTTTATTAGGGGTCATGTGGCCAAAAGAGATGTAGATATAAACTTTGTAGACACAAAAATTAATTAGCCGATATTTTTAATAAACCCCAAAGTTATGAAAGGTTCATCTCACATAAAACTAGATTATGAGTCATTGATAAAAGCTCTTCGGAAATTAGGGTCGCTACATGTTATATTTATTGTTGTCTTTTTATTTTTATACTAGTTTTTTGTATGTGTTTTGGTGCTTGTTTGCATGGACATTTATTTTGTAGTGTAATTTGTTGCTTTGTATATTGTTTGTTTAATCTATATTTTCACTATGCTTTACAATTTATATCAAAACTTTTGTCATGTACTTATCATTTTGGAGCTATCCCTGATCATCCTGTAAAACCCTTAAATATTTTCTTTACATCATATTATACAATCATCACCATACTATACCATACACATCGATTAGCACGCATCAACCCTTCATTTGAAACCAATAGCTCAAATTAAACTAATTATTATGATTTGTACTATATGAATACCTATGATATTGTATAAATGACATGTCACAAAATTTTTGGGACAAAAATATTGTGATTGGTACGATCATTATTGTAGATTGTAATGCATGAACTTCCATTTGTACTGGATGACCAGTTTAGTCAAAGATTATATAAAAGACCTCTGAGGGTAAATGAAAAGAAGAATATAGTTTTGTATGATCCCCTATCGTACTGGACAATTTGATAGGTATTTACACTATTTTTGATGGAATGTTTTGGATTATACTAATCATACTATATAATTTTCATAATTCTGTATGATATAACATAGGCTATAAATAGAGGGAAAAAACTAATTTCATATCACACTAACCCTTACTCAAATCCTTCTGCCCTCTTATTCTAGTCCCTCAATGCTCTCATACAAGGAATTATCAGTGATTGTGTTTGAATTATAGATTTGGAGGTTTAATATGTGTGGTATAAAGTGTGGGATATATATCAATCATCAGAGTTTAAAATATATTTTTACTTAAAAAGAGTTAAATTTGAGGTAAAGGAGGTGGTTGGAGTTAATCAAGAACTATGATTTGGATATCATCTATCATCCTAGTAAGGCGAATGTGGTTGCAAAGCTCTGAATAAAAAAATTAGTTGGAGTTTTATCCAACATGATTACTTCTAAGCAAGCATTAACCCGAGAAATAGAAAGGCTTAAATTAAAAGTGTTGTACCAATCTAAATTAATAATAGGAATTATTTCTTAGTTAATATTGAAAGTTTGATATAGTATGTTAAGCCTCATTGAACTATCCCTAGGCACACCAAGAGGGGGGATTGGTTTTTTTTAAAAAAAACTTGCTTTAAACACCAAACAATTTTTTTAGACTATTTTAATAACTTAAAATAAATAATATTATCACTGTTGAACTCATTTTTATATGAGGTCACTAGGATCCATCCAAACTTCTACCTGTAGATCTGATGGTTGACAATTACCCAATTGTCAATCATCTAGACTTTAATTCAATCTTTAATCTAGACTTCAATCCAATCCTTAATCCAGTCCTTAATTTAGACTTCAATCTTGACCTTAATCCAAACCCTAATCTAAACCTTAATCTAGACTTCAATCCATACCTTAATCCAAACTTTAATCCACACTTCATTCCAATTTTAATTTAGATCTTAATCATGACTTCAATCAATCCAGTTTCCAATCAATCCTCAATCAATCTTCAATCAAGCTTCAATCCTATCTAGTTAATAACAATCATTCAATTGATTCTGAATTGTGATTGCTTTGGATAATTCAAATTCAATCAATCAAATCTAAAATCTAGCTCAAATCTATAATTTCAGAACAAAATATAAGGCTAAAGGACTTTGTCATGAAACCCTTTTTGAGTGATTTTTCAATCTCTTCAAAACCTAATCAAATGACTTCTTATTCAAGATCTATTAATTGCATATTGATTAGAAAAGTCCTTAAGGTCATCCCTCCAAAGTTGAGCCCAACCTAATGTCTTTAAACCCATAAACTAAATTGATTTTCAAAGGTTACAAAACCTTCAAATATTTATAACCTATGCCACTAGACCTGCCACTTTGTGGAATTTGACCTTGGGACCTTCCCCAAGACCCTTGATCATGTCCATAGACCTTTTTATGATATGTTGAGCATTAAGCTGTATTTTGGTGGACTCAATTTAACCCTCAGTTGATAGGAGTCAAAATGACCAAAATGCCCCTTAAGTGCAAATTTGAAGTTCTCTCCAAACTTTAATATGACCCAGTAAAATCAAATCCTGAAACCTCCTATAATACATCATAAACACCATTAGAAGTAAAATAAATACCATTAGGAGTGCATAGGACTCAAATCCAGACCTTGGTCAAGCCTGGTTAACTAAGTCAACCTGTCTTAACCAAATTGCCCTTTAAGGGTTTAAATGATCATTTCCACCCAAATGACATCACTATTGCATGGAAACACCTCCATTGAGTTTGAAATGTCATTTTAGACCTATTGGACCCAAACTTAGGCCTTAGTTTGACCTAGTTGACCAAGTCAACCCTAGTTAACCAAATGGCCCTTTAAATATCTAAATGGTCATTTTGACCCAAATGACCATTCTAATCCATGAGATCACATCCATGTTTCATGTTGAAGCAGGTTTTGAAAAAGGTTTAATCTTCTTTGGGAATTTAGAATTGACATTGAATCTTAATTCTAAAATTGAACATCCCATCAAAAAAAGTATACCACCTCAGAAGGTGGAAATAAAATATTAGGATGGGGTTCATATTTAAAATTACAAATCCTGTCTTTGTAACTAAATTTAAGAGAGAACTTCATATGGCCCTGAAGGGTCGAAATGAAGTTCAACCAAATATCTAGCTATGATAATCAAGAAGGATTATCATTAAGTTTATATCTAAAGTTTTATCAACAAAGGATATATCTCCCCTAAGAGAGAAAATATCATCTGTTGTCAATTCTTTTAATATGAAGATAATGATCGTCAATGATTTAATTTTTTCCAAATAAGACTAATTGAGTTTTGAAAATAAATTTTAAAAATTGATGTGGGTTCTAAATCTCCTACGAGCACAAGCCCTCATAGTTAATTATATCATAGGAAATCGGAGTATCCTACGAAAACTCTTGATTAAAAAAATGACAAAAATTTTGTTTAGAGATTTTCTAAGAGTAATGTCAAAGGAGTTGGATTTTAGAATTTTAACTGGGAATGGATTAGATTGGAGCACTTATTTTTGGGGTCAAAGGAAGAAGGGTAGGAGACACTTTAGGATTTGAAAATGATTCAGAAGTGTCCCAACCTAAACTAAGTGTTGGGCTTTAAATTTTAGATTAAGAGATACTTTAATTTGAGTTGAATGATTTATTAAAAATTGGGATTATATTCTTAGAGGTTGGGATCTTATAATCTAAAATTGCCCCAGATCCTAAATCTAAATTGGACACCGGTCCACGGTGGCCCGAACCTAATTAATGTAATGCAAAATCTAGACTTACCCCAGGCTGGATTGGGGAGCAAGTTAACCACCTAGGCGATTAAAATCCTTGAGTGCGGTCATTATAATGAATGAGTGATAGGATATTTTTATTAAAGTTTTTGAGAGTTGGTACTGACATCTGGAGATTTTCCTAAGTGGCCCCTTGACTTATATTGGGTGAAAATGCTAAAGTAAATGTGATTAAAATTTTAGACATTTTTTAAATTAGTTTCTAATACAATGCATGCTAATTGATTTGTTTAAAATAAACAAAATATATGAAGCAATTTTAAAAAGGCTTATAAAATAAATTTTTTCTTGAGATGCACAGACTCCCCTTGACAGATCTGCACCCTCATAGGCCAGGTGGTCTGCCAAAACCCGTAGGCAGGGAGGTGCCTAATAAATGGAAAGAAAATGCAGCAACATGCTATGAGAACTCCCGGCGGCCCATGGCTTACTTCTTAAAAGTGTTAGTTTCTATGTTATCTTAAAAATTTTATTAAAGTTTAAGTAAAAGAATTTTGTTGTACTCTCATGAGCCTCCGATAGAATCCAGGATAAATAAAAAAGAATGACATGCAAATGCCAAAAAAACTAAGAAAAATAGGTAATCCTATACGTAATTAAATTAAATCAAACACATTAAATAATCAAATTAATTAAGTAAATGTCCATAGGCAAACTGCCTGTTTATTACAACCTAAGGTTTATAAAAATTAAAAGTGGCCAGACACCACTAATAATAACCTAGATTCTAATCCTAGTACAGACGCAAGTGACTTTGAGTGGGATACTATTTATCTTCAAATCCTCGGTATTCTCCTCTTAGAACTCCTTGGATTCTTTGTAGTTGGATACCCAAATGGAAAAGAGAACTCTTCCCTCGAGGGGAAGGTTATTCTTTCCACTTTGGGTAATAAAGTGATCCAAATTTGGACTTCTAAATGGAAAAAGACTATCCCCCTTATGGCAAATTTGGATTCAATAATTATGATTTTGACGATGAAAAACATCTCTATTTTTACTTGATTGTCTAACCTTTCAGGTTCACAAGATCAATTACAATCCAAGTCAGCTCAAGATCGAGTCAGTCTGTTTATGTTTCAGGATGAATGTAATTTTTCCCTTTCATGAGTCAATTATAATGTATGGGATTCCCAAGCTAAGTAACCTTGCATACACACACTCTGGGGGAGAATTTATACAAATTACTATTTCTATTCAGTTTTGATCATATCATACTAGACGATCATGATATCATCCTAGATAATCTATTATAAACAGAAACCCTAATTAGGGTAATTATGTTAAGTCGGTCTGTTTAAGCAGATCATCCGGGATGATCCTCCCATCATCTAGGATGATATGCTAAAATTAAAAAATCTCAGCCACTAGACTAAGTTAGGCATGTTTTTAATTTTTAGTATTTTGGTCTAATCATCCTGGACGATACGTGTATCATACTGGATGATTTATAACAATCATGCCTAAATTAGCCAAGTGATTAAGGAAAGTAATTAAGGATTAATTGATCAATCACATCATCTTGAATGATTATAAGATTGTCCTGGACGATCAAGTATAAATCCTCTTCATCCAATATAAGTCACCTGGATGACCCGAATAATATGCTGGATGATATGGCCTTATTTGTACTAATCATCTTAGATGATAGACATATCATCCTGAAAGATCAAGTAATTTTCAAATCGTACAGCATGTTTGTCCTAGACGACCCGAACAATGTGCCGGACGATATTTGTCATTTTTGAACTAATCGTATAGGACGATATACACATCGTCCTGGACGATCAGGTCATTTTCTACAAAATGTCCAGATACTTCTCCTGGACGTCCTGAACTATATTCTGTATGAATTCCTTGATTTTGAACTAATCATCCCAGATGATAGCAGAATCGTCCCGGACGATCAGCACAAACCATGCCTTCTAATAGTCTAGAAGAACTAGATTATCCAGGCTAAAAGGACTTATTTACACTAATCAAACAGAATGATCGATTGATAGACCTAGATGATCTTCGAAGATAAGTTAAAATTTAGAGTAATTTTTTAGCCCTTCTATTTAAGCTCTTTTGTTTATCAATGGAAAAAAATTTTGCTGCTTTCCTCTTTTGAGAGAGTCTTGAGATGGAGAGGGAGAGCTTGGGAGAGAGAGAGAGGATCTTCTGAGGGAGAGTTTATGAGGTGTCCATAAAGGTTATTCCAAGAAAGGATTTAAGTCGTCTTCTCCAGTTATCGTCCCTCGTCCCATGGTGGCTCTGCAGTAAGGATCGTCTGCAAGAAGGTCAAGGTTCTCTGCCTGCTTCAGGAGAAAGTAAAAGGAGGTAAGGTTCTTTACCTACTTCAGGAGGAAGCAAAAAGAGCTTGGGTTCACTGCCTACTTTAGAAGGAAGCAAAAGGAGTTAGGGTTCTCTGCCTCACTGGGGTTTGATGAAAAGGAGTTTTGTAAAGGCTTCTCCACCTTGCTGTGGGAGTAAAAGGAGAGTTACTGAGTTAATTAGTGCAATACCTGGACGAGAGGCTCCGGGGAGTGGGCGTAGGTCAAGTTGATCGAACCACTATAAAATCTTGTGTGTTCTTTTTAATTATTTTCTGTACTTTATTTTGTTGTGATTAAATTCTTGGGTGAAATCTGTGATTAATCTTTTTATCGTTGTTTTAATTCATTTTTATTGTAGATTTAAAAAGATTTTTCTTTTTGTTAAAGAAGTTTTTTGAATATCCAATTCACCCCCCCCCCCCTCTTAGTTTGCCTTGGGCTAGTTCATAAGGGCTTAACATCCCTATCAAACCATCACACCTAAGGGGTATCCTTTCCTCTTTGGAATCTAACCTTTGGATCTATGTATCCCAAACTCAAAGTGCAACTTTCACAACTCAACATTTCAAAGGAATTACATTGATATAAAAATAAAAATTCTAGAATCTCCTGTAAGGTTATCCTAAGCATTTAATAATCAAATTAATTCTAAAGCAGTTATATATATAGACAGAAAAGTAAACACACTCGGCCATTCTCTTTTTTTATCTAGGAGCTAAGCAGCTGAAGCACTTGTAGCATTTATATTTATTATTTATTTAGCCCCCTTTATTACCCTGCATGAGTGTGGCCACCTATAAAAAACTCAGTGAGCATTCAGATCGTTCCTAATCTAAGAGTAAACTATTGCCCATCACATCAATTCACAGAGTGCAGTAAAGAAAGTAAGTAAACATATCAATCAATTTTCCATCACAGCATACAATGAAATCTCATAAAATCTAGCACACAGTAGAAAAGTAAATATCATCCTAACCTAAGATAGAGTTGGTTATCCTAGAAAATCATCTAAAGTATATATAGAAGGTCGTGTGGCTAGGGTAGATCCTAAGCTGGGTTATTTGTTAGAATTATCTAAAGTTTGAATTTTATTAAAGGTTTAAAGGGAGATTTGATTAAAGTTTAAATATTAATATATTAAATTTCAAATTAAATATGTTTTAATAATTAAATGACTACTACCTTTGTTGATCATCGAGGCCATGAAATTTATTCACCTTCCTTGGGGCTAAGTTAATAGCCTCATAGGCTTGGGTTACCCAGTAGTAATCGGGGTTGATTAAATTGATTTAATTTGTTAAAAATTAAAGGTTAATTAATATTAATTAATTTAATTAATTATTGATTATAAGAGTTAAATTAGTTTATTTTTTCCATCGATAGGTTCGTGGCATTATTCCACTAGGCTCGAGGAACCAGGCCTCCTTTCGGACACCTAGCCCCGCAACCTGGAGTAGTCCATCCTAAAAACCTTATTGATGTAGTTAAATTAAGAATTTAAATTTGGTTAAATAATTAAAAGTAACTTAATTTTAATGTTTAATACTCTATTGAATCCATTCGTGGCGTTGTGCCATCAGGCTCGAGAAACCAGGCCTCCTTATGACACATAGCCCCGCAGCCTAGAGTAGTCCATCCAATAAACTTCCTTTTCTGAGTGGTTATTAGGTGTTTAAGTGTTGGTTGAGTATTTTATTAATTAAATTAAAGTTTTCAGAAATTTTAATGAATTATTAGATTTTTTGGGATTATTGGAATTATTTTAATCAGATTAATTTAGGGTCTAAAAGTTGACTTTTCAAATTAAAGTTAATTTTCAAGTTTCAGATTTTTAATAAATATCAGACCTTGTGATGAGAAGTTAGACTATTAGAACACTCAATTTGAATTTTTCTACAAGAAGTTATGATTTTTCAAAGTTTGGGCCTAGATTTAAACCAAGGTTGACAAAAAAGTTAACTTTTTGGTTTTGACTAAATTTTGGAGGTTTGACATTTTTAGAAAATACTAAACCTTAAATGGAGTTGAATGACACTAAGTTTGCTCAATTTGGATTTTTCTATAATTAGTTATGAATTTTTGAAGTTTCCTTAGTTATTTGAATTTTAAAATTGCTTAATTAGGAAGGTTTTGATCATTTTGATCCAAACTCATCCCAAACTGCATAGAATCACCCCCAAAGATCAGGGACGACCCATGAGAGTGTTTCCAATTATTTGGAAATTATTTAGAGTTTATAATAATTTTTAATTAATTAAATTAATTAATTATTAATATTTATTAAAAATTAAATTAAAGTTGAATTAGGAATCTAGTCAAAAGACTTTTTTTTCATAAGTAGAGGACTAAGTTTTAGTTAGTTTGAGGTATTATTTGTATTTTTTGGACTTAATTTAGATTTATTACATTTTTTTTACTTTCCTAGGTTTCTCTCCTTTAGGAAGTTTGATCTTCACCACATTCTTATTACAGTCTATGGAGATGAACTGGCTAGACATCCAATCCATCTCTCCCTAAAAGGGATGAAATTTAACATATTTAATTTTCTATCCTAATGACCTCCAAATCCAGTCAAATTTACACCTATGGTAGAAAATATCACTAAGTTTACTTTGTTCAAGTTTTACCCCTATTGGGTGTGTGTACAACTCCCTAGGAATTTTCTAAGTTTTCTAGAACCTTTCCTAATTATTTTTCTTAGGTGTCTCTATTGTTCAAATAGGCTTGAAATTTGATGTGACTAACCCTAGTACATATGTAATCATACCAACAAAATTGTAAAGCCTAATACTACAAAAAATTAGAGTTACGAATTTTCAAAGTTTTGGGTCTAAAATGGACCCATTATCTTAAAAATTCATATCACAAAAAATTACAAAGCATGCGACCCTAGAAAAATCACAGTATTTGCTTAAGATGCTCAAAAACACTGCACCAAAATTTGGGATCCATTTGATCCCTGGATTACGAGAAAATTAGAGAAAAGAAAATTTAAACAAACTCAATTTTCTCATAATCTATAGCTCAAAACAAATTAAAATTAATTTTAATAAATACTATGTTAAATTACCTTTCTAATGACCCTAAAAACATCTAATTTAGTGGAAATTTCAATTTTTTGTGAATTTTAAAAGTTTTTGGGCATTAAAATGAATTTTTTAGACCATTATTGGTCAAATCGGGTGCCGCCGCCGCCTTGCTAATCATTGGGTCGTACGATAGTACGGTGCCACATCCCAGCCACGCGTAGACCAGCGAGCCGATCACTTAACCACATCGAATCATGGGATTCGATCAATGGATCGATCGCGGGATGAACCGATGGCTCAGATGGTGCCACATAGGTGTCCGCGGTCCAGACTTGCATGCGTTCGAATCCCGAGGGAGATCGCGCGCAGTCTGCCTCATCCTACGTCTTCGATCCTGATAAAGAAAGGTTCAAATGGCGGTGATTGACTAGCCGATTACAGTTCAACAATGAACTAAATGTTCAAAAGCTCATAATTTCCAAAATACTAACCCAAATCTCATGAAATTTGAAATGTAGCTAGAGGGCAACATAATCTTGCAATGCCTAGAGTTTGGAGGCTCCATGCATTGCAAAATTTCTACAATTTCAAATTGAAATTCTACCTAAAAGTGAGAATATCTTACATTCTACCTAGTGGATTTATGTAATCTTAGGCTCCTTTTACTCCTGTTAATGTCCTCTATAAGTTCCCTGAAGACTCCAGAGGATTTTCACAACTGGATTTGAAGATATTGAGGAGAGATAGTGTTTCTCTCTTTTATCTCTCTTTCTTCAATGAAATGGTGATTTAATAGTGGAAATGATGGGGGAAGGCTTGGAATGGCCTTTGGGAATGCTGGAGACTATGGGAGAAGCTCTTAAGGGTTGGGGGTTATTGGAGTTTGGGACTTAGGTGAAAATGAGCAAGATTATGTGGGTTAGGGCAGGTTTTGCCCACTTAACCCTCATTATTTGAAATGGATGGCTTGGATCTAATCAAGGATGCTTTGGATGATTGCCATGTGTCCCATGAACAGCCCAAAACTAGGAGAAAGCTAGTGGGTTGAGAGGGATTGGTCTTGGTCTATGGGGAGGGGGACCACACCCTTTTCCCCCATTTGGCTAAACCTAAGCCAATCCATGTTTAAGGGTATGGTTTAAGCTCTATTAGGGGAGGAAATGGGTCACTCTCCAGTAGCTTTGAGCAGGTTTTTGGATTAAGACATGGATTGGTAAGGTGGCTTTGTAATGTGGCCATGATTTGGTCTCATTTCAAGGGTTTGTTGACCTATTGACTTGTTGACCAATCAATGGCGACTAGGATATGCATGGAGGGAGTCAAGGGTGCTATAGGAGTCAATCTTAAGGAGTATGGAGCCTTGGTGTTGAAGTTAGCATGGATTTTAGAAAGTTTGGAGAAGTTTAACCATGTATGAAAATTTGACTAAGTCAAATCCATAGGGACTTAACTTAGGGATAAGTTAGAAGTATTTGGAGTGCTCAATTGAAGTATTTTGGAGGGTTGATTTGGTTTGGAATGGGTTCAAACATTGGATTTGACCATAAGTTTTGGTCAACTAGGTTGACTTGGTCAACCTAGTCAAACCTTGGGTCAAATTTAGATCCAATGGATCCCAAATGATATTTAGGATCCATTGGGATAGGTTTTGGAGATTGGTATGGGAAGATCCATGTTGAATTTTGGGGAAAAGACGAAAAATCCCCTTAAAGGGCATTTTGGTCATTTTGACCTCCAGTCAATACTGGGTCAAGATGGGTATAGGAAAATGTAGGTTTGTGATTGAGAGGTCTTAATAAAGGTCATGGGTGTGGTTAGAAGGTTTGGAAATGGTCCCATGGTTAAATTCCACTGGTTGTCATGTCCAATGGCGTAGGCTATAAAGAATTGAAGGTTTTGGAGCTAGGAGTGTCAGATTGAGCTCAAATTATGATGGTTGACCCTAGGGACATGTTTAAATAATATGCAATTGAATGACCCAAAATCAGAGGTCATTAAGTAGGGTTCCAAGAGATCTAAAAATTCTCCTAGAAAGGGTTTCAGGACCTGAGCCCTTAGCCCATGGATTTGATTTGGAATTTTGGAATTGGATTGGATTCTGGATTTGGATGGTTGGAAATGACTTATCCATGTCATTAAAAATCAAAGAGATGATGGTTGATGGTGTTGACCTCATTTTTGTATGAGGTCATGAGGACTCTCCCAGACTCCTGGTCAATCCTGACCCCAGATTAATTTAGAGTCCAGATGAATCTTGGCCCTAGGATCAACTTTGATCTTAGATCAACTTAATCTAGGCCCTTAGATATATCTAGATCTTAGGATCCTTTTAAACCTCAAATTCTAGGACTTCTAGACTTTAGAATTCTCCTAGGTTTTACACTCTAGGATCTTTCTAGATTTCAGACCCTAGGATCTACTCTAGACCCTAGGAGGCCCCTAGACTCTAGACCTTAGGATTTATAGATTATAGAATACTCCTATACTTTAATCTTTAAGATTTACCTAGGTTCTAGATCAATCTATACCCTAGATCCTAAGATTTTTAAACCTTAGGATTCTCCTAGATTTCTAACTCTAGGATCTACCCAGACTCTAGATCAATCTAGGTCTTAGGATCCTCCTAGACCTTAGATCTATCTTGACCTCAGATCTGTTCAAACTCCAAACCAACCTAGACTTTAAATCAATCTATTCAAGGCTCAAATCAATCTAGAGCTCAAGTCAATTCAAACCCTTGACCAATCCCGATCTTTAAACAACCGAGATCCAGTTGCTCCAGCCTCTAACCTGACCTTAATTTTGTCTAATCATCTATAATCATCTAAATCATATTAAATGACTTAGGTAATTCAAATTCAAACATTCAAAGTCAAAAATCAGTTCAAATCTAGAAATTTAGATCCAAACCCAAGGTTAAGGACTCAGGTCCTGAAAGCCTTTTTCAGTAAATCTTTAAATATTTCAAAACCCAGTCAAATGACTTCTGATTCAGAGTCTATCAATTCCATATTGATATGGCATGTCTCTAGAGGTAACCCTCCAAATTTTAGCTCATTCTGAGGTCTTTAACCCCATAATCTGGATCAAAATCCAAAGGCTGTAAAATCTTCAAATATTTACGGCCTATGCCACTGGATCTTGCATCCAGTGAATTTTGACCTTGGAGCTTTCTCCAAAGCTTCCAGCCACATCCAGACCCTTAATCTTAACCTCTTGGATATCAAACTGGATTTTATTGGACTCATTTTGACCCTTAGTTGACCAAGGGTCAAAATGACCAAAATACCCCTTAGGGGTTCAAATGCACTTTCAAACTAAATGACCTCCAAATTTCTTGGAACCACTTCCAACAATTTTCAAATATCAAACCAAACCTATTGAACCCAAAACCAGACTCTAGGTCAACCTGGTTGACCAAGTCAACCCAGGTTGACCAAATAGGCCTTTAAGGGTCAAAATAGGTCATTTTGACCAAATGACCTCCCCAGACCTTGAGACTACCACCAATAGACTCAGAATATTATTTTAAACTGGTTAGACTCAATCCCTAACCCTTGGTCAACCTGGTTGACCAAGTCAACCCAGTTGACCCATTAGGCCCATTAAGGGCCTAAATAGGATATTTGACCCAGATGACCATTTTGATCCGTTAAAATACCTCCACTAGACTCCAAACATCAAATCAAATTCATTGAGCCCAAACTCTGGCCCCGGGTCAACCCAGGTTGACCAGTTTAAACCCTTAAGCTTCTCCATTTTGAATCAAGCTTTAAATGCATTGAAACCTCATTCAAACTTCATTCAAATGTACCCTTGATGGTTTGGGTTGGATTGAACACGTTGCTCCAGTCATCAGTTGACTTAGTCAACCAGACCCATGTCTGATCAAATCTAGTCAATAGAAGATCCATCAAAGTCAAATCTAATCAAACCCCATTCAAGCAAAACCTCTCAAAACCCTTAGATCTATTTTAAATGACATTTTAAACCTATCCAGACTTGTTATGAGTCAAATTACACTTGGTTTGACATGATCAAACTTCAATTCATGGTCAAACCCTACATTCTATGTGTTTATACATTTCAAATTCAGTCCTATTGCTCAGTATTCTTCAAAACTATTTCATTTGATGTCTTGAATATCCCTTAGTTTATTTGGAGTCAAGCCATGGTTAACTTGACCAAGTCAATCCATTTTGACTTGGTCAAACCCATTCAGAATCCCATATATTCCTTTTAACCTCAACTCCATGACTTCATATTCTCTCCAAACCAGCTCATCAGGTCCTCTTACATGCCACCTCAGCTTCAATTGACCATTGACTGGTCAAACCAGTCTAGTCAAATGACCATTAAGTAGTCAAAATGTCCCTCTTAACTCCTTTCCATTTTAATTTAAATCCCTCCAGCCACTTATACTCTTTCTAGAGTCTTCCTAAGGTATATCCCAGCCCTTAGATCAAGATCAAAAGGCTTTGATCTCTCCCATGTGCAAATAGGGACCAAGGGATATTTCCATGTGGCATGGTACTATGTCCTTTTATTCCCTGGCATTCTAACTGCCTAGGGACAGATGGCAACCATCTAGCAAGTCTCCAAGATGATCTTGATCGTCGAAATAGCCTGGGATCATTTGAATAGGGCAGGTGAAGGAAATGAAGCCTCATTCGAGAACCCATCCTCTCTCACCATCTCAAGCCCTCTCCAGCCAAAATCTTAGTTCATTCAAGCTCTCCAAATCTCCCTACACTTATTCTAAGCTCAGTCCAGCTGGTCAACTTTCACTGGCAGTGAGATCCAGGCGAACCTAGCTAACTCCATCTAAGCAGCCATTCCCCTCGATCCGGATGTTATTAGCTTGAGTGGTCTTCTACAAATTTAAGCATGGACAGACTACAGTTTCAGAGAATCCAAAATCCCTTAAATCCATCAGTTAGATTTTCTTAAAACCTTAAACCTAGCTTAGAACACCTAGGTTTAATTAACATTTTATTAAGTGATTATTTAACCGAATAATCACTTCTCCAAAAAATCTGTTCATGCATAAAATCTATGTTTAAAATTTCATAGAAAATAATCGAGTATTTTGGAAGAACGAGGCATTTTATCATTTTAGGGCGTTAATCACAGTCCCATTGAAGTACGTGGTGTCAAAGCCATTGATTCTATGATCGACTACCCTGATCTGGTCATTCCACGCGCTGGTCTGCAACGTGTATGATTCCGTTGCACTGAAATGCCGTCTGCCTTGATCCTGGCCATTCAATCTGAATAGCGGAGGATCAAGCGGTCCTCATTTCTTGTCGACATGAATAAGTGAGAGGAGCGGGTCCCATTGCCTTTTTGTCAGCGGGTAATGATTGGCCGCCGCTGCTTCTTTTTGATCCAGCGAATCCACGCCTGCCACGTGTCATCCCGACACTAGTCTTTTTTTTCTTCTTTTTTAAATTTTGATTACTTTTAATTAAACTTTAATTAAAAGAACTTAATAATTAATTAATTAAGAATTTAATTTAATATATTAGTATTAATTTAAAATATTAATATATTTTAAATACTTAATAATCAGTTAAGTATTTTAAATTCAAATACTTTAATTTAATATATAAATATTAATTTAAAATATTAATATATTTTAAAAATACTTAACAATTAATTAAAAATTAAATTTAATATATTAATATAAATTTAAAATATTAATAAATTTTAAAAATATTTAATAATTGATTAAGTTTTTTAAATTTAAATACTTTTATTTAATATATTGATATTAATTTAAAATATTAATATATTTCAAAAATACTTAATTAAGTATTTAAATATTAACATATACTTAATTGAAATTAAGTTCAAATAAATTTAAGATTCAAATGAATTTTTTTATATATAAATAATTTTCTAATTCCAGAAATATTTAAAATGTAATTTAATTTAATTTAAGAATTAATTCAAATATTAATTAATTTTAAAATTAACTTAAATGCTTTAATTAACCTTAAAATTTAAAAATTAATAAAAAATTCAATTCAAATCAGAAAAATATAAATAATACTTTAAAATTTTTAGAATTTTAAATATTTTAATTTAAAATTAAATTTGAGACTTAAAACTTAATTTATTTTAATTAATTTGAATTGCATGAATATTCTAATATTTAATTAAATATTATACTAAATATTTTAAAACTTAAAAATTTATTTTCATATAAATTTTGGAAAATCAGAAGACCTCTTAAACATTTTAAAATTATTTAAAATTATTTTTATTTTAAAACCTATTTTTATATGTATGTACATATATATATATATATATATATATATTATGTATGTATGTATATTTCAAAATTATTTTAAAAGTATACTTATTTAAATCTTTGATGTTAAGAGGTCCATTGAAACCTTAAATATAGGTTGAGCTTGTGTGAATGGAAATCATGGGAGAGGATTAATGAATAATTAATCTCTAATTATTCATTAATCAAGTTAATGTCTATGTTAACTATCCTTAACATTTGCATGTGTAGGTGCACAGACACACTTAGGGCTCTCCTAGATCTAGGAATTGATTGTGATAAATGTGTGTATATTTATATGTGCTTATTCAAGGATTAGGAACATTGATTCAAATCCAATCAAACTTAGTGACATCATTAAGGATAATAATTAAGGACATTGAATAGAAAACTTAGAGAAATTCTAATCATTAGGATTCACCACCTATTGACTTGAAACTCAAACCACTTAAACTTAGTGACACTCTCAGCCTTAGGAAAATTCTCTACTAAATTTTGAAATCATTAAGCTCCTTAATTAACCCAATCAAGTTTAAACCTTAATTAAGTATTTAAAACTTCTAGAAAATATAATAAATCAAGACTAAACCCAAAAATTATAAATAAGACCTTAAATTGACCAGAATTAAACCCTTAATCAGTGAAAAATAAAAGCCCCTTGCCTGGACTTCAAAATTAAGTTTAATTTAAGTTTAATTAAAATTTAATATTTAATTAATTTAATTAATTAAAAATAATTAAAAATTCCAAAACTCTCTCAAACACTTAGGAATCTCTTTTTAGGTCATTAATATCCTTTGGAGTTGATTCCAAGGAGTTTGGAGGTTATTTGGATTCAGATCCATAAAAGCCCCTTAATTAAATAAATTAAATAATTCAATTAATTCATCAAACTTAAAAAATCCATAACTAATTCAAATGAACTCCAAATTGAGCAAACTCAAAGGCATTCAACTCACATTAAGGTCTAAAATTTATCAAAAATATAAAACTTCCAGAAATCAAACAAATTTGAAAAAGTCAACTTTTGGTCAAACCTAGTTCAAATTCAAGTCAAAACTTCAAACCTTCATAATAAAATCTAGAAAAATCTAATTTCAGTGTACTTACAGTCTAACTGATCATATTAAGGTCTAGTATTTTAATAAAATATTTACTTTCTAGAAATCACTTTTAATCAAAAAGTCACTTTTTGACCCATAATTCCTTGATTAAAATAATCTAGAAAATTCCAAAATTCAACAAATCATCAAAAATTCCAGAAAACATCAACTCAACATTAAAACTAGCCCCCAATCAATTTGAATAAAATTCATCAACTTTTAAACCCTTAATCAATCAAATCACTTAACTATACGATTATCACTAGGTAACCCAAGCCTACGAGGCTATTGACTTAGCCCCAAGGAAGGTGAAATAAACTTCACGGCCTCAGTGTGAAATAAAGGTGATAAAAAATAACCATTTAAAATAAACTTTAAAATCAATCTTAAGCCATTAATACTTAAACTCAAATTTAAATCTCCCTCCAACCTTTTAGCCAACCAGAACATTAAACATCTTTAACCAAGTGCCTATTTAGGACATATCAAAGCCACACAGCCTTCTACACACACTTTAGATGGTTTGGTAGAACAACCAATTATAGTCTTAGGCTAGGCTAGTGTTTACTTTTTTGCTACTTGCATGTGCCTGGTTTTCCGTTATTTTCACTGTATGCTGGTTGTTAGATTTAAGTTATTGATATTGATGTGATTGTTTATTTAATTTCTGCACTCATTGTTGTAATTAATTGTGTGTTAGATCTATCCCTAGGTTAGGGACGATTTAAACTAACTCAATCTTATGCAGGTGGTCATGCTCATACATGATATTAATTAAAGGGGGCAATCAAATAATTAAGCTTTAAATTAACGCTGTTTTCTGCAGGTGCTCTAGAATGCTTAAGTCCCCCTTTAATATTTAAAGAGCATGACCAAGTGTGGCTGTGATTGAGCTTTCCTTACATTTTAAATATTAACTACTTGAGATTGATTATAACTGCCTGGGATGTCAAATATAAATTGGTAATTATTAGGATAACCTTGCAGGATTAAGTCTAGATTTTTCAATTTTAATCAATGTAATTTGATATGAATTTGAGTTGTAAATTGTACTAAGTTCTTTGAGATTGAGATATTAAACATCTAATTTGGAATCCAAAGAGGAAGGAACATCCCTTAGGGGAGAGTTCCTCTCCATTCGAAGATCCAAATTGGATGACTTTCAAAGTATCTAAGGAGGAAAGGTGACACCTCTTTTAAGAGGGAGTTTTCTTTTCTCTTAGATATCCGGACCAGACCAGATTATCCAAGGAGCTCGTAGAAGAATGAAGTAAAGAATGAGAAGAATCTCAAATCTCAAATTCACTTATCTTTTAGGAATAGAATCTGGGTTGTAGTCAGTGGTACCCGTCCACTTTACTTTTCGTGCAGACCCTGGGTTGTAATATTAAGTGGCACTTACCACATGGACTTTCAGTTTGAGTTTTAAATTTAATTGATTTGATTGATTCGATTAATTTTTGATGTGTTGATTGCGATATACGATTACCTGCTTTTCATAGTTTTTTGGTAATTATTGCATGTCGATTTTGATTTAGCAGATCCAAGGCTCGTGAGGGACCTAATAAAATTATTTCTACTTAAATAAAATTTAAATATTTTAAGATTCACATAGTAACTCTAACGCTATAAGAAGTAAGCCCAGGATCGCCGGGAGTTCGCATATGCATATTTATTGCATTTTATTTTCTTTTTCTAGGCACCTCCCCGCCTGTGGGTTCTGGCAGACCACCTGGCCTATGAGGGTGCAGTTCTGTCTAAGGGGATCTGTGCATCTCTAGGATAAAATTATTTGTAAGCCTGATTTTAAAACTTCTTCATCTTGATTTAAGCATTTAATCGAGTCAACTATCATGCATCGCATTAGTAACAAATTAAAATTGAGTCTTAATCTTTAATTGCATTTCTAGTTTAAGCATTTCACCCAACATATGTCAAGGGGTCAATTAGGAATCTGCTCTAGATGTTGACCCCAACTCCTTAAACTTATCTTAAACAACATCCCTACCCACTCTTGCATAAAGGATCGGACACATGGTTTTGAAGCGTTTAGGTGGTTTAGCTGGCTCCCCAATCCAGGTCGGGGTAAGTCCAGGATTGCATTGCAATAGCTAGGATCCGGGTTATTAATTTTCAGTGCCCATTTTAGACTTAGGTTTTGAGGCAGATCTTCAATCCTAAGACCTCAACCTCCGGGAATCTAATTCCCAACTTCTAATAAAATCAATCACTCAAACATTAAATCTTTTTCCATCAAATTTAAGCCCAACACTTAGGATAGGTTGAGGTGTTTCTGAAGTAATTTAGAATCTGAAGACACCTCCTACCCTTGTTCCTTTGACTCCAGAAATAATTGCTCAGCTTTGATCTAATTCCCTGTTTGAAATTCCAATTCTGACCTCCTTTGATATCAAGCTTTGAATTCTTTAAATGAAATTTGTATCGCTATTTTAATCGAGAGTATTCATAGGAAATTTTTTGGTTTCCTATGATGTAATTAACTAGGAGGGCTTGCGCTCGTAGGAGATTTAGAAACCTAGAACAGAATTTCAAAATCAAGCTTTTTTAAAAACTTAATTAGTTATCTTTGGGAAATCAAAATAAAAATGGCGATCGTTATCGTCATATTCGTGCAATTAATAATGAATAATATTTTCTTCTTGGGATGATATATCATCTATTGATATAACTTTGAATATAAAATTAACGATAATTTATCCAGATTATCATGGCCAGATATTTGATTGAACTTCATTTTGATCCTTTGGGATCATATGTGGTTCACTCCTGAATCTAATTACGATATTCAGGATCAACTTTATAATTCTAAATTTGAACCCATCAGGAGATTATATCTCTACCTTTCGAGGTAGTATATCATCACTAATGGATGTTCAATTTCAGGATTCAAATTTAAATGTCAATTTTAAATTATTCCCAAAGATAATTAACCTTTTTGAAACTATATTTTTTAATCACATCAAATGGTTGTATAGGATTTGAGTGAGATTGAATTTTGATCAAGGGGTTGACTGGGATTGGAGTGAAGCTTGAACTTAGAAGGTGGAATTTGGATTTGGAAATAGGATTGGATTGGATCCTGAATGGGACCTATATGATCGAGTGGTCGAGACCCCTCAATCATTAGGTCACCATAGGAAGACACAGGAAGGACCTAGTGACCTCATACAAAAAAGAGGCCAATAATCTATTGGTCTCTAATGATCAAAACAAATTTATTGAGCCCAAACCCAACCCCTAGTTTGACTTGGTTGACCAAGTGAATTATGGTTGACCAAATCAACCATTAAGCTCTATTTATATTGAATCAAACTCTAGATGTATTCAAACCTCATCATGACCCCTTAACCACCTTTCTTAGTGATTTGGACTTAATTGAATCCTTTGACCCAGTCAACAATTAACTTGGTTAACTAAGTCCAAGTCTAGTCAAACTTCCATATTTTGGTCAAACCATCCTATGTGGTCAAAATATTTCATACACTCTGCTTAAACTATCCTTACTTCATCAACCTCTAAATTAACTTCAATTCATTGTCCAATCCTATCCTAGTCATTGGTGGGTCAAGCCATAGTGAGTTTGACCAAGTCAACTAACTACAACTTGGTCAAACTTTCATTCACATGCTCAAACTTCAATCCCTTAGCTTCAATCCTCATTCAATCCATCCAATCAGCTTATCCAGTCTCTTTGCATGCCACATCACCTAGTTTGACCAATTGACTGGTCAAACCAGTCAATAAATGGCGAAGAGACCATTAAATAGTCAAAATCTTTGATGAAATGGCATTCCCTTAATTCCAAATAATCCTAGATGTCTAAACACCTTCTATAGTCTTCCTAAATGACTCCTAAACCAGCTTAACCCTTAATCTAGCCCTAAATATCTCCTAATCATGCCCTGTGCACAAGGGGACAAAAAAGGCTTTCCACTTTGATGTCTATGCATTTTCCTACTCCCTGTCTTTCTAACTACCCTATCCAGGTGTCAAGCATATACAAGCTTTATCGAAATTTTCATTAAATTTAGTTCATTTTTTTTGAAGAAATGCTTGATTTTTTTTATTTATAAGGTTTACACAGTTAATCCATACGTGAGCGTAAGATTTGAGCCATCGATTGTATGATCAACAAATCAGATCTTGCCATTCCATCCTTCAGCTCGATCAGGTGGTTTGAATTTGCCATTCTGATTCTTATCTAGGGCAAAATGGACCATTATATTCAAACAACGAATGATCCAATGGAGTGCAGCATTTGCTGATGCAGATAAGTGGAAAATGCATATGCCGCCGCCGTGTTCCCATGATTGTGCGGCGACGCAATCATTTACAATAAATGTTATCGCCACCGCCACTTTTTAATCTTGATGAATCCGAAAGCATCGTGTGGCCCGCTGCCGCCGCTGGTTTTGATTAATAAAATATGTTTTAAAATTCATTTTAAATCCAATTTTTTTAAAAAATCACAATAAATTAAATATTCAACCAAAAAATGTGTATAATACCTCATTTTTCTTAGCTTGAGACCTTCTTAATTTTAAAAATAAAATTAAACCAAGATTCAAAATATTTAAGGCATTATTGCAATAATATGGTTTTCCTAATTATCAAAATAATTCATTAAATATATTTTCACATTATTTCAAACTTTAACAATATTAATGATATAATAAATACTACTTCCAATAAATTTTATAGGTTTATTTGAGCTTTATTTTAAGAGTTATTAATTTTCTAAAATAAGGGTCATTATTTGAATTATATATATATATATATATATACATATTTTAAAATCCATCATAAAAAGATTTTAATTTTAATTTTCTTGCATGCATTCAAAGCCCTTTTTAAATTTTTTTTTTAAACAGAGCTTTATGATGATTGAAGTTAATTAATCAAATCCAATATAAGTGCTTCGGACATTTGTATTTAACCCCTTATTTTAGTTTGCATACTGATTATTTAGGCACTCTAGCTTAAATTGGGATTTGATTGACAAGTGTTATGGTGAGTGCCTTCCGACCATAACACTTCAAAATTGATGATGTGGGAGAGTTTGCTTTGGGTGAAATTTTGGGTACTTCAAAATTGACCTTTGGGAGTGATTTTAAGAAGCTTGGAATCAATTTGGATCAAAGCCCTTAAAAACTCCTTAATTAAATAATTTAAAATTTAAATTAAATGGTCAAACTTTGAAAAAATCATAACTAATTTTAAAAAATTACAAATTGAGCAAACTCAAAGAAATTAGAATCCATTTAAAATCTAACATTTATTAAAAATGTGAAACCACCAGAAATAAGTCTAAATCAAAAAGTTAATTTTTTGGTCAATTGTAGTTCAAATTTGAGTCAACATTTTAAAAATTCATAACTTAATGTTGAAAAATCAAAATCCAACAAACTTAATATCTAATTACTTAACTTAGGGTCTAATATTTAGAAAAAATATCAACTTTTTAGAATTCATTTTAATTTAAAAACTTAAACTTTGACCCCTTAATTAATGCATTTAAAATTATCCAAAAATTCAATAATTGATTTCTAAATTCCAAAAAATATTAATTCAAACATTAAAATCAGTAATCAATCAAACTTAAATAAAAATCATCAACCCTTAAGCTTTAACCAACCAAATCAATTAACTCATACTAGTTACTACATGGTAACCCGGGCCTACGAGGCTATTAACTTAGCCCCAAAGAAGGTGAAATAAACTTTATGGCCATAGTGTAAACAAAGAAAGTAATCATTCAACATTTAAAATACACTTTAAAACTAACTTCTCCTTAAAACTCTTACGCCTTCAACAAGTCAAAACACCAGACAACTTCAATCAATTATCCTATATAGGACATATCCAAGCCACAAAGTCTACTTCACACATTTTAGATGATTTACTAGGACAACCAACTCTAATTTTTGGCTAGGCCAGTGTTTACTTTTCTACTACTAGTGTGCCAAGTTTTTTGTGGTTTTCACTTCATGCTAGTTGCTAGAATTAAGTGGCATAATTATTTATGTAAATGTTAATGCAATCTATGAATTGATTTGATGGGCATTAGATTACCCCTAGGTTAGAATTGATCTGGATGCTGATATAATTTTCTGTAGGTGGTCTTACTCATACAAGATTGAAAATCAAGAGGGCTAAATTAAGCTTTAACTTAACAAATATTTTGGAAGCGTTAAGCATGTTAAGCCCCCTAAAAATTAAAAGAGCATGACCAAGCTTGGCTATGATTAAAATTTAAGCAATATAATATATTTAACTACTTGGGATGTAAATATTGATTATAATTACTTAGAATAACCCTACAGATATTCTAGAGTCTTTTAATTTGAGTTTTGATGTAATTTAATTCAAGTTAAGTTTCCTGAAAGTTGTTTTTGAGATGGGATATCACATATAACTTGGAATCCAAAAAGAGGGAACATCCCTTAGGGAAGAGTTCCCTTCCATTTGGAGATCCAAGTTAAGATGACTTTAATATCAGAAGAGAAAAGAAAACACCCCTTCGAAAAGGAGTTTCTTTTCATTTAGATATCAGGACTCGACAAATCTAAGGAGTTCACAGAAGGATAAAGAAGTGAAGACAGAGAATATCCCAGTCTTAAAGTCACTTTTGTCAGTCTAGGATTAGAATCTGGATTGTTGTTAGTGGTACTCGGTCACTTCTAATTTCTGTAGACCTTAGGTTGTAATTAAGTGGCATTTACCAAATGGATATTAAATTAATTTAATTGATTTGATTGATTTCTTTATAATGATTATTCAGTAAAAATTATATAGTTTCCTAGTTTTTTTAATTGCATGCCACTTTTGCTTTAGCCTACATTCGATCGGAGGGATGTGAGGGCACGTTAAAATTTTTTCTGCTTTAATTAATTAAAAAATATCATGCTCACATAGAAATTTAACGATCCTAAGAATTAAGCCCGGGAATGACCCGAGAGTTTGCATGAATCATATTAACTTTTCTCTTTCTTGTTAGGCACCTCCTCGCTTGCGGGTTCTGGTAAATCACTTAACCTTAGGGTGCAGTTTTGTCAAGGGGATGATATACAATCTCTAGGTTAAAACATATTTTTAAGCCTTTTTAAAGGTGCTTCATGTTTAATTTATGCATTCAAAGAGTCAATTAGCATGCATTGCATTAGAAACAAATTTAAAGAGTCAAAAATTTAATTGCATTTTATTTTCAAGCATTAATCACCCTATACAAGTTAAGGGGTCAATTATGATATGTTATAGATATCAGCCCCAATTTCTCAAAACTTAACTAACCATGTCCCTATAGTCACTTTTATCATCTCATTTTGAGATCTCAGATTATTAAAGTGTTCACTGCTAAAGGGTTTAAGGCTTCTTAATTGGTTCAACATCTTCACCTCCCAAACTTTTATTCAGCACAGATGGCATACTAGGTCCAAATCCCGCTTACCATCAGTAGACACTAATATATCAAAATCTTATAATAAGGCTATATTCCATCATTCACCTTCTTTATAACCATAGGTTTTTGAATCTCAACACTTGCAAAGGTGTTTGGCAGGCCTTAAATAAGCGCCAGTAGTCTCCAAATAGATCTCATCTCATACAACTTAAGAGTGAACTTCATCACATTACAATGAAGGACCAAACCATGACTCAATATTTATTTATAATTAAGGCTAAGGTTGATGCTATCTCAGTTGCTCGATGTCAAATTAAACCTAACAACATCATTTTATATACCTTAAATGGCTTACCTCCTTCCTATCATGCCTTTAAAATAACCATTCACACAAATTTATGACCTCTTAGTTTTGATGACCTCTATTCACTACTTTGTAGTGAAGAAGTTAATCTTGCCTCTGAAGCACTTTGTGAGGCTAAAATTTTATGATACTCCAACTACTCTCAATGCCATCTATGGATGATCTTATGTTTGTGCTCTGTCCTACACCTCAAATCATCCATGTACATCTTACCATGGTTATCATGGAGTTAAATCTTACTCACAACATGGTGCTTGCTCTGTAATATCTTTGACTGAATGTCAAATTTTCTAAATAAAAAGAGACACATTTTGCATTACTAGTTTTGCACTTATCTTAACTACTAGTCATATTCGATTAATCCTTTTGCATTAGCTACTAATAAAAATCCTTCAACTAAAGATTGGTTTCTGGACATAAGTGCATCTTCACATCTCACACTTGATTTCATTCAACTGCAATAACCAAAACCTTTTTATGGCCCTCATCAATTTTTTGTTGGAAATGGCCAGTAACTCCCTATTGTTGCCACTAGACAAGGGTTTGCTTCCCATGCCTACACATAAGCTCAAACTTCAACCTCTATCATGTTCCTTCTCTCACACATAATCTACTTTAGTTCAAAACCTCCTTGATAATAATTCTTGTTCTATTTCTTTTGACTCCACTGGTTTTCAATTAAAGGATTTGTAGACCAATCAAGTTCTACTTCAAGGTCCCAACCATAATAGTCTCTATCTACTAAAATTTTCCTCACAACCTCTCATGGAGTCTACTTTTTTCAGCACCAATTCTATCCCTGACTTGTGGCGCCGATGTTTGGATCATCCTATTCCTGCTACAGTCATCACTATACGCAAACAACAACCAAACTTATCCACTTCTTCTTCTTCTTTGTCCTGTTATATAGGTAATCAAGAAAAGTGTCGTTGTTTACCTTTTTCTAATTGTATTTCTACTACATGTAAACGGCTTCAATTAATACATTGTGGTATATGGGGTCCATCTCCAAATTCATCTTTTCATGGTTATCATTACTATGTTCTCTTTATAAATGACTTCTCCCGCTATTCTTGGCCTTCTCCTACGAGACATAATTCTAAAACCTTATTTAAACTTTGTCAGTTTAAAAATGTGATTGAAAAATAGCTTGGCCACTCTATTATCACTATTAGAAATGATGGTGGCAGTGAATTCACTAGCACTTCATTTACTTCATTTCTTGTTCAAAATGGTATATCTCATAAAATCAATTGTCCTTCACTCCTCAGCAAAATGGGGTTACTGAACGCAAGCATCGACATTTAATTGAAACAACACATGCATTGTTAATAGATACTAGTCTTACCTACTCTTTCTTGGTTTACAGCATCTTAAACTCTACCTATCTCATTAATCTCATGCCCTTTCCTATTACTTTGTGTTTCCATTTCAGTTCTTTTTTCATCAATCTCCCACATACTCTCATCTTTGTATTTTCGATTGTCATTGTTATCCTCTTTCTCCAACCACTGCCAAACATAAACTTTCACCCACATCTATCCCATGTATCGTTCTTGGCTAACCTCTTCAGTACAAAGGGTATCATTATTTCAATCCTAATACTAGCAAGGTCATTCTAGCTTAACATGTTATCTTTTAAGAACATATTTTTTCTATTTCAATCTTTTGCTACTCCTACAATCTCCTCCCCCATTTCATCTCCACCTTCTTCACCTCCCCTACTCTCTCTTGTACCCTACAATTATTTACTTACACCAACCTCCCCAACTTCCTTCTCATCCTCTAATCTTCCAGACTCCACCTTTCCTTCATCATCTAATCCTATCTCCTCCTTATCATCAACACATCTCCATTCCTTCATCTCCCGCTAGCACCTCTACAACATCTATACCATCTTCTATTGTACCTATTTTACACCCTATATTTATCAAGTTCAAAATCATCCATCTAAAACCTTGTTCCATTCTTAATTTGTAGTAGTACATATCCTCCCTCTCAGATCCTTCTTATTACTGAGCTGAAGTTAAGTGTCTACACTGGTGTCAGGCCATGTCTAAGGAATTTCAAGCCCTTCAAACACAAGGAACATGGAAGTTAGTTCCTCCTCCATCTGATCAAAATATACTTGATTGTAAATGGCACTTTAAAAGAAAGCACCATGCTGATGGATTTGTTGCTCGTTATAAGGATCGGTTAGTAGCTCAAGGAAATACACCGGAATATGGCATTGATTTGCATGACACATTCAATCATGTAGCTAAAATGCGTACTATCTATATTTTCTTCTTCTAATAATGCAATTTCACTAACATATTCAATAATTGTATGTCTTTAATGCATTTTTATATAGGACTCTATCCAAAACTGTCTATAAGAAGCAACCTTCAGGATTTTGGGATCTAAACTATCCTTCTCATGTATGTCATTTAAATAAGGCATTGTAAGGGCTTAAAAAATACCTCGATGATGGTTTTTTACCTTTATCGATCATCTCTTATGTTGGGGATTACAATCTAGCACTGTTGTTCCCTCGCTTTTTCTTTATAAACACCATGACATCTGTATTTACTTGATATATGTGTTGATGATATTCTTGTAGCTGGAAATCATTTAGATAAAATCTCAGCTCTTTTCCAAGAACTTCACAACTATTTTCAATTGAAACAGCTCGATAGACCCTCTAAATTCCTTGGCATTCTGCAACAATCTACTACATAGTGTATATTATATCTAACTAGTTATGCTAAGGCAATTCTATTAAAGATAGGCATGGCTGAATGCAAATCTGTAACAACACCAATTACACTTAAATCTCCCATCATATCAAATGTCTCAACTCAATTTTAGGATCCTAAGCTATATCACATGTTGGTTGGCTCATTGTAATATTTGACTAAAACTAGGCCTTATCTCTCATTTGTTGTAAATATATTATGGCAATTTATGCATTCACCATAACAAATTCGCTTTCCGTACTATGTACTATATTCAAGGTACCTTGACATTAGGCTTTCCTATTCAACCTGCCAAAATTTAGCTTTATGCTTTCACTAACTCGAACTGGGTGTTAACTATACAAAAAAGGCAAAAATGATGAGTGTTAAACAGAGCTACAAAACCAGATTCTCTATTTTCAAGTATTGCAACATTGCTAAGGTCAGTGCTATGATGTACCATAGCACCGCTACGCCCAAATTTAAGAATATAATGCTAAAGTTTGAGGAAAATAAGCACTAGAGCACTGAGCCTTGCAATGCCTCAGCACCAAAAATCACATTCCAGTGCTGCAACATTAAATTTTTGAAGCACCACGGTAGAGCAATTGCCAATGCGGGGAGCCGCACGACTCAACCAAAATACTCACCATTTCACTCACTAACTGTGACAGGTGAGCTAACGCTTCAATGGAGCCAACATTACAACATTGAGGAGCTAGCTCATTTTATACCACAATGGTGCCACCTTCTTGAGTACTATGGCGCTTGAGCTTGTCCCTGTACTTCCTAAAAATAAATTTTTTTTCTATTATTTGAAGAGTTTTATCACTTACATAAAATTCTATAATTCTTAGTGTATTTCTTTGGTGCCCCATTAGAGTAAAGTCTATGAGAGTCTAAGGAAGAGAAATATACTTTATTTATAGAGATCTCATCCTATTTGCAACTCTAAGTTTGGCAGAAGGAGTATGAAGAAGATTATTTGATCCTTCTAAGTGATAATTTTCTTATTAATTCTATTGTATTTTTCTTTTAATAAATGCAATAAAAATAAGTTTACTTCTTATATCTTTCATGTCTAGTTAATTACCTAATTTTAGATTGATAATGTAAAAATCATCATAAGTACTAATATAGACACTTGTGCCTTGAATGATAAATTGATATTTTCAATATCTCTCATTCTTCTTTAATGCATATAATGAGCATGTATATAGTTAAAATCTACTGTGATGTATAGCCTAGATGAAGGAATGCTGGAATAATTAAGAGTATTGAATAGAATATTGGCATGCTTGGACATAAGATATTTGAATATTCTACGTTCTCTGGAGATAGATGTTGCAAATCTGATCCAAGCACTGTGATTTTGACGATAACAAATATTAGTGTGTTTGTTACTGCTTTTTCCTATTTCTGTGATATTTTATTTTATTTTGTGTGTACTAACATTTCAGAAAATCAGTCCACCATTCACTTGTAATTCTAATTAGCTCAAGACTGGGTAGACTAAGGTTACAGTTTATATTTTTAATTTGTTATGTATTTTTTACTTTCTTAAGTCATATCATATAATTGGGTTAATATCATTGCTAAGTAACCTTGCACACACAGAGGGGAAGAGAGAAAAATGTTTTGAGAGAGTTTTGTTTTTTTAAGTAAATCATACTGTACGACTTTGGTTTATACTGTACAACTTTAATTCATATTATATGATCTATTCTGCTCTGTTAAAACCCTAGCCACCAGAAGTTAAGAAAGGTACTAATTTTATTTTAATCGTATGATATAATTTGGTTTGTATTATATACCCTAATTACAATCTTTCTTAATTAATCCCTCAATATCAGAATCAAATCATGGACAATTATTATTGCCGATCATACCATATGATATAGCTCATATAGTATGATTGACAGAGTATGACTTTGGTCATCCCAAAGATTGTACCAAATAAAATTCATGATTTTTGACTGATCGTACAGCACACAGTGCTGGACGATCGACAGTATACAAGTTTGGTCGTCCAAAAAGTCATCCCAAATGAATAGAAGGAATTTGGACATTTCATGTCGAATGATCTTAGGATCATACTGTACGATATGTTATAAAGTTTAAATAGTTCATCTAAATGACCACTGAACTAACCTAGTTTTGTATTTTGATGATGACAAACATGTTTGTGTTAAATAAAAATTTGAAAAAATATTTGTGTTTTGATCTCCTAGTTTACTTTTATTTTCAAACTACTTTACAAATGTTTGCCATCATCAAAAAGGGGGAGATTGTTGCAAATCTTATTTTGATGATGACAAACATGTTTCCAGTGTGTTTTGCTTGGCTAATCTGTTTCAGGAGCAAAAGACCACGAGCCACTCAAGCCAAGTCAAGATCGGGTCCAAGTGTGTCCAATGTACTATTTTTTCATTTTATTGAGTCAATTATAATGTAACTGATCCCCTAGCTAAGTAACCTTGCACACACACACTCAGGGGGAGAGCTTGAGTGAATTAGAGTTTCTGTTCAGTTTTTGTTCAGATCATCCTAGACGATATTGACATCATCCTAGATGATCTGGTAAAAACAGAAACCCTAATTAGGGCGACTAAGTTAAGAGGGTCTGATTAAGCAGATCGTCCTGGACGATCTCCGGATCGTACGGGATGATATGCCCAAATCAGAAATTCTCAGCTGCCAGATCAAGTTAGGCAAGTTCTTATTTTTAGATACTTGGTCTGATCGTCCCGGACGATACGTGTATCATCCCGGACGATTCAGTACAATCATGCCTAATTTAATCTGGTAATTAAGGAAAAAAATTTATTTTTAGTGGATACGATCATATCGTCCTGGACGATCGCAGGATCGTCCCGGACGAACTTGATCATTTAGTGCATTTAAGCTGTACGTCCAGAACTATGTACAGGACGATTTAGGGCCTTTTTGAACTAATCGTACAGGACGATGTCCCCATCGTACTGGATGATCAAGTCATTTTTTGGTCATCCAGCACAGATTTCTCTGGACGACCCGAACTGTCTTCTGGACGATTTTCCTCGATTTGCACTAATCGTCCCAGACAATTGCAGGATCGTACGGGACGATATGAACAATTTTTTCTACTGATCGTTCAGAAGAGCCAGATCGTCTAGGCTGAAATAGCTGAATTTGAACTGATCATACAGGACGATCTACCGATCGTCCTGGACGATCTTGGCCGACTAGTTGAGATTTAGGGTAAATTTTAAGCCCTCCTATAAATGACCTTTTTCTTAAAATAAGAAAAATCTTTTGCTGCCTTCCTTCCCTGAGAAACCCTAGAGAGAGAGAGAGTTGGGAGAGAGAGAGAAGATCTTGTGAGGGGGAGTTAGTGAGGGATTCACTAAGGTTGCTCCAAGCACGGATCAGAGTCATCTTCTCTGCTCGTCGTCTTTCGTCTAGTCGGTGTTCGTCGTGGGAGGATCGTTCGCAAGAAGATCCGGGGTTCTCTGCCCGCTTCAGGTGGAAGCAAAAGCAGTTCGAAGGTTCTCTTCCTGCTTCAGGAGGAAGCGAAAGGAGGTTGGGTTCTCTGCCTCACCGTGTGGTGAAAATGAGGTGTTTGTATAGGCTTCTCCGCCTTGCTATGGGAGCAAAAGGAGAGACACTTTTTGTTTAGTACAATACCCGGAGGGGAGGCTCCGGGGAGTGGACGTAGGTCAAGTTGACCGAACTAGGGGTGTAAGTGAGCCGAGCCGGCTCGCGAGCCGGCTCGAGCTCGACTCGTTTATGGGCTCGTGAGCCGAGCTTATCGAGCTCACGAGTCGAGCTCGAGCTCGAGTTCGAGCTCGTTTAGTAAACGAGCTCGAGTTCGAGCTTGAGCCGGCTCGGCTCGTGAGCTCGCGAGCCGGCTCGAATAAATATTAATATTTTTAAAATAATTTTATTTTATTTATTTAATTTAAATATTAAAAAAATTAATAAAACCCTACTAAGTTTTATTTAAATGTTAAACATTTCATATATTTTTTTAAATTTTAATTAAGTTTTAAAAATCTCTCTTAAGTTTTAAAAATCCCGCCTAATTTTTAAAAATCCCGCCTAAATTCAAAAATTCCCGCTCATGGCTCACGAGCCGGCTCGCGAGCCGGCTCGAGCTCGTTTACAGTGAGACGAGCTCGAGCTCGAGCTCGCCTGTCGAGCTCGACTCGAGCTCGAGCTCGAGTTCGAGCTCACTTTCTAACTAACGAGCCGAGCTCGATAAGGGCCTAAACTCGACTCGACTCGACTCGTTTGCACCCCTAGACCGAACCACTATAAAATCTGGTTTGCTTTTCTGATTCAGTTTTGCACTTTACTTTTCTGATATTAACTGCTTGAGTGAATATCTGTGGTTGAACTTTTCGTTCTTGTTTATGTGTTTTCGCTGCTACGTATCGAAAAGATTTTCATTGTTATCGTGAAATTTTTAAATAACCAATTCACCCCCCTCTTGGTTAGCCTTGGGACTAGTTCACTAGGGCTTAACATCCCTATCGAACTTTCAAGGGGTATAATCAAGTTGAAGGAATTGATTTTGAGGAGACATTTGCCCCTGTAACAAGACTTGAAGCAATTAGAGTTTTGTTAGCCTTTATCTATTTTAAAGATTTTAAATTGTACCAAATGGATGTTAAGAGTGCCTTTTTGAATGAGGAGATAGAAGATGATGTTTATGCTGAGCAACCTCTAGGTTTTGAAAATTCTAAATTCCTTAATCATGTTTTTAAATTGAAAAAGGCATTATATGGACTAAAACATGCACCTAGAGCATGGTATGAGAGGTTAAGAACTTTCTTATTAAAAAGATTATTTATTAAAGGAAGTGTGAACACCACTCTATTTTTGAAAAGAATTGAAAAAAAATACTCATTGTACAAATATATGTGGATGACATCATTTTTGGATCAACTGATAAAACTCTATGTGATAAATTTTCAAAGATAATGAGTAGTGAATTTGAGATGAGTTTGATGGGTGATTTGAGTTATTTTTTGGTTTTAGCATAAAGCAAAATGAGGAAGGAACTTTTCTTTGTCAATCTAAGTATGTTAAGGATATCCTCAAAAAGTATGAAATGGATAATGCTAAACCAGTAACTACACCCATGAGTTCCTCAGTACTATTAGATAAAGGTCCTAAGGGAAAATCTGTTGATCAAAAGAAGTTTAGAGGAATACTTGGATCGTTGCTTTATTTGACTGCTAGTAGACCTGACATTATGTTTAGTCTTTGCTTATGTGCTAAATTTCAAGCTAATCCAAAGGAATCACATTTGACAGCAGTGAAAAGGATTTTAAGATATCTTCTGGGAATTCAAATTTAGTGATTTGGTATCTTAAGAATAGTTCTTTTGAAATTATTGGATACTCAGATTCTGATTTTACAGGCTATAAGGTGGATAGGAAAAGTACTTCTAGGACATGTCAATTCATTGGAAATTCATTAGTATCTTGGTCTAGTAAAAAATAAAATTCAGTAGCACTTTCTACAGTTGAAGCAGAATATATTGCCTTAGGGAGTTGTGTTGCATAGGTGCTTTGGTTGAAATAATAAATGGATGACTTAGGATTTTCAATTGGCACCATTTCAATCTTTTGTGATAACACTAGTGCCATTTGTATTTCAAAGAATCCTATTCAACATTCTAGAACCAAGTATAATGATATAAGGTATCATTTTATAAGAAATCATGTAGCGAAAGGGGAAATTGAACTACATCATGTCGCTACTAAAGATCAGCTTGCAAATATTTTCACAAAACCCTTAGCTTTTGACCCTTTTAGTATGTTAATTACAAGGCTAGGTGTAATTGATCTAAATGCTTGATTGAAAATTCTGTAAATGTGTATTTATATGTGTTTGCTGGTATGTTTATTACAAGTGATTTATTTTTTAGTATTTTATATTTTATTGGTATCTTTTATGTTGTCATTTTAAAAAAAAAATTTTAAAATTATTCTTTAGTTGAGTGTTGGAAACCTGTAAGATTGGAGAGACGAAAGTGTATCTTATTTTATCTATTCGTACTGTACGATGACCGCATCGTACTGTACGATTGAATGAATCACGGTTAGTGTCAGTTATTATTGATGATTGTACGTACGAATATATCATTCATCTGTACGATCCAAGTGTCGTTTCGCATGAGGACGACCCTAACCGTCGCCTGAATGATCTTAAATTTTTTCATTGTCTTGAATGAACACGTCATCGTCTGTACGATCGGGAAGTCAAAAAGCCTGTACGAAAGGATGCCTCGGGATGAGCAGTTTATGAAAAATCGTTTAAGTTTGACTGCTTTCGTTCGTCCCAGATGAAATTTTGATATTAGTCTAGCTAGTGTAAAAAGGAAGAAGAATATTGCCTTAGGACACATTGTATGTTATAACCTTGAGAAGAAGTACAATCTGGTTCATCCTTCTGGACCTTCTGAACTCCAACTTTATTTCACTGATGCTTCTTTTCGAGCACTATTTATGAAAGATGAAAGTGCTGATAGTTCTGATGATGAACCTACTTCTGCTTCTGCTCCTGCACATGCACCTGGACCAGCTTAAGACTTCTATCAGAATATGGTCTAGCATTTTAAAAGACTTGATCAAAGATTTAATCATGTAGAGGCGCATCTGAAGCAGCAAGACGATCAATACAAGGAGGATAGAGTGTGGATAAGAGAACAATTTAATTCTATGAACACAAATATTACAACGCTAAACAGCTATTTTGTTATGTTTGGCGCTCGTCCACCACCTCCAAATTAGGGTCCTTCAGATTTCTAGTATTCTTTGTTTGGCTTGGCTCGGATATGTTTGTGGTTGTCTTTGTTGTTCCTCTTTGTTATTTGGCTTATTTGATGAATTATCTTGTTGATGTTTGTTTTTATGATTATTATATTGAGAGTAATAGCAAGTTTATCTTATGATATGTGTTCCAAAGTAAAGCTTGATATGATGTATGGTTTGGAAATGATTAGAAATGAAATGTTCAAGTATTTCTGTGTATATTATTTTATCTTATTGACTGGAAACTTTCTAATCTTAAAATACTCGACTGTAGTTGATTAAAGTTCTAAACTGTTAATTGAGTTTATATTACAATAGAAAATTCTGTGCATAACATTAAATTCTCAAAATATTTAGATTTCGTTATGATTTGGTATGGATTAGAAGATCTTACTTTACCTTATTTAGATATGTATTATTTAGTCTAAATTGATGTATATTTGATGTCTTAATATTTCTCTTACATTCTATATCAAAGTGTTCATTATTGTATTTGTGACCCAGAGATAGTGTTGTTGGAAAGAATCTTATCAAATGAAAATATTCAAAGTAAAGCTTAAAAAGATGCACAAAATGTGCCATACAATAAAAGATGCGCAATGTCGTCAAATTTAAAAAGTCACACATAGTGTGCCATTCAATAAAAGATGCACAATGTCGCCAAATCTAGAAAGAGGCACAAAATTTGCCTACACTTTGAAAAGATGTGAAATGTCGCCAATTATTCTTTTCTTTAGTATTTTCTCCAAGTTTACTAATTAATGATTGTCACTTTTGACTTAGAAAGTTGGTAATATTATTTTATCTTTTGTGCAAAAGTTGAGACTACTAATCTGTTTAATACATTACTACTTTATATCAACTTTTCTTCTCCTTATTATAATATGCAATCTAGCACTTTTGAGTTTTATTTTTTTGCATTTGATTTGAATATTATAGTTAAACTTCATTTAACATTATTCCACTTCTCAACTAATTTGAGTGTCCCTTTTTGTTGTTGTCAAAAGGGGGAAAGTTTTATTATTTGACTTTGTTTGCTTGATTTGTTTTGACTTGTTGCATTTAAGTTTTTAGTTGTTTGTGTATGTATGTATGTACTTTGCTTGTGTGTAGTATTTATAATGCTTGTATTGCATGTTCTTCTTATCCTTTCCTTCGCTTATTCAGTATGTTCTCCTTTTATCCCTTGTTTAGGATAGGACATTTCTTTAGGGGGAGCTTAGGCTTTAGAGGGAGCGTAGGAGTTCATTTACTTAGGGGGAGTGTACATTTAGTGGAAACTTAAGAGAAATGTGACTTAATTTGTTCATTCAAACAATAATTATTTTGCCATCATCAAAAAGGGAGGATTGTTACGATTTGGGTAAATCTGTTCATTCAAGTGAATTCTACTACAAGTTATTTTTGATGATTACAAAAGCTTATTGTATATTTTATTCTTCTCCTAACAAATATCTGAGTTTTGTTATTGTGTGTACTAAAGTATTTTTCAGGAAATTCACACTCCAAATTGCTGAAGACTTCAAGTTTATTTGTTTACTGTAAATGAAGTCTATTTTTTTATTTTTCTTGAGTCTGAGAGAGTGTGATTGTAAGTTTGATAACTGTGCACACACACATAATGGGGTAGTGAAAAACTTAATTTTTTAAACTGATCATACAGTACGATTGTATATCGTACAAGATGATCTGTAGTATATGTCTTCCATATCAAACTCATATACCAAGAAATTTTTTCTAAGTTAAGTTCGTATAGTATGAATTACTATTCATATATGAGGTTTTGCTGTATGAACGGCTCTGTTTGGGTTCATCCAGAGGTTTGTACGGGATGAAATGTTCGTACGAATGGCTCTGCTTGGATTCATCCAGAGATTCGTATGGGACGAAATATTCGTACGAACGGCTCTGTTTAGATTTGTCTAGAGGTTCATATGGGACAAATGTTTGTACGAACGGCTCTGTTTGGGTTCGTACGGGACGAATATTCATATGAACGGCTCTGTCTTGATCGTTCAGAGGTTCGTATGGGATGAAATATTCATACGAATGGCTCTGTTTTGTTCGTCTCATGGTTCGTATGGGACGGATCGTTCAACTTTTGAACTATGCGTACAGTACTATAGTCGATCGTACAGGACGATCGGGATGCGTGAAACTTGAAATTTTTAGTTTTTGGACGGTTTTTCTTGTCTCAACTATATAAATGACTTAAAACTGACTGAAGGAAAAATTTTTCTGCGAAAATTCTTTTGGAGAGTGAAAGGGAGAGTGATTGGGAGAGTGTTTGGGAGTGAGTGTTGAGAAATATTTGAAGAGAGAATTATGAAGGGATTCACAAGGTTATTCAATTGTGAGGATTTCTTTACTTGTTCTTCAAGCATCTTCCTAACTTTCTTGGAGACTTTTATAAGAGTTTTGTTTGAGAGGATTTTGATTCTCTACCGTCACTTGGAGGGTGAAAAAGGATGAAAGTTCTCTATCGCACTTGGAGAGTGTAAAAGGACGTTTGGTTCTCTGCCTTCACCAGGAGGGTGAAAAAGGATGACGGTTCTCTGCCGCACCGGGTTGGTGGAAGAGAGTTTGTAAAGGCTTCTCCGCCTTGCTGTGGGGGCAAAAGGAGAGTCACTTGAGTTTAGTGCAATACCTAGAGAAGGAGTCTCTAGGGAGTGGATATAGGTCGTGTTTGACCAAATCACTTTAAATTCTGGTATTTTCTGTTCTTACTGTTTACTTTTTTGCACTGTTCTTTTTTCACATTTTATTATCTTTCTGTGGTTGAAATTCTGTGATTTGAAGGAAGTAAAAAATTAACTCTGTTCATACTGTACGAAGTCAAATCGTACTGTACGATTTACTTAAATTTTTTTCCAAATTTCCAAGAGCAATTTTTAAAAGGACCAATTCACCCCCCATCTTGGTTAGCCTAGGGATGTGAGCAATAGGTTTAACAACCTATTCACACTTTCAAACCTAGTGTACATTTCAGATATGGACTCACTAGGTTTCATGCAAAAGAGTTTGTAGTCATGAAGCAATATATTTAACCTAAACTGTTTAACTTTAGATGTACCTTCATAAGTAATGCATAATCTATCTCAAATTTCTTTACCAGTTATGCAAGTAGAAACACTCATGTAGTCCTCAGATTTTAATGCATAGAAAAAATAGTTCAAGCACTTTGCATTGAGTTGGGCTAAGTCCCGATCATCAAAAGTCTATTCGGCAAAAGACAGTTCAGTTTTAATGTTATTAACAAGTCTAAAAGGTCCTTCATAGCCATCTTGAATAATCATCCACATGGGATAATCTATAGATTGAAGACAAATGAACATGCGAGTTTTTCAAAAATCAAAAGGTCTGTTATCAAATAATGGTAGTCGTGTAATTGAATAACCTTCAGCAGTATTATGATTACTAAAGTTAACCATGGATCAAAATTTAAAAGTTTTTAAATTTAATTTTTGAATCCCGCTCTGATACCACTTGAAAGTTCGATAGGGATGTTAAACCCTTATGAACTAGCCTGAGGCTAACCAAGAGGAAGGGTGAATTGGTAGTTTTAAAAATCTTAACCAAAAATAATTTTGAAAACCTTTTTGAATATTTTAAAACAATTATAATTTCGTTATGATGTGAAGATGTTTTAACGAAATAAAATAATAACTTAAATCACACGATCATCAACATAAAAATAAAGTACGAAAAATAATCCGAATGAACACACTAGATTTTATAGTGGTTTGGTCAACTTGTCCTACGTCCACTCCCCAGAGCCTCCCCTCCAGGTATTGCACTAATCAAATCAGTGACTCACCTTTTGCTCCCACAGTAAGGCAGAGAAGCCTTTATAAAACTCTTTTTCACTAGCCTGGTGAGGCAGAGGACCCAGACTCCTTTTGCTACTACCTGAAGCAGGCAGAGAACCTAGACTCCTTTTGCTTCCTCCTAAAGCAGGAAGAGAACTTTACCTCCTTTTGCTTCCTCCTAAAGCAGGTAGAGAACCTTGACTTCTTACTGATGATCCTTCCCATAGAGACACCACGGGACAAGAAACGATGACTAGAGAAGACGACTCGAATCCTTTCTTGCAGTAACCTTTATGAACACCTCATAAACTCCCCCTCATAATATTCTCTCTCTCTATCCCAAGCTCTCCCTCTCCCTCTCAAAGATCTCTCAGCAAAGGACTATAGCAAAAAGTTTTTCTAATAATAAATAAAAAGGCTTAAATAGAAAGGCACAAAAATTGCCCTAAAATTTAACTTTCCGTCAAAGATCATCCAGGATGATTGAAGAATCGTCCTATACAATTAGTATAAAACTTCACCTGTTGGCCTGGATGTTCTGGCTCCTCTGGCCGATTAGAAGACAGATTTATTTAGATCATTTGGGATGATTCTGCGATCATCCTAGACGATTAGTTCAAAATAGGAATATCGTCCAAAAGATAGTTCGGGACATCTGGGGGAAAATCCTGGATGATCAAAGAAAATGACTTGAGTGTCTAAGACGATACATATATCATCTTGTATGATTAGTTCAAAATTATCTGGGACACAATTTAGGATGTACAGGTCAATTATGCTGTACGATTTTAAAATGACTTGATCGTCCGGGATGATATAGATATCGTCCCATACGATTAGTTCAAAAATAAAAAAATCATTTATGTTGACCTCATTTTTGTATGAGGTCACTAGGACCCACTTGGGTTTCTTTTTAGTGACCTAATGATGGGGAGGTGTCCACCCCTCAGTCATAAAGGTCCTAATAAAGACCCAATTTAATCCCAGTCAAACCCAGCTCTACCTTTTAATTCAATCTTTAATCTAGCCTTCAATCAACATTCAATCAAATTCCAAATCATATCCAATTAATTTCAATCATTCATTTGATTTCCATTGATATGAATGGTTCAAGGTCAATCATTTAACTCTTAAATGCAACCCAAATCTAACATTCCAAATCAAACCATCAAGGTCAAGGACCTAGGTCCTGAAACCATTTCGGGGTGAACTTTCTGTCACCTAGAAACCCAGTCAAGTGACCTCTAAATCATGATCCATTAATTGCATATTTTTCAGACATTTCTCTAGGACCAACCCTTTAAATTTGAGCTCAATCCAATACTCCTAACCCCTCAAAACTGAATCTTTTCCCAAAGGCTGCAAAACCTTCAATTATTTACAGCCTATGCCACTAGACTTGCCATCCAGTGGAATTTAACCTAGGGACACCTTACAAACCTTTCAACCATATCTATGACCTTTGTTATGACTTTTTGACAAATAACATACACATTGCTAGACCCAGTTTGACCTAGTGTTGATCAGGGGTCAAAATAACCAAAATGCCCTTTATAGGGATTTTTGGTCTTTTCCCCAAAGTTCAACATGACCTTCCTATATCAACCTTCAAAACATATCCCAATGGATCCTAAATATCATTAGGAATACATTGGACCCAAACTCAAGTCTTGGTTTGACCTGGTTGACCAAAAATGCCTCTTAAGGTTTTAAATGTCAATTTCAATCCAAATGGTCTTACCAATGTATGAAACCACCTCCATTGATATCAAAATACTCATTTGAACTTGTTTGACCTAAATTCAACCCATGATTTGACCAGGTTGACCAAGTCAATTATGGTTGACCAAATCAACCCTTAACCTATATTAAGGTCAATTTTAATGCTTGAACCCATTTTAAATCAAATTAATCCCTCAAAATCATTCAATTGGACACCCTTGACATGTCAAAAGCTTTCCAATTCAAGCTCTCCCTTGGGTTGACTTGGTCAACCCATTTGGAGGAGTCAAAACCCTCTCCAAACCTCTTTAAGCTTATGGAAAGAGGCCAAATCATGGCCACATCACCAAGCCACCTTGGAAATCCATGGATTAATCTAAAACCTGGTCAAACCTGATAGAAAGTGACCCATTTCCTCTCTTAAGAAGCCATAATCCAACACCCTAAACCAAGCCAAGCATTGGTTCATCCAAATGGGGGAAAAGGCTTGTGGTCCCCTTACCCATGGACCAAGAGATGTCACACTCACCACCAACGCTATTCCCTAGCTTTGGGTAGCTTAGGGGATACTTGTCATGCATCCAAACTCCCTCCAAACAAATCAAGACCATCCAATTCAAAAGCCAAGGGTTAAGGTGGGAGAAACCTAACCTAAGAGAGATTATTTATTATTCACTCTCCCTCGACTCTCCTCCAGCTTCCAACCTTCCTAGAGCCTTACCCATCCTCTCCATCCATCTCTAAGGCTTTCTCAAGCTTCTTCCCATCATTTCCAAGCCTCAAATCACTATTTTAGTGAGGAGAGAGCATTCTAGAGAGAGAAAGAGAATTTTCCAACACAACGTTCTATCCAGAAAGATCTAGCTCTTGGTGTCTTCATCAAAGTTGTAGAGGATAACTGTAGCTTTACAATGAGCCCAAGATCTCAAAAATCTGAAGGTTAGATTGCAAGTTATGCTCATTTTAAGTTTAAATTTTAATTTGAAATCGTGCAAAATTTTCATTGCTTGGAGTCCCCAAACTCCAGGTAATGAAAGTTCATGTTGCCCCCAAGCTATGTTTCAAATTTCATTAGATTTCGTTGAGTATTTTGGGAGATATGGGCATTTGAAGTTTCATTCAAAATGAACTGCAAAATTTCGGCAGATCTGGACCATCCGATCGAAGATCGGACAGTCTGGATCAAGCCAGACTGTACGGTCTTCCCCCATGGATTGAGCGCGGTCCTCCACCTGCCACGTGTCGTCATATCATGCGCCGATGGCTGATTTGACCGAAAATGGCTTTAAAAAAATTTAAAAAATGTCCAAAATCTTCCAAAATTCACAGAAAATTCATTTCTCCACCAAATTAAGTATTTTTGGTCTCGTTGGAAAGATAATTTACCATAGTATTTATTAAAATTAACTTTGAGTTAATTTGATTACTGGATTATGAGATATTTATGTTATTTTAAAATTGGTATTTTGTGATTTTCTCACAATCCAATGGTCAATTGAGCCCCAAATTTTAGTGGAAGGTATTTGGGTATCTTAGGCATGTACTATAATTTTCTTAGGTTCAGATACCCATTGAATTGCTGTGATATAAATTTTAAAAGTAATGGGTCCATTTTGGACTCAAAACTTTAAAAATTCATAACTCCATTTTTTTTGTAGAATTAGATTGCATAATTTGTGTGGTATGATTGCACATATATCAGGGTTAGACACACCAAATTTCAAGCCTATTTTAATAGTAGAGACACCTAGGGAAAATAATTAGGAAAAAGTCTAGAAAACTTAGAAAATTCCTAGAGGTTTATACACACACCCAATAGGGGTGAAACTTGAACTTAGAAAACATAGTGACATGATGAACCTTAGGTTCAAATTTCATTGAATTTGGAGGTCATTAAGTTAGAAAATTAATTACCCAAAGTTTCAACCCTTTTAAGGACCCAAAAAAATTTTAAAAATGTAATAAATCCAAATTAACTCAAAAAAATATAAATAGTATCTCAAACTGACCAGAACTTATCCCTCTACCTAGGAAAAATAAAAGCCCCATGACTGGACTCCTAATTCAACTTTAATTTGACTTTTAATCAAAATTAATAATTAATTAAATTAATTAATTAAAAACTATTAAAAATCCCAAATAATTTCTAAACACTTGGAAATGCTCCCATGGGTCATTCCTGACCTTTGGGAGTGATTCCATGTAGTTTGGGATGAGTTTGAATCAAAGTGATCAAAACCTTCCTAATTAAGCAATTTTTAAAATTCCAATAATTAGTAAAACTTTAAAAATTCATAATTAATTACAGAAAAACCAAATTGAACAAACTTAGTGTCTATTAACTCCAATTAAGGTCTAGTATTTTCTAAAAATATCAAACCTCCAAAATCTGGTCAAAGTCAAAAAATCAACTTTTCGGTCAGCTATAGTTCAAATCTAGGCCTAAACTTCAAAAAATCATAACTTTTCAAAGAAAACTCCAAATTGAGTGTGCTAATAGTTTAACAACTCATCATAAGGTCTAATATTTAGTAAAAATTTGAAACTTACAAAACTAACTTTAATTTAAAATGTCAACTTTTGACCCTTAATTAATATAATTAAATAATTTCAATAATTTCTAAAAATTCAATAATTCATTAAAATTCCAAAAAACTTTAATTTGATTAATAAAACACTCAACCAACACTCAAATTCATAACAAACACTCTAAAGATGAAGTTTATTGGATGGACTACTCCGGGCTGCTGGGCTAAGTGTCCTAAGGAGGCCTGGTTTCTCGAGCCTGGTGACACAACGCCACGAATGAATTCAATGGAGTGTTAAACATCAAAATTAAGTTAATTTTAATTACTTAACTAAGTTAAAACCTTTAATTCAATTACATCAGCAAAGTTTTTAGGATGGACTACTCCGGGCTGCAGGGCTAAGTGTCCTAAGGAGGCCTGGTTCCTCGAGCTTGGTGGCACAATGTCACGAACCTGTTGATGGAAAATATAAAAAAATTTAACTTTTAAAATCAATAAATTAAATTAATTAATATTAATTGATATTTAATTTTTAACAAATTAAATCAACTTAATTAACCCTGATTGCTACTAGGTAACCCAGGCCTACGAGGCTATTAACTTCGCCCCAAGCAAGGTGAAATAAACTTCACGGCCTAGGTGAGCAATAAATGTATTAATCATTTAATAATTAAAATACATTTAAATTAAGCCTTAATACATTAATACTTAAACTCAAACATAAAGCCCTCCTTTAGCTTTTAACAAACTCAAACATTAAACAACTTCAACAAATTACCCATTCTAGGATCTACCCCAGCCACACGACCTTCTACACACACTTTAAATGGTTTGCTAAAACAACCAACTCTAGATCTAAGCTAGGCTGATGTTTACTTTTCTGCTGCGTGCCAGGTTTTCTGAGTTTTCATTGCATGTTGTGATTGAAATTGATTGATGTGTTTGTTTACTTTTACTGTACTCTGTGGATTGATGTGATGGGCGACTAGATAACCCTTAGGTTAGGAATGATCTGGATGCTCACTGAATTTTCCGCAGGTGGCCACGCTCGTGCAGGGCAATAAAGGGGCCTAAATAAATAATAAATATAAATGTTATAGGTGCTTCAGCTGCTTAGCCCCCAAAATAAAAAGAGCGTGGCCATGTGTATTTACTTTTATATGCACATATATATAACTGCTTGGGATGTATTTTAATATTTAAATGCTTAGGATAACCCTGCAGAAGAGTCTAGAATTTTCATTTTCATATTTATGTAATTTATTTGAGTATTGAGTTGTGAAAGTAGCACGTTGAGTTTGTGATACATAGATCTAAAGATTAGATTCCAAAGAGGAAAGGATACCCCTTTGGGAGATAGTCCTTATCCATTTGGAACTCCAAATTTGGATCACTTTACTATCTAAAGTGGAAAGAGTAACCTCCCCCTCGAGGGAAGTGTTCTCTTTTCCATTTGGATATCCAGCCACGAAGAATCCAAGGAGCTCAAAGAGGAGAAGACCGAAGAGTTAAAGACAAAGAATATCCCACTCAAAGTCACTTGCGTCTGTATTAGGATTAGAATCTGGGTTATTGACAGTGGCGCCCGGCCACTTTTAATTTCTGTAAATTTGGGTTGTAATAAGCAAGGCAATTTACATATGGACATTTATTTAATTAGTCTGATTATTTAATGTGTTTTAATTTGATTTAATTACGTATAGGATTACCTATTTTTTTTAGTTTTTTTGGCGATTGCATGTCGTTCTTTTTGGTTTAGCCTGGATTCGATCGGAGGCTCGTGAGGGTACAAAAAATTCTTCTACTTAAACTTTAATAAAAAAAATTTAGGATAACATAGAAACTCTAACGCTTTTAAGAAGTAAGCCCGGGATCGTTAGGAGTTCTCATTTCATAATTGCTGTATTATTCTTTTTCTTTGTTAGGCACCTCCCCGCCTGCGGGTTCTGGCAGACCACCTAGCCTATGAGGGTGCAGTTCTGTTCAAGGGGATCTGTGCATCTTTAGGATAAAATCTATTTTTAAGCTTTTTTAAAATTACTTCATTCTATTTTAAAGTATTTAATCGAGTCGATCAGCATGCATTACATTAAAAATCAATTAAAAAAGTGTGTCTAAAATTTTAGTTGTATTTATTTTAGCATTTTCACCCAACATAAGTCGAGGGGCCACATAGGACAATCTCTAGATGTCTGCCCCAACTCTAAAAAACTTTAATAAAAATATCCTACCACTCTTGCATCAAAATAACTTGACTCATAGATTTTAATCGCCTAGGTGGTTAGCTGGCTCCCCAATCTAGGCCGGGATAAGTCTAGGTTTTGCACTGTACTAGTTAGGTTCAGACTACTGTGTTCGAGTGTCCAAATTTAGAGTTAGAATCTGGGGCAGATTTCTTTTGGGTCATAAGACCCCAACCTCCAGGGAATATAATCTCAAATTTCTAATAAAATACTCAACTCAAATTAAATCTTCTCTTAATCCAAAATTTAAAGCCCAACACTTAACCTAGGATGGGACACTTCTGAATTATTTTCAGAATCCTAAAGTGTCCCCTACACTTCTTCCTTTAATTCTAAAATATGTGTTCAATCTTGCTCCTATCCCATTTGAAATTTCAATTTCTTCTCTTTGATATCATTCCTAGAAAATCTCTAAACAAAATTTCAGTCGTTATTTTAATCGAGAGTTTTCGTAGGAGACTCCGGTCTCCTACGATATAATTAACTACGATGGCTTTCGCTCGTAGGAGATTTAGAACCCACATCTGATTTTTCAAAACTCAATTAGTCATCTTTGGGAAAGTTAAATCATTAATTATTATTATCGTTATATTCTAACGATTATTTGCAAATGATATATTCTCCCTTCAAGGAGATATATCTTTTGTTAAAATGAATTCGAATATAAAATTAACTATCGCTCCTCTTGATTATCATAGCTCGATATTTGACTGAATCTTATGTTGACCCTTTATGGGCCATATGAAGTTTTCTCTTAAATTCGGTTATGATATTTGAGACAAGATTTACAATTCTAAATCTAAACCCCATTCTGAAATGTTATTACCACCTCTCGAGGTGGTATAATATTTTTGATGGAATATTTAATTTTAGAATCAAATTTTAATGTCAAATCTGAATTTCTCAAAGAAGACTAAATTTTTTAAAACCCGCTTTTAACCTACAAATAGTCTAGCACACAAATCAGCTCATCCAGGTGAAAAGCACTAGATAGTCAGGATTTCTAATTGATCGTCCAGGACGATCTTGCGATCGTCTAGGACGATATGATAGAATCAATCAAATCTTAATTACTTTTCTTAATCATATGACTAATTTAGGTATGATTATAATGGATCGTTCAGGATGATACACGTATCGGCTAGGACGATCAGATCAAAAATCCAAAAATAAAAACTTGCCTAAATCATCCTAGCGGCTGAGAGTTTTTGATTTAAGCATATCATCCTAGACGATGGGAGGATCGTCCAAGACGATCTGCTTAATCAGACCGACTTAACATGGTCACCCTAATTAGAGTTATATTTTTAATTGGATCATCTAGGATGATATAATAAAAAAAATGAACAGAAACTCTAACTCACTAAAACTTTTCCCCTGAGTGTGTGTGTGCAAGGTTACTTAGCTTAGGGATCAATTGCATTACATTTGACTCAAGAAAGAAAAAAAATACATTCAACCTGAACCACATAAAGACTGACTCAATCTTGAGCTGGCTTGGATTGCACTTGATCTTGCGGACCTGAAAGGTTAGGCAATCAAAATAGAGAATAGAAATATCTATTATCATCAAAACTATAATCCTTAAATCCAGATTTACAACATCATATGCTCTAATCATAATCTAAAATTAAAGAGTCTCATTGAGAAACTATGTTATTTATATTCATTAGTCTAAACACTTTATTTCCATAAGTATCAAAATTCTTCTTGTAAAGTTTTTCTTTCAGTGACAAAAACTTAAAAAAACATCATTTTTATTTTTTTAGTAGGATAAGTAGTGCATTTAAAGTAAATGGTAGTAGAGAATTTGAATTAAGCAGTAGGGCTGTCAAAATTGGGTCACGGGTCGGGTTCGGGTCTAACTTGAAACTAACCAGGCACTATTTGGGTCAACCTGAACCCGACCTATTTTTGCATATTGGTCAGTTTTTTTGTACCCGAACCTGACCAACTTTGGGTTATGGTCAACCTGAACCTAACCCCCATAGTTCGCTCCTTGGATGACGTTCCCTTATAATCATAATCAGAAGTTACAACATTTTGATCAGAAGCAACGACGTGAGTTCACTCGCTGTGAAGATAACTTTCTCCCTTTCATGTGCTTCTTTATAGCTATTAGACTTTGCTCCTTGAACAATGTTCCCTTCCATTTAGATCGAAAGTTACAACATTTTGATCGGAAGCAAGGAAGGGAGTTTGCTCGCTATGAAGGTAACTTTCTCCCTTTCGTGCGCTTCTTCGTAGTTGTTCAACTTCGCTTCTTGGACGACGTTCCCTTCCAATCAAATGGGAAGTAACGACGGGAGTTCACTCGTTGTGAAGGTAACTTTCTCCCTTTCGTGCTCTTCTTCATACCTGTTTGACTTCGCTCCTTGGACGATGTTCCCTTCAAGTCATATCGAAAGTTATAACATTTTGATTGGAAGTAATGACGAGAGTTTGCTCGATGTGAAGGTAACTTTCTCCCTTTTGTGCGCTTCTTCGTTCGCTCGCTGGTTGGATTTTGGGTCAAAATCGGGTCATTCTCGGGTTTCTAGGTCAACCCGACCCAGAATTCAAAAAGGGTCAAAAATCAAGACCCGAACCCTAAATTTTCATGTCGGGTTCGAGTCAAGTTTTTGGGTCGTGTCAATTTTTGACACCCCTATTAAGCAAAATACTTTCTTATGTGATCAACACTCTACTCTATTATTTTATTAACTGATTTGGCACATATACATGCATATTTTAGTAGGCTTTTATTAATTTTATATCAAAGAAAATAAAAGCAAATTTCAAACTCAGCAAGTCACATACTAGCTCACTATAAGCCCCAATCACTGGGTTGGGGACTCTATTTATCGCATGTCTACGATAGGTTATTGTATTTTTCTTGGCAGCACTCTTGTTTCATGGTCTACTAAAAAGCAAGCAACAATTGCACGATTATCTACCGGACTGAATATCGAGCGCTCTCTTTTGCTGCAATGGAGATCATTTGGCTATGTCGTTTGTTGCAAGAATTTAATGTCTCAGTTGATGCACCTATAGCTCTCTACTGTGGCAATATTTTATCCATTTCGCTTGCACATAATCCAATTTTTCATGCTAAAACTAAACACATTAAAATTGATCACCATTTTATTTGTGAATGTATCAAGTCACAAGCTATTATAGTTTATCATATATTTACTCATGATTAAATGGTGAGTCAACTAGTAAATTGTCTAATTATCTCTAAATTACTAAAAACCCCAACCAATAGGCTTGTTGGAACGGCAATCGGTCTTTATTTTCTAAGTAAAAAATTAATTTTTAGAGCATCATGTTTGGCTTTACTTTATTCTCTTTTTTTTTTTAAATTATTTGCATATACAATAAGTTCATGTACTTGCATATACAATTAGTTATGTACTGTTAACTATGTTAGCATTTTACAATTGATATTAATCTTCTTTTTGAAGCAAGATCGGCTAATATAATTCAATTTCAAATAATCATAAATTACACAACCTAACAAAATAAGAAAAAAATAGGCTAAGATTGAATATACACTATCTTATCAAATTTTATTTTTTTTTTCATTATGATAATTGAATATGAATATCCTTCAACTTATGATTAAGACTTCCTTTGGGACGACTTTTTGTTGCTTCTTAAAGCAGCTTTTTAGTACAAATATTAAAATTTTTATACTAAAAAGCTGTTTTAAGAAGCAACAAAAAAGTCGTCCCAAACAAACCGTAAGGCTTCATTTTGGATGACTTTCTTACTATTTTGTAAAGTTGTTTTTTAGTACAAAAATCTCTTGAAAGCAGAAAAAAAACAGCGATCTAAGGTTTCGTTTGGGATTGCTTTCTTACTGCTTCTTAAAATAATTTTTTAGTAAAATTATTTTTATTTTTATACTAAAAAATTATTTTAAAAACAATAAAAAAGTCATCCAAAGGAAGCCTAAAGCTATTCCAAATGAAGTCTAAGGTTTCGTTTCAGATGGCTTTCTTACTGCTTTTTGAAGCAGCTTACTAGTACAAAAATTAAATTTTTTGTACAAGATAGCTGTTTCAAGAAGCAATAAGAAAGCCGTCCTAAAGGAAAGTCAAGTTTAACAAACTTCATTTAAACAGTGAGCAAATTAATGGGACTAAAATAATATTATCATGAGAAAAATAAATAAAACCTGATAAAACATGCAAAATTAATGTTTTGTTTGGAATGACTTTTTTACTGCTTCGTAAATTTATTTTTTAGTACAAAAATCTCTTAAAGCATGAAACAAAAATGGTACTTAAAGCAATAAGAAAGTTGTCCCAACCGAAGCCTAAGATACATATGCAAATTTATTTGATATGTTCTTGGATTAATATTACATAATTACAAGATGAAAGTTCGATAGGGATGTTAAGCCCTAGTGAACTAGTCCCGAGGCTAACCAAGAGGGGGGGGTGAATTGGTTATTTAAAAATTTCACGATAACTATGAAAATCTTTTTATAACGTGCAGCGGAAACGAATTAAAACAATGATAAAAAGATCAACTATAGATATTCACCCAAGCAGTTAATATCAGAAAAAATTAAAGTGCAGAATTGAATCAGAAAAGCAAACCAGATTTTATAGTGGTTCGGTCAACTTGACCTACATCCACTCCCCGGAGCCTCCCCTCCGGGTATTGCACTAAACAAAAGTGTCTCTCCTTTTGCTCCCACAGCAAGGCGGAGAAGCCTGTACAAAAACCTCCTTTTCACCACACGGTGAGGCAGAGAACCCGACCTCCTTTCGCTTCCTCCTGAAGCAGGCAGAGAACCTTCGAACTCCTTTCGCTTCCTCCTGAAGCAGGCAGAGAACCTACGAACTCCTTTTGCTTCCACCTGAAGCGGGCAGAGAACCCCGGATCTTCTTGCGAACGATCCTCCCACGACGAACACCGACTAGACGAAAGATGACGAGCGGAGAAGATGACTCTGATCCGTGCTCGGAGCAACCTTAGTGAATCCCTCACTAACTCCGCCTCACAAGATCTTGTCTCTCTCTCCCAACTCTCTCTCTCTCCAGGGTTTCTCAGGGAAGGAAGGCAGCAAAAGATTTTTCCAAAAATTGGAAAAAGTTCTTTTAAAGGAGGGCTTAAAATTTGCCCTAAATCTCAACTGGTCGGCCAAGATCGTCCAGGACGATCGGTAGATCGTCCTGTACGATCAGTTTAAATTCAGCTGTTTCAGCCTGGACGATTTGGCTCTTCTGGACGATCAGTAGAAAAAATTGTTCATATCGTCCCGTACGATCCTGCGATCGTCCGGGACGATTAGTGCAAATTGAGAGAAATCATCCAGAAGACAGTTCGGGTCGTCCAGAGAAATTTGTGCTGGACGACCAAAAAATGACTTGATCGTCCAGGATGATGGGGTCATCGTCCTGTACGATTAGTTCAAAAAGGCCCCAAATCATCCTGTACATAGTTCTGGACGTACAGCTTAAATGCACTAGACGATCAAGATCGTCTGGGACGATCCTGCGATCGTCTAGGACGATATGATCGTATCAACCAAAAATAAATTATTTTCCTTAATTACCAGATTAAATTATGCATGATTGTACTGGATCATCCCGGACGATACGTATCGTCCGGGACGATCAGACCAAGTATCTAAAAATAAGAACTTGCCTAACTTGATCTGGCGGCTGAGAATTTCTGATTTGGGCATACCGTCCCGTACGATCCGGAGATCGTCCAGGACGATCTGCTTAATCTGACCCTCTTAACTTAGTCGCCCTAATTAGGGTTTCTGTTTTAACTGGATCGTTCAGGATGATGTGGAGATCGTCCAGGATGATCTGAACAAAATTTTAACAGAAACTCTAATTCACTCAATCTCTCTCCCTGAGTGTGTGTGTGCAAAGTTACTTAGCTAGGGAATCAGTTACATTACAATTGACTCAATAAAAAGAAAAATCATACATTTGACACACTTGGACCTGATCTTGAGTTGGCTTGAGTGGCTCGCGGTCTTTTGTGCCTGAAACAGATTAGCCAAGCAAAACACACTAGAAACATGTTTGTCATCATCAAAACCAGATTTGCAACAATCTCCCCCTTTTTGAAGATGGCAAACATTTATAAAGTAGTCTGAAAATAAAAGTAAACTAGGAGATCAAACAAATAAATATTTTTTAAATTTTCATTTAACAGCTAAAACAATACAGGAAACATGACTCAAAAAATAGAAACAGACACGACTACAACTGACTCCCCCTTTTGACATCACAAAAAGGAGGAGCGAAAAACATAACACGGAAATAAAATATAAAATAAAACATAAATAGAACAACTACACGATAGAAAACTAAAACTGAGGTGGATCCTGATCGGAAGAAGGAGGTGGCGGTGGAGGGTAGAAGTAATGGTGAATGGCCTGAAAGTGAGCTCCAAACCAGGCCATGTCCTGGTCATGCTGCTGTTGCTGCTGCGCAGCATAATCCGCGAAGCGTTGGATGTCCTCGTTGTGCTGCTGCTCCTGGGCAACCACGTAAGAGTCAAAACGGGCCTCCCACTGGTCGAAGCGCTGCACCAGGTGGTCAAAGGGAGAGGCAATGCGAAGGGGTGCAGGTGCCTCTGGTGCAGGAGGAACTGGAGCAGCCTCTTCCTCTTCTTCCTCAACATCCGGGGTGGGCTCCGGATGTAGGCGGGTGCTGTGTAGGACGTGGAATGAGTTGTTTGTGAAGAAGGAAGGAGGGACATCAGGAGGGACAGGATACTGAAGGTCATATTTTGTCTCTAAGGCATAGTGAATAAGATGACCTAAAGCTAGGTTTGGGCGACGCCTATGGCCCGGATCTCTAATGGTGGTGAGGTGTTCTATGTATCGGATGATCAGATCAGAGGCATTAAATTCTCGATGGGCCATGATGTAGTAGGTGGTCAAGGACAGGAGCGGGGTAATGTGAATCCGATCCCCCGCCTTTGGAATGACGGAGGAACGAAGGACGTGCTGAATGGTCCAGGCGTCCTTGAGAAGGGAAGTGCAAGCATTGTCGTGATAGGGTGCGTTGGTATTGCGAAGGAAGTGATTGGCGACACTCCAATCATAGTCAGGATCGGTGATAAGCGTGTGAATTTTATCGCCAGTGACAGACAGGTTGAGGATATTGTGAAAATCATGGGTCGTGAGTTCCACGGGGCGTTGATTTACGTAGGATCGAAGAGTGGAGTAGTCCGCGGAAATGCGCAAGTTGGCAAAGAAGATTCGAAGGAGTTCTAGATTGAAGGGAAAGGCTAAGGTCAGAATGAAGGTGAGGGAGGTGTGTGCGAACAAATCTAAGATGGGATACGTAAGAGTGCGGGGATTGACAATCTTGGAGTGCGTGATCCCCATATTACGATAGCATTCGAAAGCCGCCTGATCGGCGGCATTCAGGAAGCCAGGATCGACATGTCCCCGGGACGAACTAGCCCCCTTTTGATGAGATCTTTTGCCACCAGCCATTAGGAACCCAAAGAGGAGGAAAGGAGAAGGAAAGTGGAGGAAAAAAGATGTGAAAAATATGAAGAAAACTGCTGTTTAAATAGAAAACGGACTGATCGTCCCGTACGATCGTGGGATCATCCGGGACGATGTGGTCATTTATGACGTCCTGGACGATTGGTCAAAAAGGCGGTCCGATCGTCCAGGACGATTAGACACAGGCGATCATCCCGAGGAGTCAGGCTGGACGACCGTTGACAAAAAGTATCGTCCAGGACGATTAGGTGGATCGTCCGGGATGATATGCAATAAATATGTCGGACGGGCCGAATTCCAATCGTCCAGCGGCTAACACATGGATCGTCCAGGACGATGAGGTGGATCATCCAGGACGATGGGCAATAATTGGTGTAATGTCAGCCGTTTGATCAGATCAGGAAGATATGGATCATATCGTCCAGGACGATCACCAATAATTGGGGTAGTTTCAGCAGCAGGAGCAGTGGGTATGATTTTGAATGAATCATCCAGGATGATTTTTGAATCGTCCAGGACGAAGAGGATCGTCCAGGACGATCGGTGTATCATCCAGGATGATGTGAAGAAAAGTAGAAAAGGATGGAGGATGAAGATGATCGATTAGGATCCCAAAAACACAATCATGAAATCAAAATAACAAAAAGACGAATAAAACTGACCGCAAAAACACATAGAAGCATTTTTTTTTATTAAGCTGCTCTAAAAAATTAGAATTTTTTTCTTGACTTTAGATTCGAAAACCAATGACAGGACGATTGACAGCGCTGAAATCCAGAAAAGATTGGAAAATCATCAACGTTCGTAGCTCCGACCCCGGGCACCTTATCGATGCAAACCTCTTTCAAAACAAAAATCTGATTCAGAATAAAAGACATTAGATTTGAAAAGAAATCCTTTCAAGCCTCGTTCCAGAAAAATATCTGATATAATAGTGTTACAAAGTAAAAAATCAGAAATCAGGATTTTCAAGACTCAAGCTTTTGAAAATATTAAGTGGCGCACAGATTTTTCTAAGACATTTAATAATCTGAAAGGGAAGAAAGCTTGTTTTGGGCTCATTTTGTGCCTCTTTTTCAAATTGATTGTCACTTTGCGCATCTTTTGATTTTTGATACACTTTGTGTATCCAATTTGGCAATTTCGCATCTTTTCAGTTTTGAGCTCATTTTATACCTCTTTTTCAAATTATCTGGCGCACTGCGCATCTTTTATAAGCTTTCTCCTTTTCATAATCATTAAAGAGTCTCAGCTATGAGATTATCTTCCAGACATAGGAGATGACTCTCCGCAGTAAGGAAGAATGATTCACAAAACAAAAGCCATATAACATATGATAAATGCAATCACTTGGTTTAGAAAATTAAACTAATGACTCAAGACTTTGAAAAACACTATTGTTATGAGGCAGATTACTGTAGGAAGATAAAATAATCTTTATTTCAAAAACTAACATTTTAATTTTGAAGAGGATTTTTATTCAAAAGAAACTACACACCAGTAAAGGAGTTAGAGGAAGAGAAATAATTATCAATGTTTCTTCCCTTCAACAGATTCAGCGAAGTCAATCACTGCTTACCAGCTTCCAAACCAAAACAAGGTAAAAACTCCCAGTCAAAAATTCAGATCATCAGAAGTAGTGAGTGGTGATCAGATCTTGAAAAGCATAAAATAGTAAGTGCAAGATATGAACCAGTAAATAAATAAAAACAGGTAGAAAATCACAGCAAAGTAATTACTCAAATCAAACTACTAGTAAGGCTAACACAGAAATCAGCAGAAGAAATAAAATCAACTGAAAGCAAATAATCAAACCAAAACTAACTAACAGAAATCAGAATACCAATCAGAACAATCATAAATCAGCAGTCATCAGAATCAAGCATTTATATCAATCACTCCTAATCTGGTTCTCAAAATGCTGAATGAGTCAAAGGCCAGTGGTTTAGTGAATATGTCAGCCAGCTGATTTTCAGTTGCTAAGTGGTGTAGCTCAATGTCCCCTTTTGTAACATGGTCCCTAATAAAGTGATGCCTAATGTCAATGTGTTTGGTCCTAGAATGTTGGATTGGATTCTTAGAGATACAGATGGCACTAGTATTATCACACAATAGAAATTGTGCCAACAGGTACTCCTAAATTCAAGACTTGCTGCTTCAACCAAAGAACTTGGGCTACACAACTCCCTAAGGCAATGTACTCAGCTTCAGCAGTGGAAAGTGCAACTGAGTTCTATTTTCTATTGGACCAGGAGACTAACGACTGTCCTATAAATTGACAAGTCCCAGAAGTACTCTTCTTATCCACCCTACACCCCGCAAAGTCAGAATCAGAATATCCAATGATCTTAAAAGAGGTGCTGTGCCTAGGGTACCAAATTCCTAGGTTTGGGGTTCCTAAAAGATATCTAAGAATTCTCTTAACAGCAGTCAGGTGGGACTCTTTAGGATCAGCCTGAAACCTAGCACAAAGACAGACACTAAACATGATATCAGGTCGGTTAGCAGTCAGGTAAAGCAGTGAACCTATTATCCCTCTATACTTCTTCTGATCAACAGATTTTCCATTTGAATCCTTATCTAACTGAACTGAGGAGGGCATGGGAGTATTGATTGGCTTGGCTTTGTCCATTTCATATTTCTTCAAAATGTCCTTAGTGTATTTTGATTGATTGAGAAAGGTTCCATCATCCGTTTGCCTTATACTAAACCCCAAAAAGTAGGACAATTCTCTCATCATACTCATCTCAAACTCCTTACTCATCGTTTTAGAAAACTCTTCACATAAATATTTATCAGAAGATCTAAAAATTATATCATCAATATAGATCTGGATAATGAGTAAGTCATCTCCTAATCTCCTCAGAAAAAGGGTGGTGTCTACGCTCCCCTTAACAAACTCTCTTTCTAACAGGAATGTGCTAAGCCTCTCATACCAAGCTCTGGGTGCCTGTTTCAATCCATATAAGGCCTTTTTTAATTTATAGACATGACTTGGATATTGAGAACTCTCAAAACCTGGGGGTTGTTCTACAAAGACATCTTCTTTAATTACCCCATTTAAAAAGGCACTCTTAACATCCATTTGAAACAGCTTAAATCCCTTATAACAGGCAAAGGCTAGTAGCACTCTAATGGCTTCCAATCTAGCTACAGGGGCAAAAGTCTCCTCAAAATCAATCCCTTCTATCTGATTATACCCCTTAGCCACCAATCTTGCCTTATTTCTCACCACCACGCCAGAATCATTCATCTTATTCTTAAAGACCCACTTGGTTCCCACAATACTTTAATTTTTAGGTCTTTCTACTAACTCCCAAACATCATTCCTCATAAATTGATTCAATTCTTCCTACATAGCTAAAATCCAAAATTCATCCGACAGGGGTTGATTGATGTTGGTGGGTTCAGTCATTGAGATAAAGGCAGAATGGTTTACTTCCTTCCTAAGTCCATGCCTAGTCCTAACACCTTCAGAAGGGTCTCCTAAGATCAGTTCTTTAGGATGACTCGAAGAATATCTCCAATCTCTAGGCAACTCTATTTGAGGTTCTACCCTTTCCTCCAAATTTGTATTTCCAACTCCTTGGGTAACCTCAATAATCTCTTCATCTTCAACTTCAGATCTAGACTCCTTAGGATCAGATTCATCAAACACTACATGGGTTGTTTTTTCCACCACCAAAGTCCTCATATTGAACACCCTAAAGGATTTTCCCACACTTGAATATCCTAATAACACTCCTTCATCAGATTTGGGGTCAAATTTTCCTAAGGGTGACTTCCCATTGTTCAGAATAAAAACCTTACAGCCAAAGACATGGAGGTGGGACAGATTTGGAGTTCTACCCTTAATGATCTCATAAGGTGTCTTGTTCAGTTTGACTCTCACATTCATCCTATTCAGCACATAACAGGCAGTGTTCATCGCTTCAGCCCAAAAGTATTTTGGAAGTGAATACTCGGCAAGCATGGCTCTAGCGGCTTCCACTAAGGTCCTGTTCTTCCTTTCAGCTACCCCGTTCTGCTGAGGGGTCCTAGGAGCTGAAAAATTGTGACTAATCCCATGATCCTCACAAAAACTTCCAAATCTTTCATTTTCAAACTCCCCTCCGTGATCACTATAGATGGTAATAATCTCGCATCCTAACTTCTTCTGAATCCAAGTAGAGAAGGATCTAAACTCATCAAATGAATCAAATTTATGTGATAAAAACTTAACCCAAGTGAACCTCGAATAATCATCTACAATCACAAAACCATAGACTCTCCCCCCTAAGCTGGCAGTGCTAATGGGTCCAAAGAGGTCCATGTGAAGAACTTCTAAAGGTCTAGAGATGCTAATATCCTTAACAGAGTGAAAAGAGGACTGGACTTGCTTCCCCATCTGATAGGCATCACACAGGTGATCCTTAGTGAACTTAAGCTTGGGCACACCTCTAACTAAGTCCTTTTGGGTGACTCTTCTAAGGGTTTTCATACTGGCATGACACAATCTCCTATGCCATAACCAAGACTCATCAGCAACAGTTTTTAAGCAAATTGAATTATCAGATTTAATGCTACTTACATCCAGCTTGTAGACGTTGTTGATCCTTTGCCCCTACAAAATAACTTCATCATTTAAGCTTAAAATGTAGCCAGTGGGAAGGAATTTGATGCTGTATCCCTTGTCACAGAGTTGACTGATGCTCAGCAGGTTGTGTTTCAGTCCATCTACAAGCAAAACATTATCAATCATAAAGTTCTTTGAATCACCAATTATACCTGTGCCTACCACCTTCCTGGTGGTGTTATCTCCAAGTGTAACCTTGCCTCCAGCTCTGGCCTCCAGCGAAATGAACTGATTTGCATCTCCAGTCATATGTCTAGAACATCCGCTGTCCAGGTACCACATGCTCTCACGAGGTCTTGTGTGAGAGCACTCCTACAAAAGTATCAAACGTCAGTCTTAGGAACCCAAACAGGTTTGGGTTCCTTCTTATAAAAAGAAGAATGCAATGCATACGTGCTGTGCTGTGAAACAGGCAGTTTGAGTTTCCACACCCAATGTGTACTACGGTGAACAGTGCAGGTGTGAGAAATATGTCCTAACATGCCACATGAAAAATATCTAACACCAGGAAAAGGGTTAACTAATCTACGTGGATGATAATGCCTCTTCCTAGATGTATATGAAACATGCTTTGAAGAACTTGTAACAGATTTTTTAAAAGGTGGCAGTGCATAAAACTGTTCAAAAGTAGGCGGTATTTTGTTCTTTTCAAAAGCACTGATCTTTACTTTCAAAAACTCATTTTCTTTCTTTAAACTTGTAATTTCAAATTTCAAGGTTCCCTTGCTACTTTCTACTTCACATGCCATTGTATCTAATTCTTTAAAAGCTCTCTCTAAGTCCACATGCGTAGTTTTCAATGAATCATGCTCAGAAACTAAATCAAAATATTTTTTATTCAACTCATCGAATTCATCAAGCAAAGACATGTGATTTGAATCAAGTGTGGAATGATCTTTAACTACAGAATCATGCTCTTTTTGCAAAGTTAAGTAATCTAATTTCAAACTAGCATGAGTTTTCTTAAGCTTCCTATACGATGTATGAATTCTTTCAGAAACTTCAAATAATTGATCGTAGGTAAGCTCACATACCTCTTCCTGATCCGACTGACCAGGGTGATCATCAGCCATAAGACACAAGTTTGTTTCCTCCTCTTCAGCTTCAGTCTCAGAAGAGTCGGATGCAGAGTCTGCCCAGAACGCCTTCTGAATCCGCTTCTTGTCCTTTCTAAACTTTGGTTTCTCCTCACCCTTCTCCTTGCTTGGGTGAGCTTTAAGTGTTTGACAATCAGCCTTAATGTGTCCAGGCTTCCTGCATTCAAAACAAATAGATTCAGATGAACTCTTAAAATTTTTATTGGACTTACCCTTGTTCCACTTCTGATAGTTCTTATGTTTCTTCCTTAGAAAGCTTTTGAATTGCCTTGTGATTAAGGCAACATCATCGCTATCAGACCCGGAAGTGCTAGCATCTGAATCCTTGGCCTTTAGTGCCACTGTCTTCTCTTTCTTGCGTTCACCTGCATCAAGTTGCCTTTGGTTCACCCCTTGCTCGTAAGCAATAAGTGATCCAAGTAAGCTGTCAATAGAGTAAATGTTTAAATCTTTAGATTCAGTAATAGCAGTAATCTTAGCATCATAAGAAGCAGGCAAACATCTTAAAATTTTGTTCACTCTTTCGTAGTTAGTAAGTTCTCTACCTAGAACATGCAAAGAGGTAACAATCTGAGTGAACCTTGTGTACATTTCTGAAATAGTCTCACTAGGTTTCATGCGAAAAAGTTCGTAATCATGTAACAAGATGTTTAACCTAGACTGTTTAACTTCAGTTGTACCTTCAAATATTATGCATAATCTATCCCAGATTTCCTTTCCCGTTGTACAAGTAGAAACACGCATATAGTCTTCAGATTTTAAAGCACAAAAGAAACAGTTCAAGCATTTTGCATTTAACTGTGCTAAATCACGATCATCAAACGTCCAATCAGTAAAAGGCAGTTCAGTTTTCACATTGTTAATCAGTCTAAAAGGTGGTTCGTATCCGTCCTTAACTAACATCCACATGCGATAATCAATAGACTGTAGAAAAGTAGACATGCGTGTTTTCCAAAAATCAAAAGGAATATTATTAAACAACGGTCGTCTTGTAATAGAATACCCTTCAGCAGTATTACGATTATTACAGTTAGCCATGGATCAAATTCAAAAGTTTTTAAACCTAAATTTTGAATTCCTCTCTGATACCACTTGAAAGTTCGATAGGGATGTTAAGCCCTAGTGAACTAGTCCCGAGGCTAACCAAGAGGGGGGGTGAATTGGTTATTTAAAAATTTCACGATAACTATGAAAATCTTTTTATAACGTGCAGCGGAAACGAATTAAAATAACGATAAAAAGATCAACCACAGATATTCACCCAAGCAGTTAATATCAGAAAAAATTAAAGTGCAGAATTGAATCAGAAAAGCAAACCAGATTTTATAGTGGTTCGGTCAACTTGACCTACGTCCACTCCCCGGAGCCTCCCCTCCGGGTATTGCACTAAACAAAAGTGTCTCTCCTTTTGCTCCCACAGCAAGGCGGAGAAGCCTGTACAAAAACCTCCTTTTCACCACACGGTGAGGCAGAGAACCCGACCTCCTTTCGCTTCCTCCTGAAGCAGGCAGAGAACCTTCGAACTCCTTTCGCTTCCTCCTGAAGCAGGCAGAGAACCTACGAACTCCTTTTGCTTCCACCTGAAGCGGGCAGAGAACCCCGGATCTTCTTGCGAACGATCCTCCCACGACGAACACCGACTAGACGAAAGACGACGAGCGGAGAAGATGACTTTGATCCGTGCTCGGAGCAACCTTAGTGAATCCCTCACTAACTCCCCCTCACAAGATCTTCTCTCTCTCTCCCAACTCTCTCTCTCTCTAGGGTTTCTCAGGGAAGGAAGGCAGCAAAAGATTTTTCCAAAAATTGGAAAAAGTTCTTTTAAAGGAGGGCTTAAAATTTGCCCTAAATCTCAACTGATCGGCCAAGATCGTCCAGGACGATCGGTAGATCGTCCTGTACGATCAGTTCAAATTCAGCTGTTTCAGCCTGGACGATTTGGCTCTTCTGGACGATCAGTAGAAAAAATTGTTCATATCGTCCCGTACGATCCTGCGATCGTCCGGGACGATTAGTGCAAATTGAGGGAAATCGTCCAGAAGACAGTTCGGGTCGTCCAGAGAAATCTGTGCTGGACGACCAAAAAATGACTTGATCGTCCAGGACGATGGGGTCATCGTCCTGTACGATTAGTTCAAAAAGGCCCCAAATCGTCCTGTACATAGTTCTGGACGTACAGCTTAAATTCACTAGACGATCAAGATCGTCCGGGACGATCCTGCGATCGTCTAGGACGATATGATCGTATCAACCAAAAATAAATTGCTTTCCTTAATTACCAGATTAAATTAGGCATGATTTTACTGGATCGTCTGGGACGATACACGTATCGTCTGGGACGATCAGACCAAGTATCTAAAAATAAGAACTTGCCTAACTTGATCTGGCGGCTGAGAATTTCTGATTTGGGCATATCGTCCTGTACGATCCGGAGATCGTCCAGGACGATCTGCTTAATCTGACCCTCTTAACTTAGTCGCCCTAATTAGGGTTTCTGTTTTAACTGGATCGTCCAGGACGATGTGGAGATCGTCCAGGACGATCTGAATAAAATTTTAACAGAAACTCTAATTCACTCAATCTCTCTCCCTGAGTGTGTGTGTGCAAGGTTACTTAGCTAGGGAATCAGTTACATTACAATTGACTCAATAAAAAGAAAAATCATACATTTGACACACTTGGACCCGATCTTGAGTTGGCTTGAGTGGCTCGCGGTCTTTTGTGCCTGAAACAGATTAGCCAAGCAAAACACACTGGAAACATGTTTGTCATCATCAAAACCAGATTTGCAACACAAGACATAAAAACAAATTATATTTAGGCTTTGTTTGGGATGACTTTCTCACTACTTCTTAAAGCAGCTTTCTAGTATCAAAATTAAAATTTTTGTACTGAAAAGATGCTTTAAAAAATAATAAGTTATCCAAATGAATTCATACTAAATTTATAATATAGAACAACTATTAGGAAAAAATAAAGATGCATGCATACAACCTCCTTAGAAAATATTCTCTAATCTGAAATTCAAATTGGAAAAAAAATTACATAAATACAATTTCTCTCTAATTACAACACAAATTTCTATAATCATGTAGTCTCTACGCTAACATCTTATATGAAAATCAAATCATAAAAATTAAGACAAATTGCACATATGAATAAAATCTATAAATAATAACTGCCCACTCAAGCTTAACATTTCTTCCTAAATTAATATAAATTAAAGCTTTTTTTGGGGCGGCTTTCTTAATGCTTTCTAAAGTAGCTTTTTAGGGCAAAAACTTTCGTTTAAGAAGTTTTTTACTAGAAAGCTGCTTTAAAAAACAGTAAACATGCCGACCCAAATGAAACCTAAGTTTAATAAGTTGCTTACTTGTATAGCTTTAAAATTTCTACTAGAGTAGGGGTGTAAGTGAGCTGAGACGGCTCGCGAGCCGGCTCAAGCTCGACTCTTTTATGGGCTCGCAAGCCGAGCTTATCGAGCTCACGAGTCCAGTCCGAGATTGCTGAGGCTCAGTTCGTGAGCTCGCGAGCCGGCTCGAAATTATTAAATTTGAATATTTTAAAAAAATTAATAATTAATGCCCGTTATATTTTGAATTCCCGCTGTGTTTTAAAGTCCAAATTCAAAATCTTGGTGTGTGTTTCGAGAATTCATAAATTTTGCATGTATCTTAATCGCTTCCCAATCTCTCTCTCTCTCCTCTCTCTAACAAATCTTGAATAATAAATGCTGATGTCTCATTATTCTCATTTGAATATTCATTCTCTCGCTCTGACAAACCCAAAAAAACGGCTCATTACCTCTCTCTCTCTCGCCGTAGTTTTAAAAGACCGCAAAGTTTTTTTGGAAGGTGAACCAGACCGCGCCGGAGGCTGGATGAGTGGCTTGAAATCGTTTATGATGGCATAAGTCGCTCGACCTCTCGACCTCGAGTCGAGCTCGAGCTCGAGCTCGCTTTTTGACTGACGAGCTGAGCTCAATTGTGCCAAAACTCAACTCGACTACACCCCTATGCCAAAGCTCATTGGTTTTCGAGTGATAGACCTCAACTGAAACGACAACTTCTATATACAGATAAATGCTCCAACCACTGCCCCGCTAGAACGATTTTTTCATAAGTTCAACACAACTTGGGTGAAATTCGTACGATTAATGGATTTGATTGGTCGAACAGGAAGCTAGCTGCGCCGAATAATTTGATGCATTCGATACAATGCGTCAAATAATTTGATATTTTTGCTAATCTTTAAATTTTTATTATTACATGCTCCTAATGCCAATTCATATAGTTATCCTGTCCCTTTTTTAAACTTCGCCAACTTAAATTATAATTTGATTTACATTTTTTTAAAATTACATCACTTTGATTCATGAATGTTTTTTACTCTACTCGTTTACAAATTCATGATAATGATCACAAGATAATATATTCTATAGGAGATGCGTCACCATTTGTACGGTCAGATGATCATCGCCTCACATCGCCCTAATCCGACGGTGGAATACTAACTACTCTCCTTTGCTATTATAAGTTAGCGGAGAGCATCAAATCAGAAGCCATTGGTCACCTTCCGGAGCAAGAAAGCCTCGAGTCGTCTGTGGGTTGAAACTTTGCTCTGTGCTCAAAGGAGAGGATTGGAAGAAGGGCCCTAGAGGAGATGGCGGACGGAGAGAAGGCCGTCGAAGATGGGGAGGGATTGCGAAAGATGAGGAAGAAGATCGCTGACCATTCCAGGGTATTGCGCGCCACTCTAATTTCTTCCCTTGTTCATTTCTTTTTTTTGGATTTATGTCTCAGCTGGGTTCCCTTCTCTTTGATGATCTTCAGAAAGTGGCGGAAACGAAGGTGAAATTGTCGAAACAGGCGGAGCAGACGAAGGAGATCTTATCTAAGCAAGCTGATAAGATTGCCAAGCGAGCAGAGGAGCATGAGAGATTTATAACTAAGGTCGCATATTTTCACTGTTTTTCATTGGATTCCTATTGTTTTCTTACGTTTTTTATTTCCTTTTTTTCCTTTTTCGTAATTTATCGTGGTTTAGGGATTAGTTTTATTAAAGTATACTGCATTTGAATTCATCGCTTTTTGTTGTAGACGCTTTTTTTAGTAGGCATGAATTTCTATTGCTTTTTGATGATTCAGGTGACTCATTTGTTGGGCGTTCTTGGATTTGGCGGATTTTGTTATATCTTGGGAGCTAGTAAGTGATACTCATACCCTACTGCAGAGGATTTAATATTTGACAAGAAAATGAGCTCTGTTGTCTTATATTATTCATGATTTTGTTTTTTTCAGGGCCGCAGGATGTTCCATATGTTTACTGTTTGTTTTATATTACTTTCGTTCCTCTTAGATGGATATACTATCGTTACAAGAAATGGCACTATTACCTTCTGGTGAGCTATTCTTCTTTGCATTTTATTTTCTTTTTTGATAGCTGAAACAGTTGGGCCGTCCATACCGTTCTAATTGTTAGTTTAAATTTGGCACTGATGGTTAAACTCTTTGCTAAAAGTTGGGTACTCCATGATGTATTTTTCTTTTAAATTAGTTTTAGTCATATTGCTGATTAAATCTCGTTGGCCTGAGACACTTATGTTTCGATTATATTACTCTGTACATTTCTTCATTTGATAAATAGGATGATCTTCTGTTTCTTCGAGAAATATATTATCTATATGAATATGTATACTTAATTATGCCTTTGTATTTTGGTAATCCTAAGTTGCATTTTGAGATATGTGCAATTAGATTGACTTTTAAAACTTCTGACCTTTTATACTTCAAAACTTTATGCACCTTCAATTCTGTTTTGTTTGTTAGGTATTCATTAAATGCTGCTTCGTACTGCTAGTGATGAGTCAGATTTCATCAGTTATTTTTCATACTTGATGCATAGCTAATAGACCATGCTTCACTTACTATGATAGGTTATTCCAATACTTTGGATGTCTCCTGTAACGTTCTTGTGAATGGTATTGTTGTAGAGATGATAACTATTGACTTTAAAGTTAGGATTTGTGCATTAATACCAATTTTATTTAACAAAGTTGCATGAGGCTAATAATATTCAATACAAAGGGTTGATTTTTCAAACTTATGTGAAGCTATTAATAGTCAATTCCAAGGGAATATGAACTACCATATTACAAGAAAGAAATTCATGAATTGTGGTTGTTATGTTTCTCTTAGGTTGCTTTTGCATTGGAATGTGAGGCAACTTGGTGAGGGGACAATGGCATATTATGATGACCATCATGTAATCAGAAATGCTAAAGACCTAACTCTTGTGCTCATTGATGGCTCTGTTAGCTCCTTCAATTTTGATAGATGAGTGGATTATAACCCTCATGTATCTTTAAGACGCACGAGAATACTTTCACTACTTCCATTTGAAGATCTTGCCGCAAAATCAGCAATCTTTTGTGTCGATGCACAATCATGCATGTATATTGATTCATGCCAATAAAGGATGGGAGGGAGTTTTAAGTGATAGGGATGGTAGGATACACTATAACACTCCTGTACACACAAGAGAGGCACATGCTTGCATGCTTAGACAATTTACTCCTCATACACATACTGAGAGAGAAAGAGAGGGTCTCTAACAAACATAAATATAAAACAATTGCAATACACATGTTCAGATGATTATAGATATGCTTAGGAGGGATGGTCTCTAAAAGCATGAGCTATATACATGCATATGATGGTAGCATGCTCATGATTAGGTATACCAAGCATGGGTTCTTCATTTAGTAGATATGCAAATAACAATGAAAATCAAATGCATTAGCCTACTCGTGTTGTATCTTTAATGAGATAATAACATAATACACAAGATAACCTATTACTTGCTTTGACTATAGTTTTTATTTATGTAATGATAACGTAATACCCAAGAATTATGGAGGTCAACCTTAGAGTCTAAAGGCTTTCATTTGAGTAGATCTAAAACTGAATATATGGAGTGTAATTTTAGTAATAATAGATCTATTTGGGGGATTGTGACTTTGGGTGATCAAGTCATTAATAAGGGTACATGTTTTAGATATCTTGGGTCTATTGTTCAGAGTGATGGTGAAATAGATGGGGATATTATTAGTAGAATTTAAATTGGATAGTTGAAGTGGAGGAATGCATCGGGCTTGTTGTGTGATAGAAAAGTCCCTCTCAAACTTAAGGAAAAATTCTATAAGATGGTAGTGAGACCTGCAATGCTTTATGGTGCAACCATTAAAAGAGAAGCATAATATTAAGTTAAGTGTTGCAGAGATGAGGATGCTCAGGTGGATGAGTGGCTTTACTCTTAGAGACAGGATACGAAATGAGCATATATGTGAAAATGTTGGAGTAGCTCCAGTGAAAGATAAGATCAGAGAGGGTCGCCTTAGATGGTTTGGTCACATAAAACAACGGCTTTCCGATGACCTGGTTAGGAAAGTAGATGTATTAGATTTGACTTATGTTAAGAAAGGTAGATGTAGACCTAAAAGACTTGGTTAGAAAATATTAGAAATGACATTTTTTTATTAGATTTAGATGAGTATTTGACTCTTAATAGGATACAATGGAGAAAAAAGATTCATGTAGCCGACCCCTACATAGTGGGATAAAGGCTTATTGTTGTTGTTGTTCTAGTGATTTGAAGTATGTTCATGCTGGAAACTTGAATATAGTAAACAAGTAGCCTGAAAACATTTCAAAATGATCCAACACCTTGTAGCTTATAAAGATCATGATTTAAGGCCCCCTTGAGTGCTAGATTTAACTTGCTAAATGATATGGTGTGTTAAGAATCATCCATGGCCCTAAACCTTAGTCCTATTGGAGATGTAGCATGCTTTGCATGCGTTCTTACTCTACTGGGATAAATTAGTTATTATTGAAGATGATTGGTTGATTCAGTTAATTATTACAGTGCAATTAGTTATTAACTAGTACTATTACTTGGATAATATCCTATTAGATCTAATATTTTAACTTTGCAACGAGTCAAAAACATTTTCTAATGTAATCAAATAGATACTAATATTTTGTTTCTTTATTAGTTGAATGCTAAATTGTCTCCTAAAGCACATGCTTTTCTAATGTAATCAAATAAATACTACCATTTTGTTTCTTTATTAGTTGAATGCTAAATTGTCTCCTAAAGCGCATGCATTCAAAGAGCACTTCCAATTAATTAACGACTCATATTTGATAGCCATCTGATATAATATTGAACAAAATAGTGAAAAATTAGGGGACAAGGCTGATGTTTATTATATATTATTTTGTTTAGGCTCATATGAAATTAGCTATTTTAAACAAATTCTAATATGTCTTTTGTATTTTCAATTTAATAAAAGACTCTACCATATGTTCCTTTTTGTTTTGTGCCTGTAAAGCATTTTATTCTTCCATCGTTGAGCTAAGATTTTTGAAGGATGATATAGCTAGTTGCATTGTTATATTTTTTGAAGAACATTGTTATAGAACTTTTAGAAGAATTTTGAAATAAATTATGCATAAGTAGAATTTGTGATGGAGAAAGGCTTGTGCAAAAGATTTTTTTGAGGCAAACTGGCAAAGAAATGTGCTTTTAAGAAATTGCATAAAAAAGTATTTTTGGGGATTACTAATTGTTATGTAAGCTCAAAATCTTACAAAGATTGGTTGATTAACAATAAAGATATGAAAGAAATGTTGAAATTTTATCTTGAGGAAGTACATACTAATAACACTAAGTAACATACATGTTAGCTCATAGCATAGTGAGGTTTACTCCATGCACTATTACTGTTACAAGGCGCAAACCATCAAAATAGAGTGTGATATTAGTGTTTTAAGTGAGCTATAATCCATTACGCAAGGTGCAAACAGCACATGATATTTTGCTCATCTCGGGTGTATGATGAGGATTATGCTATTAGTTGAAGAAGATAAGGTTGATGACGATTAGAATGTGGAAGATGACAATAATGAAGAAGACAAGGCTATTTTGTCTTATGATGATGATGATTTTAGGGAGGGTTAGTTTTTTTTTTTAATTGCTATTAGTTGAACAAGATAAGGGTGATGAATATTAGATTGTGGAAAATAATAATGAAGAAGAGACTATTTTTTTTTATTATTATGATGATTTTAGGGAGGGTTAGTTTAAATTTTTTATTTGTTTCTAAGGGTGGCTATTTCTTTCAATTTTATTATGTGAAATTGATGGTTTCTAGTTAATATTGCTGAAGGATCAGGTGATACCAAACTTTAGGTACGCTAGATGTAATAATACCAAAGAACAATGATGTTAATGAGGATATAATATCTAGAGCTAAAACTTAAAGTGAGATGGTTAAAATAGAGAAATGTGTCAAGAGTTGCATGTGATGAGAACATATCATGGAGAAAGGATAATTTTGTAAAACTGCGTTAGGTTAGCTATGCTACATAAAGATGAGACTTTGGTGGTTAAGAAGTTATTGATTGTCTGATTTTATGTGGCAGAGATGAAAATATTAGATGAATTTGTGATAAAACTAGAATGGTATATTGAGAAATGATTATTATAGAGAGACTATATACGTAACATCTATTGAATATAGATAGTAGAAAATAAAATTTAATGATTTAGTATGCTTCAAAGGATGGTAGAAGATGCACTAATAAGACAAGTAGGTAAAATTAATATACGAAGATTGGGAAACATGAGTAAATGAAAAATAAGATGAGTAAGAGTTTTCCTAAAGATTTGTGCAAAGCAGATTCAACATCTTATGTAGCAGTCTTCTGAAATGAATGACAAGGATTTGTGAAACCACCCGAAATATTTGTGACAAGCCTAATGATAATAATGATGATGATGGTTTTCCTTTGCATCTGACATGCTTCTATTTATCTATAGCATGCAGTGCAGTTATTGGATCTGCATCCTTTGATTTCTCATGTCATGTCTTATATCTTATAAATGTTTGGGTATTTGACTTTGTGATTGTTCATATATAGTATAAATTTGTCCTTCAGAAGAATAGTCTTTTTTTGAGAGTTAATTCTACTGTGTCATCCGTGTAGCTGTGCGCTTGAGCACTCATCATAATTGTTGCATGCATTTACTAATTTCAAAAGACTTCAGATTCTATTTTTTATTTTGTAAGATGTTTTTGTTGATTTTGAACTAACTATTCATGGGATGCTGCAGGATTTCTGCTACTATGCCAACACATTCTTCTTGGTTATGCTACTCATGTTTCCAAAGAATGAGAAGCTTTTTATGGTTTGCTTTTCATTTGCAGAAGTAAGCAGATAATATTTTTTTTCATTGTATATTTCTTTGTTGCTTACATCCTACTGACCATATTTTTTATTTAAATATATTTGCTATAGGGTCCATTAGCTTGGGCTTTGATTGTTTGGCGCTGTAGCCTAGTTTTCAGTTCGTTTGACAAAATTGTCAGTGTCCTTATACATCTTTTACCTGGTATGTTGATTTTGTTGTGACAATTTATACCGTGTTTCAATGTTGACATGACCATTCAAGTGTTTAGGCATGCATTTGATATTTTGACGGTACGATTATTTTCTCGACTAATTGAAGTTTAGTGCTCAATTTTGGGGTTTTAAATTTTTCTCTTTTTTGTTAGGCATAATTAGATATATGCTTTTATTAATTTAATTTACTATAGGAAAGGGTATGTAGTGGTCACTCTTGTATGTATTAACTGATAAACTACCAGCATGATCTTGGATAGCCTTTGTTGTACTTGGCATGCTTACATGCCCTTCGCAACTCTAAAAAAGATTATTTTACCAATAAACAAAGTTTTCTCTTACGTGTATGATAGGAACTATGTAAGAGTGAGTGTGCCGCGTGCTGGAGGTTATGGGGATGATTATTCAGTGGTTGGTTTGCAATGCTTAATGCTGGTGAAGGAAGATGATCTCCCATTACCAACTACAGCTTAATTATAATAAATTTCTTGAATTGCCGTTTACCCCTTTAAGATCAACATCTTCTAGGAATGATAGATAACGTGTCGTTAATAAAATTTTTAGGACCAACCATTTTGTAGTTGCTTTTGTAGTGGTTGCTCTCTGTTCTTCAACTCTTTTGCGTAACTAGTCGCATTACCCATCAGATTTTTCTTAGCTATCTTAATTCCCATCAATGTCGTTGTGATTGGGCATCATTAGTATCTGATCTAATGCAAGGCTTTACTACGAACCTGTGGAGCTCCTTATGGAAGCTCTTGTTTGCATTATTTCTTCTTATTTGATCTCATCTTGCGGTCTCAGAATCTTACCCTTTCGGCTTATGCTGCACTTAAATTGTTCTTTGCAGAGTGATCTCCAGTTGTCATATTTTCTTTTGTTGATCCTTTTTTGGTATCACGTCATAATTTCTGATGACAATTGCAGATGATTTAACAACGATTATCACCAATGTCCTACCCCAATACTCATCTCCTCCTGTATCTATCCTTTACGTCCCACATAGCAGCTAGCAATGAGAAAAGTTCTATGAATCTGTTTCTATTGTAGCAACACAAACAATTAGCTACTTAGATGTTTTTACTGCTTTCTACTGTCAAATTCTTCCTATAATCCAAGGTCCTCAATGTATTTTTCTTGCTAAATATACGGCATATCAGGCTTGGGGTGATGAGGAACCTCAAAATGCTGCATTGGCATTAGAAGGTCGGGTTAGGGTTGCCCTATTTTAATCCAAGACAGTTGTCAGGACTGACTTTGAGTATAGTATGGAGTCTCAAATCTAATTGTTTCCGGGTTAACTTCTTGGTAGGACAGGGATACCATAAACGATGGAGCTTGCTGGTGGGAAAGAAATGAGAGATATTGCTCTCACTTGTTTGTGAAGCGGACAGAGTGTGGTAAGTTATTTAGAGGAAATAGGTGCTGTTTGGATTGAATTTTGAGTGGTTATTTGAGGAGGCCTAGAGGAGGTCTTGATGAGGTACCTATTTGTTGGCATTAGGGTGGTAAAGGGGGGTTGTGCAAGGTTTGTTTGTAATGTGTATGAGAGGTGGGAAGATAGTTGGAAGGTTGCTGAAAGTTGGGAGGTGGTAATGAAGGGTGTGGAGGTGGAGGAGGAAATGGATTGGTGTGGTTTTGGAGAAGTGATATAGGAGATCCTTCCAATGTAGGTTTGGACTTGCATGGAAGAGCCAATACTTTTTGGGATGACTCTAGGGTGTTAAGAGGATGTATGAGGAAGGCTAGGGTGTGGGGAGGAGCTTGGGGGATATCGTGGATGATCCAAATGAGGTGCTTATAGTTTAGGGTTTGAGAGTGGGAGGCAAATTTGAGAGGGGGGATTTTCTTATTTGTATGAGTGGATGGAATGGGGTGATGATTGAATGCTTGTAGACATGTTAGAGGCATGAGGCGATGAATCACGATAAAGTAACAAAAGATTACAACAACAGCAACAACAACAACAACATCAAGCTTTTATCCCACTACGTGGGGTCGGCTACATGAATCCTTTTTTTCCCATTCTATTCGGTTAAGAGTCAAATTCTCATTTAGATCTAATATAGAAAGGTCATTTCTAATATTTTTTAACCATGTCTTTTTAGGTCTACCTCTACCTTTCTTAACATAGGTTAAATCTAATACATCTACTCTCCTAACCTGGTTATCGGAAGGCCGCCATTTTATATGACCAGACCATCTAAGGAGACTCTCTCTAATCTTATCAACCACTGGAGCTACTCCAACCTTTTCACGTATATGCTCATTTCGTATCCTGTTTATAAAAGTAAAGCCACTCATCCACCTGAGAATCCTCATCTCTGCAACACTTAACTTAATATTATGCTTCTCTTTTAATGGCCAATATTCTGCGCCATGAAGCATTATAGCTCTAACCACCATCTTATAGAATTTTTCCTAAAGTTTGAGTGATACTTTTCTATCACACAACAAGCTCGATGCATTCCTCCACTTCATCCATCCAACTTGAATTCTACTAATAATATCCCCATCTATTTCACCATCACTCCGAACAATATACCCAAGATATCTAAAACATGTACTCTTATTATTGATTTGATCGCTCAAAGTCACAAACCCCCACTAGGTCTATTACTACTAAAATTGTACTCCATGTATTCGGTTTTAGATCTACTCAAACGAAAACCTTTAGACTCTAAGGTTGACCTCCATAATTCAAGTTTACCTTCAACTCCCTCTTTAGTCTTATCAACAAGAAGAATATCGTCAGCAAAAAGCATACACCAGGGAACATCCTCTTTCAAATCTCTAGTAAGAACATCCATGACCGAAGCACAAAGATATAGGCTTAAGGCTGATCCTTGATGTAATCCAACTGAAATTGGAAAAAACTTGGTCAAACCACCTTGTGTTTGAACTCAAGTAACAGCTCCACCAGCATACATATGCCTAAACCCTAAACAAAAGATTAAAAAAAAAAAAAAAAAGAAAAGGAAAAAACCTCAATCTTTACCAAAGTTTAATGTGGCTTTGGATGGTAAATCTCTAACCAAGATTTAGGCTACCAAGTAAGGACCTCAAAGAAGGTGAACTTCTTGACTTTTAAGTTTCCAAAAGATGTTCATACAACCATTGCACACTATTTAAGTCTAGTACATTCATTCAAAATTCAAACCCAACAAAAGAAGGGAAGGATGGGGTTGGCAATTCCAAGCAAATGGAAGAAGTAGACTTGATGCCTAGAATTGTAGAGCTGGTAGAGGTTGTTGTTTAGCTATATATTTTGCATGGGAATCAACCAAGGTTTAAAAGTACGCAATTGTGTATTGAGACATTTTCCGTCTGTGAGGCGAGGTTAAGCGTCAAGGCATTATGCCTCAAAATTCAAAAATTGTGTGAAGTGAAAATAAATGCTAAAAGTGATTTTCTTTTATATAATAATCAAATAATTTGTTTAATGATGACACATTAACTTTCTTTGAAATATGAAGTAATAAATTGGCATACATTGGAAACAAAAAATTGCATAAGATGTAAAGTGACATGTAGTAAATTGCATGAAATAGAATTGAAATCCAATCATCACATTAGCAAAACAACATAAAATATATGAATTACATAAAAATATCATATCATATAACATAAAGTTCAACTCAAAATTTCTTTTTTTCTAGTTCTCTACTCATCCCCATTTAATTCTTAAAAAATTTGAAATAGTATAGCAACAATTTAGATGTCATCTACAATGTCATCGCTAAGGAATTTTTATTTGTCGCATCATAAAAAATTGCTTTTTTTCCTGCCTTATCACTTGTGGAGTCCAATCTCTTTGAATCTGCTTCATTTATTTCAATCATTGTTGACCTCCATGCCACAGCTAAAAGAAAAAAAAAAGCTTAAAAAAAAATTTACCTCTGCCAAAGCCTTGCCTGAAATCCTGCACAGATCTTGCGCCATCTTTGTACAGTGTCAGTTCTGCAATTCGGTGCCGAATGTCAGTGGCCCACCCCGCGTGCATGGCTCGCCTCTACCATGCTCATTTTTACGTCGTTATAACGGGAAAGCAGAGGAACCCTTTTTTTTCCTTATGTTCTCTAGCTCCCACACTTGTCTATTTCCTCTCCCATGACATCCGAACTCCACAGCAGCTTCTTCGTCCCGCTCACGAGCTACAGCCCGCGCCTGCTCTGAACACCTCTCCCTTCCTCTTGCCCTAGTCGATCGGATATCTGTCCGATCCAAGCCAATGCCGATTCCATTTCTCTCCCGCTCCTTCCTCCTCACAACCAATGCCAATCAACTTCCCATATAGCCGCATACTCCATCTGAAATCCCGTCGAAGCTTCACTGCAAGCCACACACTCAACCAACCTTCCTCTTCTTCCCTCACGCTCTTCCCCTCTACCTCATTCGCAAGCCCTCCCAGACCTCCGACCCGCCTCTGCTCAACCCGCTGACCTCGTCCAGTCTTCCTCACACGAAGACGGCTCGATCTGAGCTTCCTCCTGCTGCGACCCAAGCCCACGACCGAGCTCCTCATCCGATCTCCCTCACTGCTCTAGCCGAAACCTCACCCGACCTTTACCCGAGCCGTTCGTTTCCTCTTAAGCCGTAAGTCTTCTTCCTCAAGCAGGCTTAAGGTAATTTATTTTATTTTATTTTAAATATTATTAGTAATTAATAACTATTGTAATTACTATTAAGCAATATACTCATAATAATAGTTATTATTATTATGACTATTTAATTATCATATATTTATTATTTTTTATTAACATATATATGTGCATATATATATATATATATATGAAAATTCACCAAGAAAAAAGAAGAGAAAAATGAAAAAAAAAAAGAAAAAAAGAAGGGAAAGAGTTTAAAAAAATGAAAAAAAAGAAAAAAGAGAATTAAAAAAAAGAGAAATAGAAAGGAAAGGAAAATTTGTGTTTTGTGCACATTTTTGTTACATGCGTCGTCGTCATCGCAGGTATAACCTTTTAAACTTAAGAAACCCTCAAAGTCCCGCTTTTGGCGCTTGAGGGTTTCTTGAGTAATGACTTGAACCATAAGCAAGGAATCAAACTTAAATGTTTAAATTAAAATAATAACCTGTGTAAATTAAATACCAATGAATATAGAATTTATGGTGAATGAGGAACTTGCAAGCACCACTCATTCACAAATGATTATGAAAGCCAGGCAATTGATTGGTTTGAGATAATTGCAATGCACAAGTGAGTATTAATGAACCAATGAAGAGCTTGTGGTGTAACCTGCTTGTAGTTAATAATACGAAATATCCAATAGATGTTGAAGATCTTCAAGAATACAAATGCCAGCCTACGTGTTGTATATCAATTGGCATAATAGATCTATAATACATGCGAACATCCATGAGCAAATAAAGAAAACTTATCATGCATACAATAGTCCACCTACGAATGCGATAGCATCTTTACGATCAAGACCAACACACAAACAAGCATATTGAACTTCATAAATAGTGAAAATTGAAAGGAATATGTGGTTTGATTGCATGCTAAAGTGCAAAGTCTTTAGCAAACATTCCACCTACAAGCGGTAACGATTGACGCATGAAGTTCACATCAATCACGCAAGTAAATACGGTGATTCCTGTGAGCAAGCATTAGCAAGCAACAATCACTTATGAACGACGAACAATGAAATTAAGATGACTTATGGCATTCAATCGATCAATCTACAAGTATGCGAAGCAATTTTCCTGGCCTGACAATCAATTAGTTCACAAATGAGCACTTTCATCCACCTGCAAGCATCATGAACTACTTATGTACGATACTTGTAAAAAGGGAGCGTGATAATTGCAATATACTAGTGAAGTATGAAGAGCCTATAATAAATGTTACAATGCCCTTTTGGCTGACGACCACTTAACGGCGAGCAAATGTATTGACCCCTTAGCAACCAGTAGCGAGCAACATGCAACAAATATAAGTGTCGACGGGCCGTTGTAGAGGACCCATCGTGCACTTAACATATTACCTACGGGCAAATACAGAAAGGATACAGCAAACACAGGCTTCTACAAGCTGCCGTAGAATGCCCATCATATGCCCGAAATGGCCCCACACATACACATACAATTTGTATACACAAATATGAAAGTGCACATGCAAGCATATTAACCCGTATATAGGTAGGAATATATACTTGCATGATCCTTGACGAGCGTGTCAAGTGTACACACGTGACGTCTGAGGATGTTGTGCGTGTCAAATAATGAATCCAAATTTGAGTCTGATCCTTTTATGCGAGTAGATATAAGTCGACACGGCTCGAACTATTAAACAAATGTACAGTCACGCTGTTCACCGAGATATTTGTCTTAAACATTCATATTAGGCCTTTAAGGTCTATAAGAAGGAAAATTCATTAAATAAAAGCATAGAACTGGCAACGAACCCGATCCTTCGTCAGCACTTAGACAAAGTTGACAAAGTTCGACAGATAATTACAAAATTTCCCCTAAATACCCGCATGGTCCCCGATGAGCGTGTTATAAGTACACACGTGACGTCTGAGGATGCTACGCGGGTCAAGAAATGAATTGAAGTTCCAATCTAATCCTCCTGATAGGATGGGAATCGATGTAACTTGAACCAATGAATAAGCATACGATCGTGGCATCGACCGGAATATTTATTCTATACGTTCATGTTAGACCTTTAAGGCTGATAAACAGGAAAATTCACAAATAAAAGCATACAGTCGGCTCGAACCAGATCCTCTGTTGACAATAATAAAGTCGGCAATGTTCAATCAACAAAATACAAATGCCCATAATACCCCGATGATGATCGTGTTGAATGTAAATCTCAACTGGAGAGGTTATTTCCAAATATTCAACTGCTATCCAAATATTCATGAAATTAAAAAATTCGAAATATTTAAAATTGAAATTAATCATCAACCACTTCCATCCACCCTCCGTAACAGTTTGCTGAGGTGGACAAATTTGAAAATACACTTCAGCTCACAAAGAGCTAGTGTCTGATCGAGAATATTATTAGGATTCATTCTCAAGCTATCTCTTGCTAGTTAGGATGTGACATGTGTCCTCTAACCGGCGGTTTTGCCTCCAAATGGCACCGCAGGTAATATTTGCTTTCTTTGATGAATCAACTATAAGTCTATCATTGCAATGGTATAATCATAATTTTATCTCAAGATTAATTGGCTTATTCTTTGCATATTAAAAGTGAGGATTCAGGTAATAGCCTACTGCATAAAAGTGACGATGAAGTTGTAGCTCCACCTTTCATCAATAATATTTCAAATTTCTTTATAGTTGTCATCTTTTCCTCTTTAGTTGTGGGCAATCAACTTTTTTTCTTTATCCATAACATTATATATGTAAACTATTACAGGCTTCTCAGCATCTATCATCCTCGAAACCTTCACAAGTGGTCTAGTGTTATAATAACATTAACCACATTCTATTAGAATTTATCATTTAAAATAATCTTTCTCATTTATTTTCCCTCAAATTTTCTTGTCCAAGCCCCAACTCAGCTAGTGTTAAAGTGAACATGGCCTCCAAAGGTTGTCTTGCCTTTAACATGCTGTGCAAAGTCAAATATGCAGTGGCATATTTTATTGCTATAGGTTTTAGTATTTCTTTTTTTGAAAAATTTCTTATAAGTGCCAAAACCCAAAAATAATTATATATAAATTAATTTATTTATTTATTTATTGCTTTTGTCAGTACATTGTTATGTTGTGGTAGCTCCCCAAGATTTTTTTATGATTAAGTCTATGCAATATGCAGCATTGAGAGTCAAATATAAGTGTTCTCTCTTCTTTGTAAGCTTTGCACCTACAATCTTAGAAGCATTGGCATTATTTGTCACCACTTGAACCATTAGTTGCTCTCCAATCTCGTCAATAACACCATCAGTACAACAACAACAACAAGAAGAAGCCTTTACCCCACTATGTGGGGTTGGCTACATGAATCCTTTTTCTCCATTGTATTCTATTAAGAGTCAAATTCTCATCTAAATCTAATAAAGAAAGATCATTTTTAATATTTTCAAACCAAGTCTTTTTAGGTCTACCTCTACCTTCTTAACATAAGTCAAATGTAATACATCTACTTTCCTAATCAGGTCATCAGAAGGCGTTATGTGACCAAACCATCTAAGGTGACTCTCTCTAATCTTATCTTCCACTGGAGCTACTCCAACATTTTCACATATATGCACATTTAGTATCCTGTCTCTAAGAGTAAAGCCACTCATCCACCTAAGCATCTTCATCTCTACAACACTTAACTTAATATTATGCTTCTCTTTTAATGGCCAATATTTTGCACCATAAAGCATTGTAGGTCTCACTACCATCTTATAGAATTTTCCCTTAAGTTTGAGAGGGACTTTTCTATCACAGAACAAGCTCGATGCATTCCTCCACTTCAACCATCCAACTTGAATTCTACTAATAATATCCCCATCTATTTCACCATCACGCTAAACAATAAACCCAAGATATCTAAAATGTGTACTCTTATTAATGACTTGATCGCCCAAAGTCACAATCTCCCCACTAGATCTATTATTACTAAAATTACACCCCATATATTCAATTTTAAATCTACTGAAACGAAAACCTTTAGATTCTAAGGTTGAACTCCATAATTCAAGTATACCTTCAACTCTCTCTCTAGTCTTATCAACAAGAAAAATATCATAAACCATCTACTACTTAAAAAAAATCTGCATCTTTTAGTTTGTTAGATACCTCAATGGACTTCAAGAATACCGTGTTGTAAGGGTTATTGATTAATATATTTATCATGCTTCTATTATTTATATCTGACCATCCATCAGATGTGATAGTTACCTTTGCCTGACTCCAGGTTTACTTGATTTTTTCGATACCTTTCTCTTTGTTAACTCCTTCAAAACCCATGTCCTCAAATCATACATGGATCGAGGTTTCAACCCTTGCCATAGGCTCCAATTGAACAAATCATATTGTAGTAAGCAGGGGATGTTGCACTATTTAAAGGAATAGAATTCTCATAAAAAATCTCCTTATATCAAAGCATTCTCATATTTGTGCCTCCCTAATAGTCTCTGAGGTCATCTTCTATGATTTAGAAGGCCTTTCTTTCTGTTTATCCTCTTACTTGTTCATCATGTAGTGATCCATGGGACCCCTTGCACCCCTACTAGACATGGTTACGATGAGGATGATGAGTCCTGATCATAACGCTCGCTCCCGTAGTACGAGTCAACGTCAACTTTGTTATCAAATTATTTATGTGCTAGGTGCTTTGACATTATTGTCTTATTCATGTATGCTTTAATCTCCTCCTTCATCGTATCAGGTACTTTGGCATATGGTGCCACATTATTATGGTATCCAGATAGGCGCTCCTCCATTCTAGTTGCATCACCCTTCACTATCTTCTTATAATAATTACATTTCCAAGTACACACACATCTTGTCGTAGCGTCATACATTAACTTGACTGTTATATTTTCACGCCACCGACGTGATTTTATCCTTAGTTTTAACCATCCTTTACAAAACTATACGATAACAAGTTGAGAACAAAAAATTTCAAACAAAGATAATTTAGGATTCGAAAAAAAAGCTGGGTTTCAAGAAAAAAATTGAAATAAACGTAAATTAAATATACTAATCACATTAACCTAATGACATTAGGGTTACAAACAAAAAAAAATTAGGTTTAAAAAAATTAGGGTTTTAAAAAAATTTGAAAAAAAATATAAATTAAATTGAGTTAATGTTTTGAAATCAAATTTACCAAATGATGTAAGGGTTACCAAAAAAATTCAAGAACAAAATTTGAAAAGAGTTAAAGAATACTCAGGAAATAAATTTGTTAGAGGACGGGCGGTGGCGTGTGAAATAAAATATGGTCACTATTAGTATATCAAAATGTCAGATAAGTTTGATATCCAATTACAACATATTTATCGTCATTTCATTAAGGGTAGATTTTATTTGACATTGTACTTACTCAAAGTAAACCTAAAGCTTGTTAATCAGTCATGCTAATATTCAACACTCATTTGCAACAAATTAAATTGTGCCAAATTATGAGATTTAAATTGAAGATTGCAGAGGTCACTCATGATAACGGACAAAAAGCTGTCATAGCAAATGCTACCTTTTCTCTTTCCACTACCTCATGCAATGCATCCCATCCCTTCATTTGTAAGCATCATATTAATTAGATTATCCCTTCATTTTTAAACACTATCATCATACTTATTCTCCCTTCTTTATGTATAAAACCATGTCACTACGGCATTTATTAATAAAATGAGAGTTCTCTGCTTTTAATTGTTCTGCTTTTCTATTCACTCTTCTGTAAAAGTTTATATGATATGAAAAATCAATGTTGTGCCTTACTCTCCACATCAATCTCCATAATCTCATGGTACCGTCATCTAGGCCATACATATTTTGCTATATTATCTATTTTAGCTCAACAAAAAACCCACTATATATTTTCTTCTTGTGCTCCTCCATTTAACTCTTGATTTAGCTAAAAGTCATAGACAACGTTTCAAGCTGCTACTTCATGCCATACTCATCCTTTTGAACTAGTATGAACTAGTACACTCAGAATTTTGGGACACTACCTAGTTTTTTAAACCGGGATACAATTTTATATTTTGTTTATCGATGATTATTCTTACAGGGTATATTTGATGAAATTAAATAAAAAATACTTTCCAAATTCACTCGGTTTAAAATCATAGCAGAATCTTTTTTCTTCTCCTCTTAAAACCCTTTGCTCAGATGGATATGGTGAGTATAACATCAACTTATTTCAAACTCTTCTTACTCAATAGGCTATATATCATCAATGTAGCGGCTCAAATACACCTGAACAAAATGACTAGCTTAATGGAAGCACTATCATCTCATTGAAACTACTCGCACACTACTCCTGAAAGCTGGCTTATCTCCTAATTTCTAGGTTATAATTACAGTTTGTCTAATCAATCATGTTCCATCTTTGGTGACGAAGAAGCTCTCTCCCTATCAGTATACAACAATCCACCTTTTTTACGCATATCTCAAAATCTTTGGGTTTCTATTCCATCCATGGTTCAAATCTTACTAGGCGCAAAATTTTTCACCCAAGTTGTCTTGTATGTTTCTTGGTTATGCTACCAACCATAAAGATTACTGATGTTATAATCCTTATTTTAACGATTTTAATAAACTCATTATTTCCCTCATGCCATTTTTCGTGAGGGCATTTTTCCTTCTGCGCATCTCACTGTATATCACCTAAAAAAACCAGTTCATGCCTATGTTCCACCTCTTACTCTTTGATTCATCCTTAGGGCACTTCGTCAAGCATCCAAAACTATCTCCTATAACACCTGAATAAATTCTCCATTTGTTTAAATCAAGTTGTAGTAGCTTTGATTGCACTCCTTGTCTTTTTCTAGGTCTTTTACTTTGATACCAGAGATGGATAAAGCACTGATGCCAGAAATAATGGAGCTTGGTGGTGGGAAATATACGAGAGGGACAACTCTCACTTATTGTATATGGCATGGAGAGGGTGGGATGAATAATTGGGAGGAACTTGGTATGATTTGCATCGAATGTGGAGGGCCTATTTGCAGGTGCTGAGAGTGAGTTTTTAAGGGAGCTATTTGTGTCTTTCAGGTGGCCGTGGAAGCTTGGCCAAGGTTTGTTTGTGGTTTGTTTGAGAGGTGTGAAGGTGGTTGAGGGGTTGATTTAGCTTGGGAGTTGGTAGACAAAGGTGTAGAGGTGGAGAAAATGTGTTGGTGTGGTTTTGGGCAGGGGAAGCTTGAAAAGGCCCCTCCTATTTACGTTTGGAATTGGAAGAGCCAGGATCCTGTGCTATGACTTAGGGTATTAGGAGGGTGTAGGAGGAAAGGCCAAGGTGTGGAGAAGATTCTGGAGGATTTGATGGTTAATCCAAACTGAGAGCCTACAGACTTAGGGTTTGAAAAGGGGAGCAAACCCAAGAGTTGTGCTTTCTTGATTTGGATGAGCGGGTGGACTAGGAAGATGAGTGAATGCGTGTGGAATTGTGAGACGTGTGAGGGGGATGAAATCACTGTGAAGTCAACCCTCACGAAAGAGCTTGGCCGTTGGGGGTTGCATGCCTGGAGGATCAGGGGAGAGCCACATTGTGCTATTACGTTCCTTCTCTTTACAAAATCTGGTTAGTAAGGTCAGTTTCCGTATTGTTTTGCATCTTTATTGACCTCTATTCATTCGACCCAAGTGAAATGTTTCTCGTATAACCCCTCTCGCAATTTGAATGAAACCTAGGCTTCAGCTTTATCATGCTAATTATTCACATAACATGGCATTGATCACCTCCTATCACTATATATAGACATTTACTATTGAAATGCTCCATATACACCAGATTAACTTTGTTATATTATGTATGTTCTCATATGCTTGACAAGTAACTGTGGTGCGAATTGACGAGGTGAGAGCATTGGAGTGCTAATGCTGAGAGAGAATATTCTTCAGACATGTACAGAAACGTCTTTAGCATTTTTTTTTACTTTTCAAACTAGAAGTAAACTTTTTTGCTAGTTTATTTTTTTTTTCTACTCATGAATGATTCTGAATTTCAGGTATAGTGTTTTTTACTATTAGATGGTGGAATCCAGAGACCTTTGCTGCCATGCACCCCGTGGGCAGAACTGCAAGAGTTTCATGGCCTTACGTGGAGGACAAGTCCTACCTATGGACTTGGTTATTTCTGGTTCCTCTGATTGCTTACACTCTCTGGCAACTACTTTATTTTCTCATTGTTAATGTTCTGCGCCGTCAGCGACTTTTGCAAGATCCAGAAGTCATGACTTCTTACAGGTCTCTCTATTTATCACTGCTTTCCTCTTTTTCGTCATTTTAGGCTTTGTGAAATTAGGGCAAAGTGAAGTAAATGAAATGAAATCCAAATTTTTTATTTTCTTAATACACAGCCTTAATATTTCATTGAATTTCCAATTGCTAAAATTCCAAACATACAGAAGGTAATCCGGTCATGCTAAAACCATCTTGCTTGCAATGATTTCTTCTTTTTTAGCCTGTTACGAAAATTTGAAGGAACTATCTGTTGATTGATAGTTATAAAGTTCAATAGCAATGAGCTTTATATCGGATCTAGCATAACAAATATACGCATGTGATACCATCACTCAAGTTTCAAAGACCATGCAAATGATTATTTTTTTGTCCAGGGAGCTCTCTAAGAAGGCACAGAAGGCAAACAACATTTGGTGGAGGTTGAGTGGAATACTCGGCGATCACAACCGACCTATGATGTACATCATGCTCCAAGCCATCTTTACTGTTGCGACGATGGCCCTTACTGTGCCCATCTTCCTCTCCTATCGAATGCACGTAATCTTCCAGGTACTCAAGGTCACTGCCACCATCTGGAATGGTGGGAACTTTCTTGTTGATGTCATGCCAAGGCAGGTTATTCTCAAGGAGAAGAAGAAACAAGAAATGAAGCCTATTCTGGAGCTGCCGCCCTCATCTGCTTCTTCAGTTTTAAACAATAATGAGGTGAACAACGTGAATAAGACGTCCTAGTTACAATGTAACAAATTGTTCTCTATGTGCTGCTCGTTTTAGAGGAGAGATATTACGTGCGGTCGATGAATCGTCTGGAGGTCAATCATGACGCATCATGTGACATGATACACAGCATTACACAATAACGATACACAGTAAATTGGTGATGTAGCACATCGCGATTGGCCTCCGGATGGCATCTTGTGACCGCATCTAATAATTTCATCTTTTTAGAGGGGATTTTATTGTAGATGTTTTCTATTTTATTTCATAACTGTTGATTTTTATGTATTTTGTAGTTAGTTTCTGGTTTTGATTTGTGTAATAATAGTTAAAAAAAATACTTAGTTGGGAGGCATTTTTAGTTATAGCGGTGAATATCATTTTATTTTAACGGACGTTATATACTTATAATGACAAAGACACGCAAAGGGAAACTTGCCATTGGGATTGGCATGCAAGGTGGGTGGGTTCTCTTGTGCATGGGGTTGTTATGTTGGTTGAGCTCTAATATCACAATAGCTTGAATATCAATAAGAGGATGGCAAATATGTATTGAAAAAAAAAAAAAAAAAGGGACTCAAGGGAACCATATATTGAAGAGATTATAATTAGAGTCTATTGAGAAAAATGTATGAATATTGTGAGAAAAGAAAAATGCAAGATTTTATTCAATGATCAAGTTAAGTTATTCTGTAATATAAAATAATATTCAAAGACATAATATATATTTTTCAAATGCATCTATTATGAAAAGAATTGTTTGTTATTATTATTCATTGTATCAAAATTAGATAAGCATATATTTATAAACTAATATTAAAACACTTCTTGGAAATATGATTATCATGAATCACTAACAAAAATGGACATGTTACTGTAGTCTGGTAAATATGTAATTAAATCATATATTATTCATCTTAGATTCAATGAAATATTCTCCTTTTTTTAATATGTTGATATTAATTAGAGAGATATAAAAAGATTAATAGCCTCATTGTAAAAGATATTGCTTCAAAATTTTCTTAAGCTATGGTTTAGATATATAGTGTAACAGTACTTGATTTTTTTAAACCAACATAAATATAAATATTTCGTGGGCTCTAAAAGTTTGCGCCTCGATCTCTTCGTGACCATATTTTTTTTCTTCGGGTCATCGAAGAGTTTTAATGAGTATGTTTTGAGGTAAATTTTCAGAAAACATATTGGATTTTGAAGATACTACTCAGAGATTTCACCCTTATTTTGCAAGGATTTTATGATCTAAGTTCAGGTTTCTTATAGGCGCAAGCCTTTATGGTTAATTATCCCTCCTGATAGTGAGATATAACTTTCGATTAAGGCTAGTCATCAAACATATACGTAGAATTTGGCATATAGTAGTACTAGGGCGTTGATATTGAAATTTAATATTTAAAATTGGAAATTTATCATCCTGCACTTAAACTGGATGATGAAGGGAATGATGATGAACTCAATCAAGATCCCGTGGTTCAATTATCCCGGGTCATCATTATCCATAGTCTACTTAGTTAGAGGAGGTAGTCGACCCAACCTGACAAAAAGATCATTGTTGGTAGCTACGGGTTGCTTTGTCTAATGGTACCTTGTAGACCTGGTATGAATATTTGACTAAGGGAACAAATTTGAATCCACCTTATCTAACAGAGGGATTTGTGCCCTATTGATCATATCCTATAGATTCAGTACTCAGGGATTTAGCACCATTGGGGAACATACAGGCTTTGACCTTGTCCGTAATATAATGGTGTCACTTGGTGACAAGACCACCCAGTCAGAGGGTCCCAATCATAACCGTTTACCTGTGGTGCCATTTAGTAGCAAAACCATCAGTGTGGTGCCATTTGGCAATGAAACCACTTGTTAGATGATACGTGTCATATGCTTTCTAACAAGAGACTGATTTAGAATGAATCCTAGTGATATTCTCGACTAGACATTACTCTTTGCGAGCTGAAGTGATTTTTAGATTTGTGCATCTTGAAAAACTATTGTGGAGGGTGGATTGGTATTTTTGCTTTAAATATTTAATGATTATTTTTATTTTAAATATCTTGATTTTGGGTGATTATTTTGGAGTTTTGGATTTTCATGAGCATTTAGGAATTTGGGAGATTTTTTTTAGAAATTTGTGGTCCTCTTCTTTTGAGATAAACATTCAACATGACCATCATCAGAGTATTTATGGGCAATTTCTCTTTATCTGTTGAACCTTATTGACTCTGTCTACTTATTAATAAAAGACTAGGCCCATTGTTGGCTTTATGTCTTTATTAATAATTTTTTTTTGTTATAGATCTTGAAGGCCTAATATGAATGTATTAAAACAAATATTTTGGTCGATATTGTAATTGCATATTTATTTGGTAGTTCAAGTCATGTTGACTCCTATCCATTCATATAGGAGGATCGGGCTGGAACTTAAGTTTATTGTTTGACATGCGCAACATCCTTAGACGTCACGTGTGTGCATACTTCACGCTCGTTGGGGCCTTGCGGGTAATCATATTTTAATGCATGATGGGGTATTTTGAAGTATTTAATTATAATTAATTGCGCAAACAACTATTATTGAAAGAGTGTGCGAGATTCCATTTTGGCATCTACAAACACCTTTTGTCCGCTTGTATGAGTATTGCGGATCCAGTTGCATTGTACTGCATTTCATTCATTACACATCAATAGTGCAATTTAGCTCATTTATCTTTTGCATATTGTCTTCTTTGTCAACATTCAACCTATAAGATTACATTTATATTGATAGATACACTATATAATGTATCAGGTATCTTCCACCTATCATCTGTAAGTAAATTGATCTATTTAGCATGACAGCCTGGCATTGCAAATCTACTACCTCAATTTATCAATGGCATATAGTTTTTACTACTAATTCCCTGCTTTTGCATACATGTGAATCATAGCATTATGCTATGGGTCATTTGCTGCTTTATACAGGTAGACTATCGTGCATTAATGAATCTCCTACAATTGCTCGTAGATGCTTGAACTAGTTGTGGCAATGCAACCTATTTACTATTACAGCTTGCAGGCAAGATTGATGTATGCATTGTAGGTTTTCTGCCGCCATTTGTGAGCAAGTTGCGTTGAATGTAGATCTTCTAGTGCTACATGTAGATGTTTGCATTTGCTGTGTATTAACTACCTTTTTTTGCTGAGGATCCTCTAATTTGCTTGCCATTGCATGGTTGTTAATTATAGGGATGATCTAGCATTTGTTGTATGTTGTTCGTTACCACTTACGGATCACTTGGCACTTTTGGCTTGTAGGTACTCATATTTACTGTAGCATTCCTATATTTGCTCCTATATAGCATGTAGTGCATATGACGAATCTCTTATAGAGACTCGTAGGTGTTTGCATTTGTTGTAGTTCTTCCGTATTTACTTAGAGATGGTATGTTGGGTATTTATGATAGGTCTTTTTATAGTGGCTCGTAGATGCTTGCATTTATTGCATATTGGCCACCCTTGCTTGTGGGGGATCAATGCATTTTCCTAAATGTTTAATTACTATTGACTATACGAATGCCTTGGCGTTTGTCGCACATTACTCGTATATGTCTACAAGGAATATCTCCATTTACAAGCAGGTTTTAGTGTGTTTATTTACACGCTGATCGACACTAATACCAAGGAAGCTATCTACTTTATAGTTTTCCTTATTTGCTTGTAGACATACTGCACCTCTTGCATATCACTCGCCATCATTTGTATGCAAATTTCTCTACTTGTAGGTGTTTGTGTTTGACTGTATATTGACATTAACTATGGGGTGTTGCATTTGCTGAAGTCCTTTTGCATTTGCCTGCAGATGTTATATAATACATATGATAAACCTTTTACAGCCACTTGTGGACAAGCTGTAGTGTCCTCTGCCATCTTGATACCATTATTTATAGACGGGTCATTATATGCATCACCAGCCTCTTGCTGTCACTCGCAGTTAAGTTGCATTTATTAAAAATTTAGACCCCCAAGTCTTGTGATTTTGATGATAACAAATATTATTGAATTCCTTACTATACTATCTCTTATTAATTTCTATTATTACATATCTACTTTTTCTTATGCACTAACATTTCAGGTCCACCGTGTTGCAAATCTAATTCAAGCAGTATGATTTTGATGATAACAAATATTATTATGTCTGTTACTGTCTTCTCATATTTCTGTAATATTTTATTTTGTGTTGTGTGTACTAACATTTTAGGAACTTAGTCTAACGTTCACTAGTAATTCTGATCAGCTCAAGACTGAGTAGACTAGGGTTATAGTCTATATTTTTAATTTATTATGTATTTTTTCCTTTCTTGAGTCGTATCATATAACTGGGTGGATATCATTGCTGAGTAACCTTGCACATACACAGGGGGAGAGAGAAATATTTCGAGAGAGTTTTTTTTTAAGAAAATCATACTATACGATTTTACCTTTGTATTGTACAACTTTATTTCAGACTATACGATTTTAATTCATACTGTACGATCTGTTATGTTCTATCAAAACCCTAACCGTCTGAGGTTGAGAAAGATACTAATTATATGCTAATCATATATTATGATTTGGTTCGTACTGTACGCCCTAATTAAAATCTTTCTTAGTTAACCCCTTGATATCAGACAATCAAATCATGAACAATTATTATCATCGATCGTACCATACGATTTATCTCATACAACATGATTAATAGAGTACAACTTTGGTCATCCCAGAGATCATACCGAATGAAATTTATAATTTTTAACTAATCGTACGATACGATGTCCAAAGTGCTGTACGATTAATAGAGTATGAAGTTAGCCGTCCAAAGTATCATCCTAAACAAATAGAAGAAATTTCAATAGTTCGTACCGTACGATATTTTGATCGTACTGTATGAAATATTTAAAGGTTGAATAGTTCATTTGCATGAACTTGCTGGACGATTCTAAATTACACTGATCTACTATACGATATATGTATCCTATTATACGAACATAAGACAGATCTCTTGAAATTTAGGATTTTTTTAAGCCCACTATTTAAGCATTTTAAATACTCTTATTAGAAAATCTTTTTTTGTGGAGTTGATTTGAGAGAGAGCTTAGAGAAGGAAGAGAGAGAGAGAGAGCCTTGTTAGGGGGTATTGTGAGGGATTGATAAAGGTTACTCCAAGCAAGGTTTTTATCATCTTCTTCAAGCTGCTTTCATGGTTTCCTTGTTGGCTATGTGGGAGATATTCTTTAGCAACAGATCAAGGTTCTCTGCCTACTCCAAGAGGGACTAAAAGAATTTTAAGGTTCTCTGCCTACCCTAGGAGGGAATAAAAAGATTTTTAGGTTCTTTGCCTACTCTAGGAGGGAGTAAAAGGATTTTCAGGTTCTCTGCCTACTCTAGAAGGGAGTAAAAAGGTTCAAGGTACTCTACCTCATCGAGTCGGTGAAAAGATTTTGTAAGAGCTTCTCCGCCTTGCTGTAGGGGCAAAAGAAGAGACAATACTTTTAGTGCAATACTTAGAAAGGAGGTTTCCGTGGAGTGGGCGTAGGTCAAGTTGAACGAACCACTATAATTTTGGTGTGTTTTTTCTATTTACTTTTCTACATTTAATTTTCACATTTTTCTGTGATTTATTTTGTATTTAAAATTTTTTATTTTTGTTATTATAAAATTAGTTTTGCTTTCACATTATGGGATAAAATTATTTATTTTAAAATATTCAAAAATATTTTCTTTTTTGCTTTAAGTAAATTTTAAAAATAAATAATGCACTCCCCCTCTTGGTTAGTCTTAGGCTTATTCTTAAAGGTTTAACAACCTTCATAAACTTTCACACCGCACACTTACAAGTTTGATCAACTCAAGATTGAGAAGATTAGGGTTAAGTATATCATAAAAAGTCTGTATTTTCATTTATTATATCTTTTTACCTTTCTTCAGTAAAATCATGTATTTGGTATATACTAAGCTTAGTAATCATGCTTATTCACAATCAAGGGAGTGAGTTAGTGACAATATTAGAAGTTAAATTTTTTGAACTAATTATACTGTACGATTAACTAATCAGAAAATTATTAAAATGACTAATTGTAAAAATTAATGCATGATGAACTCATCATACTGTATGATGTATATCATACAGGATGATCAGTTGAAAATTAGGATCCCAGCCGTCAATCACAATTTTGACAATATTTTGAAATTTAAAATTTGTACTCATCGTACTGTATGATAGGTATCACACTATACGATGTTATTAAATCTTACCTAAATTAATCCTCTAATTAGGAAACAAATTTAGGTTAATTGATCTAATCAGATCGTACAGAATTATTTGACCAATCATACTGTACGACCCAATTCCTGCATGAGTTGATAATTAAATCATCGCCAATTATATGGGACGATAATCCAAGTTATTTATACTAATCATACTGGACAATAATCTAAAGCGTCTTGGACGATCAGATTAATTCCTTGAATTGATCATACAACACCTAGCTCTTCATACAGTACTAACAGGAGTACTTTGAACTAATCGTACTGGACGATCCATGATCTTACTGTATGATCAATGTCGCCAAAATTGAATTTAGGGCTTTTTGTGAGGCCTTGTATTTAATCTCTCTCATTGACTTATTTTAAAGTCTTTGGCTACTGAGTGTTCTTGAGAGAGAGCTTTGAGAAGAAGAACTAGGAGAGCTTTGAGAAGAAGAGGGAGAGCTTGTGTGTGAGGGAGAAGTATTATGAGGGGTTCACATGGTTTCTCCAAGCAAGTGTCTTGCCTTGTTCCTCTAAGTGTTTTTCTAGGTTTCTTGGGTGGCTCTGGGGAGAAATTCTTCAGCTCAAGGATGTGGTTCTCTACCATCACCAAGAGGGTGAGAAAGGAGTTCAAGGTAATCTGACTGGTCGAGAAGGGAGAGAAAGATTAAAGGTCTGTTGCTAATCCCTGGAGGGTGACAAAGCTTCCAGCTCTCCATCGCACCGAGTTTCGTGAAAGTGATTTGTATAAGGGCTTCTCCGCTTTACTGTGGGAGCAAAAGGAGAGACACTATAGTGATAGTGCTCTTGGAGAGGAGGACTTTGGGGAGTGATATATGTTATTGTTTGACCAAATCACTATAAAGCTTTGGCGTGTTTGTTTTGATTTCTATTTTTTATATTTTACTCTTTGCATTTTAATTTTGTTATAACTGCTAAGAGAAAATTGTACTCAATGTTTCGTTCTACTGATTAGAATTTCATCATCATTGCTTAGATGTTTTGATAAATTTGTTAACTTTTGTACTAAGTAAAAATTACTACTTATTTTTTCACCCCTCTCTTGCTGTGCCTAAGGATATGTTTACTTAGGCTTAACATCCTTATCAAACTTTCAATTGGCATCAGAGTGTTATTCTCAAAAATAATGTTTTAGAAAACCTAGAGGAAAATGATCAATGACACACTTCAAAAATAGGAACACTATAGAAGATTACTCTATTACTCGTTCACCATTATTTGAGAATATTCCTTCTTATTTTTGGAAAATTCGCTTATCAATGTTTTTATAATCTATTGATTTCAGGATGTGGCATATAATTCAATCCGAATATTCTTTACTATCACATATTATAAATGGTGTGAAAACTAATATTCCTTATACTGAATGGAGTTAAGAAGATAGTGAATTTGCTCAATTAAATGCTAAACATCTTAACTATTTTTTCTATGCTTTGAAATTTGAGGACTATATGCATGTATCAAACTGTACTATTGGAAAAAAAATTTGGGATAGACTGTGCATTATATATGAAGGAATTAGTGAAGTAAAATAGTCTAGATTAAACATCTTGATACATGAATATAAACTTTTTCACATGAAACTAGCAAATCAATATAAAAAATGTAGACTGGGTTCATACAGATAGTGACATCCCTGCATGCATCAGGTAAAGAACTATCGAATTATAAAAAAGTTAATAAAATTCTACGTTGCTTGCCTAGTGTGTAAGATGCTAAAATTACTACAATTATTGAATCAAAAGATTTGAATGTATATTCTATTAATAATTTTCTTGGGTCGCTCATTACCTACGAGTAAGGCATGAATCAAAGACTAAATGATGTAGGTGATAAAAAGAAAGAGAAGATTATGGCTTTGAAAGTGAACAATTCGAATAGTGAAAGTTCTGTAGCGGAGGAGGATGATGACATAGCGTTGATGACTCGGCAATTTAAAGCTTCCTAAGAAGAAAATAAAAGCGTCATCAACAATAGAATAAAGGAAAATTAAATAAGAATTCTAAGGCTTCTTTTGATATTATTTATTTTGAATGTAGAAAGCCAGGGCACTTAAGGAAAGATTGCCCCAAATTAAAAACTCACCCAGTCAAGGAGAAGGGTGAAGAAAAGGCTAAATTCAAGAAGGGGAGGAACAGGACATAGAAGGCATTTTGGGTTAACTCCGCCTTAGAATCATCGGAACTAGAAGCAGAGGAGGTAATAAACTTGTGTCTTATGGCTAACGATAATCTTGATCAATCAAATCAAGAAGAGGTATGTCAATTCTCCTATGATGAATTATTTATTTTTTGAAAAAAATTCATGATTTAAATAGGAAACTAAAAAAGATGTATGCAAATCTGAACAATGACTTTACTACTTTATAAAAAGGGTATACTTATTTGATAAATGATCATTCTAGCTTGGATAGCAATTATATGTCTTAACTTGATGAATATGATGTATTAAATAAGAAGCATGTTGAACTAATTACTGTACATGAATCCTTGAAGAAAAAGCATATTGAATTAGAAAATACATTTAAGGAGTTAGAAATATTTACAAATGATTTAGATAGTGGTGAGCATGCATTAAAAATAAAAATATCTATTCTAGAGAGTGTAAATGAATTCCTATAAAAAAAAAATAAATGCACTTTAAAATAAAAAGCCATCACCTACTTTGGCATAGTGTAAACCTTCATCACAATATACATTATTTAATCCTAGAAAGAGGCACTATAACCCACATAGATTAGTGAATCATTTTTCTGATGTTAGGTGTTACTCTTATGTCATGCTAGGTCACATAGCCTGCACTTGCACTATCCACCGTAGGGCACATCTAGTGTGGAGGCCAAAGCTACTTGCATCATAGTATAGCATGTAAACATCTCATTCATCAATGCATAAGGTAAAACCCAAACTCACTTGGGTTCCCAAATATAATATTTAATTATTTTGTAGGGAAGCTTTCATAAAAGACCTAGTGAGAGCATGTGGTACCTGGATAGTGGATGCTCGAGGCACATGACTGGTGATTTGAAGTAGTTCATCACACTAGAGGCCAGGTCAGGAGTTAAGGTCACATTAGGGGACAACACCATTAGGAGAGTGTTTGGCTCAAGTATAATTAGTAATTTCAAAAATTTAATCATTGAAAATATTTTATTAGTTATTGGACTAAAGTATAACCTACTGAGCATTAGTTAATTTTGTGACAAGAGTTTTGATATATAATTTTTATCTACAAAATATATGATTAGCTTAAATGGCAAATTTGCTTTAGAAGGAATAAGGGTAAATAATATTTATATGCTTGATTTAAGCTACATTGAGTATTTTGATTCATTGTGCTTGAAAACTATTGTTGATGATTCCTGGCTATGGCATAGGAGACTATGTCATGCAAGCATGAAAAGTTTTTGGAAAATCACCCAAAAAGATATAGTTAGAGGTATACCTAAGTTAGACTTAACTAAGAACCACCTATATGATGCCTGCCAACTAGAAAAATAAGTTGAGTCTTCATTTTATTCAATTAAGGTTATCAACACTTCTAGGCCACTAAAAATTCTCCATATGGACCTATTTGGATCCGTTAGTACTACAAGTCTAGGAGGGAAGTTATATGGATTTGTAATCATTGATGACTATTTTAAATTCACTTAGGTTAGATTCCTAGCATAGAAAAGTGAATTATTTGAGGAATTAAGATCCTTCTCTACCTGGATACAAAGAAAATTAGGGTGTAAAATTTTAACCCTTCATATTGACCATAGTGGAGAGTTTGAGAATGATAAATTTGAATCTTTCTATCAAGAGATAGAGATAGAACATAACTTTTTTGCCCCTAGGACCCCTCATCAGAATGAAATAGTTGAGAGAAAAAATAGAACTTTGGTAGAAGTTTTTAGGGCCCTACTAGCTGAATATTCTCTCCCTAGATATTTTTAGGCAGAAGCAGTAAATACTATTTTTTATATTTTAAATAGGGTAAATGTTAGATCCAAGTTAAATAAAATACCCTATGAACATTTAAGGGTAGGATACCCAATCAGTCTCAGTTAAATGTCTTTAGGTGTAGATGTTTTATCCTCATTGATGGTAAATCATCCTTAGAGAAAAATTTGATCCCGAGTCTGATGAAGGAGTCTTTTTAGGTTATTCATTTATAAGTAAGGCCTATAGAATCTTCAATAAGAAGACCTTAGTAGTAGAAGAGTCTACCCATATTGTGTTTTATGAATCAGATAGGACATTTGAATCTAAGTAAGAAGAAGAAAAAGTAGAGGTAATTCAAGCGGTAGAAGCCGTTGACCTAGGAGATATAGTAGAACCCTAGGTACCTTTGCCTATAAAATGGAGATGCTCATTTAGTCATCCTAAAGAACTGAGCTTAGGAGACCCATCTGAAGGCGTTATGACTAGGCATTGACTTAGAAAGGTGGTTAGTCATTCTATATTTATCTCCATGATAAAAGCCACCAATATTGATCAAGCCCTAGCTGATGAATTCTAGATCCAAAAGAATTGAATCAATTTATTAGAAATGATGCTTGGGAGTTGGTAAATAGACTTAAAGACTAGAGTGTTGTAGGAACCAAATGGGTTATTAAGAACAAAATGAATGACCCTAGTATAATAGTTAGAAATAAGGCTATATTAGTAGCTAAGAGGTACAATCGGATTAAAGGGATTGACTTTGAAAAGACTTTTACCCCAGTAGTTAGACTAGAAGCCATTAGAGTGCTCTTGACCTTTGCTTACTTTAAAGGATTTAAGCTATATCAAATGGATGTTAGAAGTGCTTTCTTAAATGGGGTGATTAAAGATGATGTATATGTTAAGCAACCCCCATGTTTTGAGAACTCTAAATTCCCTAATCATGTATTCAAACTAAAGAAGGCTTTGTATGGGTTGAAGTAAGCACCTAGAGCATTGTATGAAGGGCTGAGCATATTCTTTCTAGATAGAGCTTTTATTAAGGGTAGTATAGACACCACCCTATTCCTAAAAAAAAAGAAGAAGACCTACTCATAGTTTAAATCTATGTTGATGATACACTGTTTAGATTTATAAATAAAAATTTTTGTGATAAATTCTCAAAAACTATAAGTGAGGAGTTTGAGATGAGCATGATGGGAGAGCTAAACCACTTTCTTGGATTTAGTGTGAAGTAGAAGGATGATGAAACTTTTCTTAGTTAATCAAAATACATCAAGGACATCCTTAAGAAATATAAAATAGATAATGCTAAGGCAATAAACATTCCCATGAGCTATACTATTCAGATATACAAGGACCCAAATAGAAAGTTAGTTAATCAGAAGAAGTATAGAGGGATAATTGGATCCTTCCTTTACTTGACTACTAGTAGACCGGATATCATGCATAGTGTTTATCTCTGTGCTAGATTTCAGGTTGATCCTAAAGAATCTCACATGAGTGCTATTAAAAGAATTCTTAGATATCTTCTTCGAACCTAAAACTTTGGAATCTAGTATCCTATATATAGTATTGCTTTTGAGATCATATAATATTATGATTTAGAATTTATAGGTTGTAGGTTAAATAGGAAAAGCACCTCTGGAACATGCCAATTTATAGGATAATCTTTAGTCTTCTGGTCCAGTAAAAAAAAATTGTAGCCCTATCTATCGCTAAAGTAGAATATATAGCTATAGGGAGTTATATTGCACAATTCTTATGGCTTAAAAAATAAATCTTTGATCTTAGACTACCTGTAAGCACCATTTAAATCATGTACGATAACACTAGAGCCATTTGTATATTAAAGAATCCAATCTAACATTCAAGGACCAAACATATAAACATTAGGAACCATTTCATTAGAGACCATGTGACAAAGGAGGATATAGAGCTACATTATGTAGCTGCTGAAAATCAATTGGTAGATATATTTACAAAACCCCTAGCTTTTGAATTCTTTAGCAACCAAAAAACTAGACTAGACATTATAGATATTCATGCTTGAATCAGGATGATTTAAAAATTAAAAAAAAAATTATTATGTGTTTTTCTTTTAAATTTGTTTTATGATTGTTTGTATTGGTTCTTTTGTTTATTTTAATTTATTTTATATTATTTTTATGGAGCTTTCCTGATCATCACACACCACTTTTTTTGAATTTTGTTCACATCGTACTGTACGATCTTCATAAAAAGACCAAATCACTGATCACAGCACATGCAATGGCTAATATTAATTAATCATTAGTGATTGTACTGTATGAACACCTACTTTGTACTGTATAATACATATGGCAGTGGACTTTGAATGAATTGAATTTGGCAGGTATGATATTTAATATTGTATCGTATTGTATGAGCACATGTTCGTACTAGACGATCTTACCAGCCAACAATTATCCATTTTGACACCTCGGAAAAAACATCTTCTCGCTAATTGTCTAGTATGATTCTAATTGAATTATACGAAAAGACCACCTTGGCAGAATTGGAAATCATGCTCAGCTATCATATTGGACTCGACCGTACTGTATGATGTCTCTATCATACTGTATAATATGGCCATTCTATTTAAAGAGAGGAAATTCAAAGCTTTTCTTCACTCAACTCTTATTCCACCACTCTTCCCTTCTCTCTAAGATCTCAATCTTTTAAATGGCCCGATGAAAGCATTCACGAGCTCTAGTAGGAAGTTCTTCTCAACGCCCCGTGGATCCTCAGTTTATCGAAGCCACTGACGAATAGGCTTACAATCAGTATAAAGCTGCCAGTATCACGCCTTCTAAGATCATAAACCAGGAAGTTTTAAACTTCCAGGTACTCTCTCTTTTTTCTCGCACCACCCTTTAGTTTATTCTCACACTTGCCTACTCGTTCAATTCGGAACTTCTTTTTAAGTTTTTTGCTAGTCTTCAAATTAATAGTGAGGGTATTACTAGTTCCAGCACCAGCACCTATCCACCAGCAGTCTCAGCATGATATGATGGTTCAACAGTTTGACCAATGGAAGGCTCATTTTTACTCCTACGTAGCAGAGCAATAATAGTAGTATGATAATGATATGGTTCATTTTGATAACTATGTAGCACAGTAGCAATAATAATATAATAATGGCCAAGCCTGGTTTGGGGAGCAATTTACTTCAATCCACTGATACTTCCAACCACCACCACAACCACCACCACCACCACCACCACCTCCACCTGATTAGGATCCTCCATACTTTTAATTTGCTCTGTATTTTCATTTGTGTGTCTGTATCATTTTTACTTCTATGCTTTGTAATGTATGTTCTTCTCTTTGGTGTCTTTGTTTAGCAGTTTTCTCCTTTTTGTGATGTCAAAAGGGGGAGTAGTTTGGTGTTGGTATATTGTACTATGTGTTGGAATGCTTAATCTATTATTTTCTTTTTCCCTTTTCATTTCCTATTATTTGTGTATGTATTATTTTCTTTAAAAATAAAACTAAAAATAAAAAAATAAAAAAACCCTCCCTATTTTTAAAAGATTCACCTAGTAAGGGGGAGTTAAGGAAATAGCAAAAATATTTTTTAGATATTTACCAATAATATTTATCATTATCAAAAAGTGGGTGATTATTGCAAATCTGGACCCATGTTTTATGATTTTGATGATAACAAATATTATTGGATTCCTTACTATACTATTTTCTGTTAATTACTATTATTACATATCTTTTTTTTTTGTTATGTACTAGTATTTCAGGTCCACCATGCACTTGTAAGTTTGATCAGCTCAAGATTAGATAAACAAGGGTTAAGTATGTCATGAAATGTTTATATTTTTATCTTTCTTGAGTCAAATCATGTATTTGGTAGATACTTAACTTGGTAACCATGCACACACACACTCAAGGGAGTGAATTATTTATAATATCAGAAGTTTAATTTTTTGAACTAATCATATTATACGATTTGTATTTTTTTGTATGATCAACTAATCAAAAAATGATTAAAATAACTAATTGTGATAATTAATTCAAGATGAACTCATCGTACTGTACGATATTTATCATACAAGATGATTAGTTAAAAATCAGGATCCTAACCACCAATCATAATATAGATAATATTTTGAAATTTAAAATTTGTACTCATAGTACTGTATGATATATCATACTGTATGATATAATTAAATCTTACCTAAATTAATCCTGTGATTAGGGAATGAAGTTGGATTAATTAATCCAATCAGATCATAAAGGATGATTTGATCAATCATACTGTACGACGTGATTCCTGCAAGGGATGATAATTAAATCGTTGCCAATTGTACGGGATGATAATCCAAGTTATTTATACTAACCATATCGGATGATGATCTAAATTATCCTGGATGATCAACTCAATTCCTTGAACTGATCGTACAGCACCAAGCACTTCGTACAATACTAATAGGAGTACTTTGAACTAATCGTACTAGATGATCCTTAATCTTACTATACGATTTGTGTCACCAGAATTGAATTTAGAGCTTTTTATAGGCCTTATATTTAATCTCTCTCATTGACTTATTTCAAAGTATTTGGCTACCGAGTGTTCTGAAAGTTCGATAGGGATGTTAAGCCCTAGTGAACTAGACCCGAAGCTAACCAAGATGGGGGGTGAATTGGTTATTTAAAAATTTCACGAACAATAATAAAAATCTTTTCGATACATAGCAGCGGAAACAAGTAAACAAGAACGAAAAGATCAATCACAGATATTCACCCAAGCAGTTAATATCAGAAAAGTAAAGTGCAAAACTGAATCAGAAAAGCAAACCAGATTTTATAGTGGTTCGGTCAACTTGACCTACGTCTACTCCCCGGAGCCTCCCCTCAGGGTATTGCACTAAACAAAAAGTGTCTCTCTTTTTGCTCCCACAGCAAGGCGGAGAAGCCTGTACAAGACCTCCTTTTCACCACACGGTGGGGCAGAGAACCCGACCTCCTTTTGCTTCCTCCTGAAGCAGGCAGAGAACCTTCGAACTCCTTTTACTTCCACCTAAAGCGGGCAGAGAACCCCAGATCTTCTTGCGAACGATCCTCCCACGATGAACACTGACTAGACGAAAGACGACGAGCGGAGAAGACGACTCTGATCAGTGCTTGGAGCAACCTTAGTGAATCCCTCACTAACTCCCCCTCACAAGATCCTCTCTCTATCTCCCAACTCTCTCTCTCTAGGGTTTCTCAGGGAAGGAAGGTGGCAAAAGATTTTTTTTATTTCAAGAAAAAGTTCTTTTATAGGAGGGCTTAAAATTTGCCCTAAATCTCAACTGGTCGGCTAAGATCGTTCAGGACGATCGGTCAGTTCAAAATCAACTGTTTCAGGCTGGACGATCTGGCTCCTCTGGACGATCAGTAGGAAAAATTATTCATATCGTCCCGTACGATCCTGCGATCGTCCGGGATGATTAGTGCAAATCGAGGAATATCGTCCAGAAGACAGCTCGGGTCGTCCAGAGAAACTTGTGCTGGACGACCAAAAAATGACTTGATCGTCTAGGATGATAGGGACATCGTCATGTACAATTAGTTCAAAAAGGCCCTAAATCATCCTGTATATAGCTCAGGACGTACAGCTTAAATGCACTAGACGATCAAGATCATCCGGGACGATCCTGCGATCGTCCAGGACGATATGATCGTATCAATCAAAAATAAATTGCTTTCCTTAATTACCAGATTAAATTAGGCATGATTGTACTGAATCGTCCGGGATGATACACGTATCGTCCGGGACGATCAGACCAAATAACTTAAAATAAAAACTTGCCTAACTTGATCTGGCGGCTGAGAATTTCTGATTTGGGCATATCGTCCCGTACGATTAACATATCATCCAGGACGATCTGCTTAATCAGACCCTCTTAACTTAGTCGCCCTAATTAGGGTTTCTATTTTTACTTGATCGTCCAGGATGATGTGAATATCGTCTAGGACGATATGAACAAAAAATGAACAGAAACTCTAATTCACTCAAGCTCTCCCCCTGAGTGTGTGTGTGTAAGGTTACTTAGTTAGGGGATCAGTTACATTACAATTGACTCAATAAAAGGAAGATCATACATTGGACACACTTGGATCCGATCTTGAGTTGGCTTGAGTGGCTCGTGATCTTTTGTGCCTGAAACGAGTTAGCCAAGTAGAACACACTGGAAACATGTTTGTCATTATCAAAACTAGATTTGCAACAATCTTCCCCTTTTTGATGGTGGCAAACATTTGTACTATAGTTTGAAAATAAAAAATAACTAGGAGATCAAAACACAAATATTTTTTCAAATTTTTATTTAACAACTAAATTAATCCAGGAAACATGACTCATAACAAAAATAGAAACGACTACAACTGACTCCCCCTTTTGACATCACAAAAAGGAGGAGGGGAAATAGAAAAACTAAAAACATCAGGATAGAACAGAAAAGAAAACAACTACAAAATAGAAAAGTAGAATGGAGGTGGATCCTGATCGGAAGAAGGAGGTGGCGGTGGTGGATTGAAGTAGTGGTGAATGGCCTGAAAGTGGGCTCCAATCCAGGTAATGTCCTGGTCATGCTGTTGTTGCTGCTGCGCAGCATAGTCAGTGAAGCGCTGGATGTCCTCGGCGTGTCGCTGCTCCTGGGCAACCACATAGGAGTTAAATCTTGCCTCCCAATGATCGAAGCGCTGCACCAGGTGGTCAAAGGGAGAGGCAATGCGAAGGGGAGCAGGTGCCTCTGGTGCAGCAGGAACTGGAACGGCCTCTTCCTCTTCCTCCTCAATATCCAGGGCGGGCTCCGGATGTAGTCGGGTGCTGTGTAGGACGTGGAATGAGTTATTTGTGAAGAAGGAAGGAGGGACATCAGGAGGGACAGGATACTGAAGGTCATATTTTGTCTCTAAGGCATAATGAATAAGATGACCTAAAGCTATATTTGGGCGACGCCTGTGACCCGGATCTCTAATGGTGGTTAGGTATTCTATGTATCGGATAATCAGATCAGAGGCATTAAATTCTCGACGGGCCATGATGTAGTAGGTGGTCAAGGACAGTAGCGGGATAATGTGAATTCGATCCCCCGCGTTTGGAATGACGGAGGAACGAAGGACATGCTGAATGGTCCGTGCGTCCTTGAGAAGGGAAGTGCAAGCGTTGTCATGATAGGGTGCATTTGTATTGCGAAGGAAGTGATTGGCGACACTCCAATCATAGTCAGGATCGATGATAAGCGTGTGAAGTTTGTCGCTAGTGACAGACAGGTTAAGAATATTGTGAAAATCATGGGTCGTGAGTTCCACGGGGTGTTGATTGACGTATGATCGAAGAGTGGAATAGTCCGCGGAAATGCGCAAGTTGGCAAAGAAGATTTGAAGGAGTTCAAGATTAAAGGGAAAGGATAAGGTCAGAATGAAGGTGAGGGAGGTGTGTGCGAACAGATCTAGAATGGGATAAGTGAGAGTGTGGGGATTTACAATTTTAGAGTGCGTGATCCCCACATCACGATAGCATTCGAAAGCAGCCTGATCGGCTGCATTCGGGAAGCGAGGATCGACATGTCCCCGGGAGGAACTGGCACCCTTTTGACGGGAACGTTTGCCACCAGCCATGAGGAATCAAGAGTGTAGGGAACTAGAAGGAGGGTGGAAGAAGGAGTGTCAAAAACCTGAAGAAAACTGCTGTTTATATAGAAAATAGCTTGATTGTCCCGTACGATCGTGACATCGTCCGGGACGATATGGGCATTTATGACGTCCTGGATGATTGGTCAAAAAGGAGGTCCGATCATCCAGGATGATTAGACATAGGCGATCATCCCGAGGAGTCAGGCTGGACGACCATTGACGAAAAGGTATCGTCCAGGACGATTAGGTGGATCGTCCCGGACGATATGCAATAAGTGTGTCGGACGGGCTGAATTCTAATCGTCTAGCGGCTGACACGTGGATCGTCCAGGATGATAAGGTGGATCGTCCAGGAAGATGGACAATAATTGGAGTAATGTCAGCCGTTTGATCAGATCAGAAGGATATGGATCATATCGTCCAGGACGATCACCAATAATTGGAGTTCTTTCAGCAGCAGGAGCAGTGTGGGGATGATTTTGAACGAATTGTCCAGGATGATGTTTGGATCATCCAGGACGAAGAGGATCATCCAGGACGATCGAGGTATCGTCTAGGACGATATGAAGAAAACAGAAAAAGATGGATGATGAAGATGACCGATCAGGATCCCAAAAAAACACAATCATGAAATCAAAATAAAATAAAAATGAATAAAACTGACAGCAAAAACACATAAAAGCAAAGTTTTTTTTGATCAAGCTGCTCGAGTAAATCAGAATTTTTCCTTGATTTTAGATTCAAAAACCAATAAGAAGATTGACAGCGCTGAAATCCAGAAAAGATTAGAAAAATCAACTTTCGTAACTCCGACCCCGGGCACCTTATCGATGCAAACCTCTTTCAAAATAAAAATCCGATTCAAAAGAAAAGACATTAGATTTGAAAAGAGATCCTTTCAAGCCTTGTTCCAGAAAAATATCTGATACAATAGTGTTACAGAGTAAAAAATCAGAAATTAGGATTTTCAAAACACAAGTTTTTGAAAATATTAAGTGACGCACAGATTTTTCTAAGACATTTAACAATCTGAAAGGGAAGAAAGCTTGGTTTGGGCTCATTTTGTGCCTCTTTTTCAAATTGGTTGGCGCTTTGCCCATCTTTTGATTTTTGATACACTTTGTGTATCCAATTTGGCAATTTCACATCTTTTCAGATTTGGGCTCATTTTATGCCTCTTTTTCAATTTATTTGGCGCAGTGCGCATCTTTTGTAAACTTTCTCATTTTCATAATCATTAAAAAGTCTCAACTGTGAGATTATCTTCCAGACATAGGAGATGACTCTCCACAGTAAGGAAGAATAATTCACAAAATAAAAGCCATACAGCATATGATAAATGCAATCACTTGGTTTAGAAAATCAAACTAATGACTCTAGACTTTGAAAAATACTATTGATATGAGGCAGATTACTGTAGGAAGATAAAATAATCTCTATTTCAAAATCAAATATTTTAATTTTGAAGAGGATTTTTATCCAAAAGAAACTATACACCAGTAAAGGAGTTAGAGGAAGAGAAATAATCATCAATGTTTCTTCCCTTTAACAGATTCAGTGGAATCAATCACTGCTTACCAGCTTCCAAATAAAAATAAGGTAAAACTCCCAGTCAGAAATTCAGATTATCAGAAGTAGTGAGCGGTGATCAGATTTTGAAAAGCATAAAACAGTAAGTGCAAGATATGACCCAGTGAATAAAAAAGCAAGTAGAAAATCACATCAAAGTAAATATTCAACTCAAACTAACAGTAAGGCTAAAACGAAAATCAGCAGAAGAAATAAAAATCAACTGAAAGCAAATAATCAAACCAAAAACTAACTAATAAAAAAAAAATAGAATACCAATCAGAACAATCAGAAATCAGCAGTCATCAGAATCAAACACTTATATCAATCACTCCTAATCTGGTTCTCAAAATGCTGAATGAGTCAAAGGCCAGTGGTTTAGTGAATATGTCAGCCAGCTGATTTTTAGTTGCTACATGATGTAGCTTAATTTCCCCTTTTGTAACATGGTCCCTAATGAAGTGATGCCTTATATCAATGTGTTTAGTCCTAGAATGTTGGATTGGATTCTTAGAGATATATATAGCACTAGTATTATCACACAGAACAGAAATTGTGCCAAAAGGTACTCCTAAATCCAAGACTTATTGCTTCAACCAAAGAACTTGGGCCACACAACTTCCTAAGGCAATGTACTCAGCTTCAGCAGTGGAAAGTGCAACTGAGTTCTATTTTCTACTGGACCAGGAGACTAAAGACTATCCTATGAATTGAAAAGTCCCATAAGTGCTCTTTCTATCCACCCTACACCCCGCAAAGTCAGAATCAGAATATCCAATGATCTCAAAAGAGGTGCTGTGCCTAGGGTACTAGATTCCTAGGTTTGGGGTCCCTAAAAGATATCTAAGAATTCTCTTAATAGCAGTCAGGTGGGACTCTTTAGGATCAGCCTGAAACCTAGCACAAAGACAGACACTAAACATGATATCAGGTCGGCTAGCAGTCAGGTAAAGCAGTGATCCTATTATCCCTCTATACTTCTTCTGATCAACAGATTTTCCACTTGAATCCTTATCTAACTGAACTGAGGAGGTCATGGGAGTATTAATTGGCTTGGCTTTGTCCATTTCATATTTCTTCAAAATGTCCTTAGTGTATTTAGATTGATTGAGAAAGGTTCCATCATCCGTTTGCCTTATGCTAAACCCCAAAAAGTAGGACAATTCTCCCATCATACTCATCTCAAACTCCTTACTCATTATTTTAGAAAACTCATCACATAAATATTTATCAGAAGATCCAAAAATGATATCATCAACATAAATCTGGACAATGAGTAAGTCATCCCCTATTCTCCTCAGAAAAAGGGTAGTGTCTATGCTCCCCTTAACAAACTCTCTTTCTAACAGGAATGTGCTAAGCCTCTGATACCAAGCTCTGGGTGCCTCTTTCAATCCATATAAGGCCTTTTTTAATTTATAAACATGATTTGGATATTGGGTACTCTCAAAACCTGGGGATTGTTCTACAAAAATATCTTCTTTTATTACCCCATTTAAAAAGGCACTCTTAACATCCATTTGAAACAACTTGAATTCCTTATAACAGGCAAAGGCTAGTAGCACTCTAATGGCTTCCAATCTAGCTACAGGGGCAAAAGTCTCCTCAAAATCAATCCCTTCTATATGATTATACCCCTTAGCCACCAATCTTGCCTTATTCCTAACCACCACACCAGAATCATTCATCTTATTCTTAAAGACCCACTTGGTTCCCACAATGCTTTGATTTCTAGGTCTTTCTACTAACTCCCACACATCATTCCTTGCAAATTGATTCAACTCTTCCTGCATAGCTAAAATCCAAAACTCATCCGACAAGGCTTGATTGATATTGGTGGTTTCAGTCATTAAGATAAAGGCAGAATGGTTTACTTCCTTCCTAAGTCCATGCCTAGTCCTAACACCTTCAGAAGGGTCTCCTAAGATCAGTTCTTTAGGATGACTCAAAGAATATTTCCAATCTCTAGGCAAAGTGGTTTGAGGTTCTACCCTTTCCTCCAGACTTGTATTTCCAACCCCTTGGGTAACCTCAACAATCTTTTCATCTTCTACTTCAGATCTAGACTCCTTAGGATCAGATTCATCAAACACTACATGGGTTGTTTCTTCCACTACCAAAGTCCTCTTATTGAACACCCTAAAGGATTTCCCCACACTTGAATATCCTAAGAACACTCCTTCATCAGATTTGGGGTCAAATTTTCCTAAGGATGACTTCCCGTTGTTCAGAATGAAAACCTTACAGCCAAAGACATGGAGGTGGGACAGATTTGGAGTTCTACCCTTAATGATCTCATAAGGTGTCTTGTTCAGTTTGACTCTCACATTCACCCTATTCAGCACATAACAGGCAGTGTTCACCGCTTCAGCCCAAAAGTATTTTGGAAGTGAATACTCGGCAAGCATGGCTCTAGCGGCTTCCACTAAGGTCCTGTTCTTCCTTTCAGCTATCCCGTTCTGCTGAGGGGTCCTAGGAGCTGAGAAATTGTGACTAATCCCTTGCTCCTCACAAAAACTTCCAAATATTTCATTCTCAAACTCCCCTCCGTGATCACTATGGATGGTAATAATCTCACATCCTAACTTCTTCTGAATCCAATTAGAGAAAGATCTAAACTCATCAAATTACTCAGATTTATGTGACAAAAATTTCACCCAAGTGAACCTCGAATAGTCATCTACAATCAAAAACCCATAGACTCTCCCCCCTACGCTGGCAGTGCTAATGGGTCCAAAGAAGTCCATGTAAAGAACTTCTAACGGTCTAGAGGTGCTAATGTCCTTAACAGAGTGAAAAGAGGACTGGACTTGCTTCCCCAACTGACAGGCATCACACAGGTGATCCTTAGTGAACTTAAGCTTCGGCACATCTCTAACTAAGTCCTTTTGGGTGACTCTCCTAAGGGTTTTCAAACTGGCATGACACAATCTCCTATGCCATAACCAAGACTCATCAGCAGTAGTTTTTAAGCAAATTGAATTTTCAGATTTAATGCAACTTATATCCAGCTTGTAGACGTTGTTGATCCTTTGCCCCTGCAAAACAACTTCATCATTTAAGCTTAAAATGCAGTCAGTGGGCAGGAATTTGATGCTGTATCCCTTGTCACAGAGTTGACTGATGCTCAGCAAATTGTGTTTCAGTCCATCTACAAGCAAAACATTATCAATCATAAAATTCTTTGAATCACCAATTATACCTGAGCCTACCACCTTCCTGGTGGTGTTATCTCCAAGTGTAACCTTGCCTCCAGCTCTGGCCTCCAGCGAAATGAACTGATTTGCATCTCCAGTCATGTGTCTAGAACATCCGCTGTCCAGGTACCACATGCTGTCACGAGGTCTTGTGTGAGAGCACACCTACAAAAATATCAAACGTCAGTCTTAAGAACCCAAACATGTTTGGGTTCCTTCTTATGAAAAGAAGAGTGCCATGCATGCGTGCTGTGCTGTGAAACAGGCAGTTTGGGTCTCCACACCCAATGTGTACTACGATGAACAGTGCAAGTGTGTGAGATGTGTCCTAACATGCCATATGAAAAACATCTAACACCAGGAAAAGGGTTAACTAATCTACGTGGGTGATAGTGCCTCCTCCTAGATGTATATAAAACATGCTTTGACGAACTTGCAACAGATTTTTCAAAAAGTGGCGGTGCATAAAATTGTTCAAAAGTAGGCAGTGTTTTGTTCTTTTCAAAAGCACTGATTTTCACTTTCAAAAACTCAATATGTTTATTTAAACTTGTAATTTCAAAAGTTCTTGCACTCTCATTACTTTCTAAATCACATGCTATATCATTCACTTTCTTAAAAGCAACTTCTAATTCAACATGCGATGTTTTTAACAAATCATGCTCAACAGTTAAATCAGAATATTTTTTGTTCAACTCATCAAATTCATCAAGCAAAGACATGTGATTGGAATCAATAGTGGAATGATCTTTAACTAAAACATCATGCTCTTTTTGCAAAGTCAAATAATCCAGTTTCAAACTAGCATGGGTTTTCTTAAGCTTCCTATACGATGCATGCATTTTTTCAGATACTTCAAATAATTAATCGTAAGTAAGCTCACATACCTCTTCCTGGTCCGACTGATCAGGTTGATCATCAGCCATCAGACACAAGTTTGTTTCCTCCTCTTCAGCTTCAGTCTCAGAAGAGTCGGATGCAGAGTCTGCCCAGAACGCCTTCTGAATCCGCTTCTTGTCCTTTCTGAACTTTGGTTTCTCCTCACCCTTCTCCTTGCTTGGGTGAGCCTTGAGTGTAGGACAATCCGCCTTTATGTGTCCAGGCTTCCTGCATTCAAAACAAACAGATTCAGATGAACCTTTAAAGTTTTTACTGGTCTTACCTTTGTTCCACTTCTGAAAATTTTTATTCTTCTTCCTTAGAAAGCTCTTGAATTGCCTAGTGATTAAGGCAACATCATCGCTATCAGACCCGAAAGTGCTAGCATCTGAATCTTTGGCCTTTAGTGCCACTGTCTTCTCCTTCTTGCGTTCACCTGTATCAAGTTGCCTTTGGTTCACCCCTTGCTCGTAAGCAATGAGTGATCCAAGTAAGCTGTCAATAGAGTAAGTATTTAAATCTTTAGATTCAGTGATCGCAGAAATCTTAGCATCGTAAGAAGCATGCAAACATCTAAGAATTTTGTTCACTCTTTCGTAGTTAGTAAGTTCTCTACCTAAAGCATGCAAAGAGGTAACAATCTAAGTGAACCTTGTGTACATTTCTGAAATAGTCTCACTAGGTTTCATGTAAAAAAGTTCGTAATCATGTAACAAGATGTTTAACCTAGATTGTTTGACTTCAGTTGTACCTTCATATGTTATACATAATCTATCCCAGATTTTTTTTCCCGTTGTACAAGTAGAAACACGCATATAGTCTTCAGATTTCAAAGCATAAAAGAAACAGTTCAAGCATTTTGTATTTAACTGTGCTAAATCACGATCATCAAACGTCTAATCAGCAAAGGGCAATTCAGTTTTCACATTGTTAATCAATCTAAAAGGTGGTTCGTATCCATCCTTAACTAACATCCACATGTGATAATCAATAGATTGCAGAAAAGTAGACATGCGTGTTTTCCAAAAATAAAAAAAAATATTATCAAACAACGATGGTCTTGCAATAGAATAACCTTCAGCAGTATTACGATTATTACAGTTAGCCATGGATCAAATTCAAAAGTTTTTAAACCTAAATTTTGAATCCCGCTCTGATACCACTTGAAAGTTCGATAGAGATGTTAAGTCCTAGTGAACTAGTCCCGAGGCTAACCAAGAGGGGGGGTGAATTGGTTATTTAAAAATTTCACGAGCAACAATGAAAATCTTTTCGATACTTAGCAGCAGAAACAAGTAAACAAGAACGAAAAGATCAATCACAGATATTCACCCAATCAGTTAATATCAGAAAAGTAAAGTGCAAAACTGAATCAGAAAAGTAAACCAGATTTTATAGTGGTTCGATCAACTTGACCTACGTCCACTCCCCGGAGCCTCCCCTCCGGGTATTGCACTAAACAAAAAGTGTCTCTCCTTTTGCTCCCATAGCAAGGCGGAGAAGCCTGTACAAGACCTCCTTTTCACCACACGGTGGGGCAGAGAATCTGACCTCCTTTTGCTTTCTCCTGAAGCAGGCAGAGAACCTTCAAACTCCTTTTGCTTCCACCTGAAGCGGGCAGAGAACCCCGGATCTTCTTGCGAACGATCCTTCCACGACGAACACCGACTAGACGAAAGACGACGAGCGGAGAAGACGACTCTGATCCGTGCCTCGAGCAACCTTAGTGAATCCCTCACTAACTCCCCCTCACAAGATCCTCTCTCTCTCTCTCTCTAGGGTTTCTCAGGGAAGGAAGGTGGCAAAAGATTTTTCTTGTTTGAAGAAAAAGTTCTTTTATAGGAGGACTTAAAATTTGCCCTAAATCTCAACTGGTCGGCCAAGATCGTCCAGGACGATCGGTAGATCGTCCTATACGATCAGTTCAAAATCAGCTGTTTCAGCCTGGACGATCTGGCTCCTCTGGATGATCAGTAGGAAAAATTGTTCATATCGTCCAGTACGATCCTGCGATCGTCCGGGACGATTAGTGCAAATCGAGGAATATCGTCCAGAAGACAGCTCGGGTCGTCCAGAGAAACTTGTGCTGGACGACCAAAAAATGACGTGATCGTCCAGGATGATAGGGACATCGTCCTGTATAATTAGTTCAACAAGGCCCTAAATCATCCTGTACATAGCTCTGGACGTACAGCTTAAATGCACTAGACGATCAAGATCGTCCGGGATGATCCTGCGATCGTCCAGGACGATATGATCGTATCAATCAAAAATAAATTGCTTTCCTTAATTACCAGATTAAATTAGGCATGATTGTACTGAATCGTCCGGGACGATACATGTATCGTCCGGGACGATCAGACCAAATAACTTAAAATAAAAACTTGCCTAACTTGATCTGGCGGCTGAGAATTTCTGATTTGGGCATATCGTCCTGTACGATCCACATATCATCCAGGACGATCTGCTTAATCAGACCCTCTTAACTTAGTCGCCCTAATTAGGGTTTCTGTTTTTACCTGATCATTCAAGACGATGTGAATATCTTCCAGGATGATATGAACAAAAAATGAACGGAAACTCTAATTCACTCAAGCTCTCCCCCTGAGTGTGTGTGTGCAAAGTTACTTAGCTAGGGGATTAGTTACATTACAATTAACAATAAAAGAAAAATCATACATTGGACACACTTGGACCTGATCTTGAGTTGGCTTGAGTGGCTCGTGATCTTTTGTGCCTGAAACGGGTTAGCCAAGCAAAACACACTAGAAACATGTTTGTCATTATCAAAACCAGATTTGCAACATGTTCTTGAGAGGAAGCTTTGAGAAAAAGATCTAGGAGAGCTTTGGGAAGGCGAGGAAGAGCTTATATGTGAGGGAGAAGTAGTGTGATGGGCTCACACAGTTGCTCCAAGAAAGTGTCATGCCTTGTTCCTCCAAGGGTTTGTCTATTTTTCTTGGGTGGCTTAGGGGAAAAATTCTTCAGTTCAAGGATGTGGTTCTCTACCATCATCAGGAGAGTGAGAAAGGAGCTCAAGGTACTCTACCTTCTCCATGAGGGAGAGAAAGATTGAAGGTCTGCTACCGACGCCTGGAGGGTAACAAAGCTTCAGGCTCTGCATCGCACCAGGTTTGGTGGAAGTGATTTGTGTAAGGGATTCTCCATCTTGCTGTGAGGGAAAAAGGAGAGACACTATAGTGATAGTGCAATACTTAGAAAGGAGGACTCCAGGGAGTGACGTAGGTCATTATTTGACCAAACCACTATAAATCTCTGGTTTGTTTGTTCTAATTTTTATTTTTTGCATTCTACTTTTTGCATTTTAATTCCATTATAACTGCTTGGTGAAAATCACACTCAATGCTTCATTCTACTAATTATAATTTCATCACCGTTGTTTAGATGTTTTGGTAAATCTATTTGCTTCCGCACTATGTGAAAATTGCTACTTGTTTTTTTTCAATATTAAAAAATCCAAAAATATTGCCTTTGTTTTTAAATTAAGCAATTAGTTTTTAAATTCACCAATTCACCCCCCTCTTGGTGTGCTTAGGGACAAGTTCACTTAGGCTTAACATCCTTATTAAACATTCAACATTAACCGTGAGTCATCTAATATCATCTACAAGTGTGACTTCCATACATGCTAGAAGTCTATATACTCCACCATAGCCCTACTTCTTTAACTTGTGAGAAAGCTATCATGTGCATTATAAGTCTTTCAGCTTTGTTTGTAGGTGCTCGCGTTCATTGTAGATCTTCTATCCTTTCTTGCAAATAGTACGCTACATGCGTATCTATGTTTATAGGGGACTCATCATTCTTGCAGCATATTTGCTATCACTGTTGACAGGAAGATCAATATGTCCATTTATAAGCTGACGTTGACTATTAGGAGGTGATTATGCTTGTTGCGTATCTCCCAAACTCTAGCCATGAGCATACAATTGCATTCATTCTTGTTCCCCATTCATGTGTTCATTACAAATCGCTTTCCCATAAATTAGTTATTATATTTATGCAAGTATTATTTGTGTTTGTTGCTCTTCACATGTAAAGAGTTTCCAGTTTGCTCGTTGATGTTCATTACAGGTCTTTACTTGTACATTGGCATTTTGATTTTGTTATTTCATGAATTTTATTTTATGTTGAATATTAGGTCTAGTTCCTCATTGATTGAATTAAGTTCTCCCTTCGAGTGTTCAAGTTAAGTCCCCCTGCAATTACAAGTTTAGTTCCCTGCATTTTTGTTTGAGGTCCCCTATTAATTAAAATTTTGGCAGCCTCCCGGCATTTCTCCCATTAGGGGAAATTTGGGGAGCTAGGCGTTCCCACCATGCTAGAGAAAAGTGTGTATGGTAGGTGTCAAATGATCCGCAATCGTGGTCTTTAATCCCATCAAGCTAGAAAAAGACATGTATGGGTCTTCAATAGTACATGTTTGAAAGATTTACAGTTTTTCCCCATAGACACTGAGGCACATACATAGTACTTAAAGTTATCACCGCCATACTAGACAAAAGCGTGTACAAGGTCTACCTGCCTCGCCGCTTGTGCCACACCGGGTTCCCTCACACCACGCTAGAGAAAAGAGTGTATAGGTGATGTTCTAGTACACCATGAGCGTCGAAAGTGAGATTTGGTGGATTTTTTAGTTCGAGACAATTATACCTTAGGGAGAAGGTGGTGATGGTGGTAATGATGTCGATGACACGAGGATCCAACACAAAAAATATCTTCCTCTCCCTTTTTCTTCTTTTTTAATCTTTCTTTTTCCCTTTTATTGTCTCCCTTCTCTCTTCTTTTTTTAAAATAAATAATAATAATAATAATAAATAAAGATATTAATATTAATAGTAATATTAATGATATTAATAATAATATTAATGAAATTAAGGGGAAAGGAAAAGGGAGATTGCTAAGGAGTTTAGAAATAGCAATAGAGAGAGAGTGGATTGAATGAGATAGTGAATTGTTTGGGATTATGCTATAGGCTACTATAGGAATTAGAGGAAGTTGTTGGGCTATTATTAGTGAAGTAATGGGCTAATTTTAGTGGACTTGGGATTTGTTGATTAGAAGAGGTGGTTTGGGTTGATTGTTGAAGTCAGATATTGGGCTGAAGTAGTTGGATGGGGTGGTGTGCTATTTAGAAAATGTAGGAATATTTAGGTGAATGGAGATGAAATAGCTGTGAGAGTGGGCTGCTTGGTGAAATCTTTGAATAGGAAGTCAATCACATGGAGCTGCAGGAAATGCATAATAACATGAGAGGTCTAAGATAGGGCTGATTGAGAATAACACGTGAGTTGGAGTTGCTTGGCCAGTGAGAGCTGCTGCAGGTGGAAGTTAAGTTATGATAAACTATTGTGAGGAGGAAGGGAAGAAATTGTAAAGGTGGGAGCTGTGCGTGAAGTTCAGCTAGGTTAGGATCACACATAGAGTCGTCTAGATCACAGGACCACACATAGAAATTAGAAGAAGAGCTTTGATTGGCTGCGGTAGAGTGTGAAAAGGGGTTCAGATCTATAGGTTGACGGTTGATAGTGAGTGGCTAGCTCAGAGGAAATTGGTTGGCTATGAAATTCATGGGGTATTTGACAGACAGCAGACGATAGGTTCAATTGAAACAAAGGGGATTAGAGGGGCTCATGGCTTTGCGGATTGAGGGTGTGGGCTCGGTCAGGTGAAACAGCTGAAGTTGAGCGAAGTAGGGTTGAAGAGACATTAGACGCAAGCAGGTGGAGTTCAGACGTAAGGAGGCATTTAGATCAAAGATCTTGCCGTGAGTTGAGTTGGAATGCCCAGCTAAGCGTGGAAGATCAGACGGTATTTGTGAGTTTTGGATGTGAAGTTTGATTGTGAGTGGTTGTGGGCTAGTGTGAGATAAAATCAGACATGAGAGCTATTTGAATGAGAGGATTGTGGTTGGAGTTTTGTGTGCGTGGAATCAAGGAAATTTCATGCTGAGGCTTCTCTCTTATTTAATAGCGAGCGTACTGATCGAGGAAGCGACAAGATTTTTGGGAGAAGATGCGAAGCAGCTCTGACAGAGGATTCATCAGGATTTCCTGGAGCTTCAACGGGATTTTCAGGTCAGTTCAATGGGATACGAGGTTAGCAATTTTAGTAATTATTATTATTATTATTATTATTATTATTATTATTATTATCATCATTAAATAGCAGAGCTCCAAAAAATGATTTTTCGTTGATTTGCGCACATTTTCTAAAAATTCATGCACTGTCGTCTTGAAATTCATGCCAATTTATGCGCGTAAATTTCATTGAGCAAAATTACAATCAATTTTTGGTCACCGACATTCTAAATGCAACAGCGAAGTCTATTTTGTGATTGGACGTTATTTGGGTGGCATTGCGGGTCAATTTTGGACATCGATCATCGATTTTGATCATTCATGCCTGATTCATTTGTGAGTTGGCCACTTTTGGGCAAATTCAATGCTTTGATTGTAATGACACAATTCGTTTGACAATCAGAGGTTATTTAACCTTTCAAGTGTGCCATGTCTATGTGCATTACTTAAATTGTTCAATTTTTCTTTTTTTTGTGTATTATTTTGGTGCAGGCTTCAATAAATTCCCCCCAACAAATATGACATGTGCCTTGAGCACACCATATTTGGTGTGACGTTGTTGACTATTGCTCATTGCTTTTTCTTTATGTATTTAATCTAATTATATTTGCTTCTGATAAACTTTTCTTTTCTCCTATGCAGGAAGATGTTTCATTAACATAGACCAGACGATTTGCTCCCCAACAATCCTAGTTATGCTGCCATCTGGGATGCTATTGATTGGCAGGATCCCCGAGGAGACTTTGATGTTCTAGATAGGCTTGAGCATCATCAAGGCATGTTACGGGGGCATGATATCTTTTACGGCTTCCTTGCTCGCTCCCCTCTGCTTCTTGTGTGTTCTATAGATTCTGTTGAGTTTGAGGTCCCTAATGAGTGGATCAACAACATAAGGTTGAAGTGAGGGTAGTATAACCCGCTGGACAGTATAGTTGCTCAGATCATTTATGACATGTGCAACATTCTACAGCCTATGACAGATACGCTTAAGTAGATTGGGCAGTCGAGGTTGCTTAGCCATAAATAACTGCAGTTTACATCTTTAGAATGGCCATGGGATTTATAGGTTGGACATGTCTAGAGTCCAGATGGTGGATATGTTCACTGGGCTAGATACATACTGCAGGCCCATAAATATACTCTATAGGAGGTTGGAATCTATGATGCCATGTATGCCTCATTGTTTGACTACGAATGTATTTCTCCTTCATAGGCTAGTGGTTTGGTGGATTTTTGGGATACTGGTAGCAACACTTATTGGATTGGGCCAGAGGAGCTAACAGTTACAATCTCAGACTTGTAGGTAGTGTCCGAGTTACCTATCTTTGTTCATCGTCTAGAGGAGTGCATCCCTCTTGGTGAGGAGCTATTTCACAGGGTACCTTTAGTAGATGGGCATATGAGAGGGAGGTTAGTTTTGCCAGATATTTTCCTAGCTCTCCTTAGACACTATCGTTAGACGTACAGATCGTTAGGTTTATTGAGACGAGTCAAGATTTTTATACTTGTGGAGGTTTGGGTTCATAGTTTTGATCAGGACAACTATCAGTCTTCTGTCATGGTATCACTACATGACCCTTTTGGTTATGGCGTATAGTGCGGGGTTTCATTATCAGAAGAGATTGCCAAGCTATTTTCTTCTACTGGCTACACTTCTCCCACACTGTCGGGTTTATTCTTTGTGGGGTTTCTAGCTACTTGACTCAGTACTTTCATGCATCCACTCAGAGCAAGGTCTATGAGGTGTAGTATTCTTCTAGCAGCCAGTCAGCTCTCATAGGGATAACATCTCTCTTTGGCTCCATCTATACTTGGTAGGGTATACAGAGCTCTACGCATAGCTTCTGAGGCAGCTTCTCTTGAGCTATGGGACCTGGCCCTATCGTGGCATTACTTATATGGATGGACCCACCTACACATTCAGGGTGCATTCTCTTATTTAGAAGGCCTTGCATACTTCTTGGAGAGAGGATACCCTACAGCTATCTAACTATCGTAGGCCTCTTCTACTCTAGAGTCAAAGTGGGTATGGCTCTTCATCTTCACCCCGTACTTGGTGGTAAACCGTTTCTCTCTAATCCACAAGCCAGATTTCATCAGTCTACCACCCCACTTGAGAGGGATGGTTGTTCTTGATGAGGTCAACTAGAGGGACAGATGTAATTTATTACGTAGCATGCACACTTTGAGGGTGGTTGAATACTTTATCAGTATGCACCCAGGTTAACTGTTTCATCAATCAGGTGTCACTGTGAAATTAGAGGGCTACCAGCCCAACAAGATGACTTGCCAATATGTATTCTCTCATACCGCTTCTAGCTTCCTCTTGGCTCTTCCTTCCAGCCAGACGGGCGTCAGTTACATACGACTGACTTGGATATGGTTATCTTACCTCTTCTTTGGAGCACAATACCCAGAGGTATTAGCATTGGGTGAAGGCGCTAGGAGTACTAAGCGGCCAGAGAACTCGGTGGGACTCCTCATAGGTTGGAGATGATAGAGATAACTTTCCTACCCCCTCCCTCTTTCTTTTTATTAGTAGTTGCTTTGTGAATATTTCCATCACAACTTAGACTTACATCTCCCTTCATTCTTAATATATGGAGACATGCTAGGGGTTATACTACTACTAAGGGTACTATGCCTTCTCCCATCAGAGTACAGGATGTAGCACATAAACTACATCATACAAAGGAACTTAGGTCTTTTCATGGATGCACTAGCTCTCAGCATACTACGCCTTCTTGTTCTTCTACAGACCTGTCAGCTAGCCCTGTACCATGGCTCCTTACGACTCCTGAGGGGGTGTCAGTGGACCCTCAAATGTCTATAGATGCGTGTTCTTCTTTCAAAGTCTTTGGGGAGAGCTTTCATGGAGCGAGGATGTTCGACTTCACTGGGTATAATACGACAGACTCCTTTACAGAATTCTCTTTTATGGTGGATCCTTATGGGTCATTCTGGCCTGGTGAGTCATTTGGAGCTGGTGTAGCCTCACCGACAGTGGTGCTCAATGTACTCACGTACACACTGACTATTCTAGAGTTAGCTCTAAAAGTTCCAACGTCCCTTCTAAAGAGTGACCCTGTCGACTTTGTGAGCTCTTCTTCAGGTATGTATATCTCATATTTTAATTTTATTTCCTATAAATTATTGCTTTGCTCTTTTTTATATTTATCATTTATGCATTCTCGTGTAGTGCCTAAAGGGGTGGATTACACGTTAGAGATCCATTATCACATTCCATCAGGTCCTGACCCTTGAAATGCTGATACGTGCGACAGTTGTATAGACTTCCTATGGGATCTGATATCTTGTATTGACCCTATGTCCCCTGAGTCAATGGACCAATATACCATCACAATCGACCACATGCTTAGCCTACTAGCATGCTTTGGGTTGGACAGTTTAGATTTTCTTTATTGGGAGACTTTGTGTCACTAGGCAGGGTTCCATAGTAGACGATTAAGGTCACTCCCTATGATACAAACTAGAGTTACACTGCCAGATCTATAGGAGATGGTTAGTAGGTGTTAGGTGGCAGTTGATGTTGCCCATGACCAGTTTGATAGGAGCACTGAGTCTCTCAAGAGATACCATCAGAGCTCTTCCAGTACAGTTAGCGAGATAGGGGGGCTGTCGGCTAACATGAAAGGTCTCTAGAAGGAGATCAAGGGGGGTGGTGTCCAAGAAGTCGGATCTTTAGGAGGGGTGTGATCGATGAGATCACCTCATTAGGAGGGTGTTGCAGCACAATTAGATGCTATTTAAGGTTATGCTAGCTACTGAGACTGCATTGACATGGGCTACAGAGGAGCTCCAAACTATTGAGGCAGAGTACCAAACTCTGATCGAGACTATTGCATAACTGAGGGACCTACAAGCTCGCCTCCTCTGATGTGTTTTCCCATCTTTCTTTCTCTCTTATGAGATGAACTAAGCCATGTTCATTGATTGTATTCTTCTCTGAGTATGTACCTCATGATGATTATATACATGATTTATAATGATTTTTTCTCTTATTTAGTTGAACTTTAAGTGATATTGGTAGTACTATAATAGATGTTAAATATTTATTTAGGGATCTTAGCACGCATCGTAATATCGACCTAAATAAATATTTAAAATTCCGCTTATCTTTGAGGATAATTATGAGTGCCATGGCTCTGGATGCCTGTTAGAGTCAGCAGTTATACTCTCTATATGGCTTTATCTCAAGTTCAGAGATTTTTGGCTCCTTCTATCCCATATTTTGTGTGACAAACTTGGTGGGAAATTTGCAAGCTTTAGGTTTAGTTGGTAGTACCAAACGTAAGCAAGACCCTCACTCTTAGCCAGTTGAGAAGACTTCAATCTGAATTACTTGAGTTTATCAACTTAGGTGAGTTAGGATTTTGTAGCTCTTTGCCATTCGACTATTGAAATAGGTGTTCCTTCATTATGGACTTTCTTTTGGCTAGACATCTCTGCTAGCAACTCCATTATATATGTGATTGTTGAGTCTGACCTTTTATGCCTATTTAAGCTTTAGACTTGAGTTATGTAGACATATGCTCCCAAAGCTGAATTTTCTAAAGTTGGTATATTTGAAGTTTCCCTTCATAATTGAAGATTTTGGATCCTACGTGTATTCAATAGCTGTTGATTATAACTCATTATTTTTAACTAAATCTTGACCTTTTGGTCAATTAGGAGAATTTTCTGAACTATGACTACTTGAACTTGTCAAGTTAAATAAACCTTCATGCTTCTAACAGGCCTTACTGACCGGTTAACAAAGTAGGGGTTCCTCTATTGTGACCTTTCTTATGGCTTGCTGAGTAGATGGAGCTGTCAGTGACTTAGCTATATTTAGGCTTGTTGAATTCAACCTCATACACCCATTTAAACCTTAAGCTTGAGGCTATAGAAGAACTCGTGCCACTTTAGCTTAACTTGCTAAAGTGTGTAGCCATAAAAGTCTTCTTTCCTGACTTTCGAAGTGTCGGTATGTTGGAAAAGCTGATATCCCAAGCTTTTGGAGAACCACCTATATATATTTGAAAGAAAAGTCATCATCTTCCCTTATTTAAGGAAATATTCATATTTATTGATTTTAAATATTTATTTGAGGATCTCGATGTATAGCATGATGTCACCCAAATAAATATTTAAAACTGCCCCGTCTTATGGGGAGAATCAGATAAGTTTTATAGTTTGGGATTTTAAATAGGGGGATTTATATACAAACCACTTTATTTCATGCTATTTATATATCTAGCACCTAAAACTTTAATATTACATGCCTACCACCCATGGAATAAATATGGGTGCATGGAATGAAATATTAAAGTTTATAGGATTATATGGGTGGTAAGAATAAAATATAAAAATGATATATTTGATATTAAAATTTTATATGAGTGGTAGGAATGTAATATTAAAGTTTTAGGTGTTAGATATATAAATAGCATGAAATAAAGTGGTATGTATGTAAATGCCCCTTTTAAATATTTATTTAGGGATCTCAGTATGTGGCATGATGTCAACTCAAATAAATATTTAAAATTCTCTTGTCTTGTAGGGAGATTTTAGACAGGTTTTAATCATGAAACTAAAAAAATGCCTCATATCTTGTAGGGAGATTTTCATGGGATATTTGAAATGCTTTCTTATAGCACATGAGAATTTTAATAATATAAAATGTTAATGTTAATAAATATGTATGAAATACATAGTATATTAAATATAACATTTTGTTAAGCAATTTTATGCATGGACTTCTTTAAGTATTAATTGTTTATTGGTGGCATGGATCTCTGACTATACATATTGATAAGTTGGTAGGCTTCTCCCTAGTATATTTTTTCAATGATGAAAGGAACTTCCTAGTTAGATTCAATGTTACCATCGATTCTTCAATGCAAGATGATTAGCCTTCTCTGTACCAGGATAAATTCTCTTTCTTAAAATGCTCAGTGATGCACCGTCCGATCAAAAGACTTTTCCATGTTTTCTTAATAAATCTCCAAGTTCTGTTGAGCTTGTAGTCTAATTTTATCTAGTGCATCAAGTTATTCCATCCTCAGGCGAGCATTTTTCTCCTGATTGAGATCATGCTGGACAGCTACTCGAAGTGACGGTAACTCAATTTCCAGTGACACCAGTGCATATGTAGTGGCTTTGATCAGCATCTTCTAAGTTGTATAATACATCCATAGCACTTCTACCATCTTGGTGTGCCACTCCCCTTTTTTTTCTTAGTGAGAATCTTCTTCAATAGCTTCACCAACATCTTGTTAATGGTCTCGGCTAAGCCATTTACCCTTAGATTGTATATGGATGTATATCTTTAATTAATGTTGTGCTGATTGATAGCTTTATGAATTTTGGTGCTCTTGAATGTTATTCCATTGTCTGAGATTATAAGACGAGGGACACTAAATCTGTAGCAACATTATAGGTGAAGAAGTTGATCACATGCTCAGATGTGACTTCTTTAAATAGAGCCTCTTCTATCCACTTGTAGAAGTAGTTAGTTACTGCCAATATAAAGCAGTGTCCAACTGATGATGGTGGATTAATTGGCCCGATTATGTCTGTACCCTAGCACTCAAGCAGTCATGATGCCACTATAGGGTACAATGAATTTGGTGGCTTATGTATAACATCATCGTGAATTTAACACTTGTGGCACCTCTTAGCATGATCAATATAATCCTTCATGAGTGTTGGCCAGGAGTAACCAATTCTCTTAATATTGACAGCCATTTTTGAGACTTGATTGGTGTGCACCACTAAGTCCATGAACTTCTACCACCACCTTATTAGCTTCATTCATCCCTAGACATCTTAGTCACATTTGGATAAAAGCTATTCAATACACTATATTATTGACAAAAGTATATTAGAATGCCCTTTCTTAATTTAAGTGGCTAATGATTTATCTGCTGATAGCTTGCTTTCTCTGAAGTAGTCAATGAACGTCTGCCTTCAATCATCTTGTTCTTTAACATCTAAGTAATGCCACCATGATTTTGAGGTGACGCTAGCTTTATTTCTCCTTTTGACTATTTGATATTCACCTAGCAGGTCTTTAATGATGATTTGTTTGGAAGGTCGGGGATCAACCAGAGTTGCATCCTGCTAAGTCAGATTTGATAGACCTTCTTCCTATGTGAACTACAAAGTTGCTGGTTCTAAGATTCGACGAGTGTGAACTCCAATCAACACGGGCTTATCATTCATACTTGCCATCTCCTTGGTTAATTTGGCTAGATAATCTGCCTTACTATTTTGGGCTCAAGGAACTCAAGCTAATTTAATGGTCAAAATCAACTACATAAGCTCAAGGACCCTGCGATGATAGTAGACCAACTCAAGCTTGCTAATTTTGTAGATACCCAATACATGATTAATGGCAAGCTGAGAGTCACCAAAAATTTAAAGGTTTTAGATTTTGACTGAAATAGCAATCTCTAGACCTGCTATTAGAGCCACATATTCGACCTGATTATTGGTTTGGGGTTCGGTTAGACCAAATGAATATCTTATTATGCCTCCCTCAAGCATTATAAAAATGACACCGATACCAGCTTGAGCTTTTGCTAGGTTAGGAGATAGGCATGATTAATCGATGATGCTCTGTCAAAATACATCTCCCAAACTCATGGTTTCTTTTCCACTTCAACACGCATAATCTGTTCATCAGGCAAATCATCATTAAGCCATGAATCTATGTGAATGGGATGTATAATGAGAAAATCTGCTAAGACTTGCCCTTTTACTACCTTTTATGGGACATACATGCAAAAGTATCACTGCCCACCATGTTAAATACCCCATCAATGCTAGTCTTATCATCAAGAACTTTAGCAGATTGATCTTTGATATCAACATAATTTTATGAGACAACATGTAGTGGTTGAGTTTCACCATGAAAATCAACGCCAGATAATGCTTCTTAATTAGAAAATAATGAATCTCTGCCTGGATCAACCTCTGACATAGTAAAGTGCATTCTCTTTGCTTTCTTTATTATGCTAGGCTTGTAGTGTTTCGAGGGACTCTTCTAGCACTGCTGTATATAGTATAAGAGGCTTCCCCAAAATTAGTGCTACAAGAATAGGTAGGTCTAACAAGTATCTCTCGATATTATTAAAGGCCTCCTAACATTCTTTATCCTATATGAAGTGAGTATCCTTCTTCTTCAATTTTAAAAATAGTTGGCACCCACCCGGCATATTCGATATGAATCATCAAACGAAAGCTAGTTGCCCTTGCAACGAGCGATGCTGTCAAAGGTTCTTGGGAGGCGGCATCTTCATAATTACCTTAATCTTATTGGGGTCAATTTCAATTCCTTAATAACGAACAATGTACCCCAAATATTTCCCACAGGAAACACCAAAAGATCATTTGAGGGGATTCATCTTCAGATTGAACTTTTTGATGCTCTCAAACACTATTCTCAAGTCATCCAGGTGATCTTTTTGATCCAAACTTTTGGCAATAAGATCATCCACATTGCATTCAACCTTTTGGTTGATGAGCTTATTGAATATGTATGTCATAGCCCTATGGTATGTAGCTCCAATATTTTTCAATCCAAAGGACATAACTATATAGCAGAATATGCTGATAGGTGTTTTGAATGATGTATGATTCTCATCTTTAGGTGCCATCTTGATTTAGTTGTATCCTGATTATCCATCCATAAAGGAGAACATGTCATGGTTGGAAGTATTATCAACTAACAAGTCTAACACTAGGAGTAGAAAGTTATCTTTTGGACATGTCTTATTGAAATACTAAAAATTGATATAGATATGGATTTGACTATTTTTCTTCTAGAGAAGGACAATATTAACAATCTAATTGGCATATTTTTTCTCAAATGAAGCATGCATATATATGCTTCTTTGTCTCTATAATTATATATTTTTTATTCTCCAGTCTCATTCTTCTAAAATTTTCCTTGATGGGTGTTGCATCTAGTTTAATGGCTAATCTGTGAACTGCTACGTTATGGGATAAGCCAGTCATTTCAGTGTATGTCTAAGAAATGCAATCCTTAAATTCAAAGAGGTGCTCCTTTATTTTCTCTACTTTCTCTTTAGGCAGAAGGCCACTGATGAAGGTTAGGTGAGGATCTTCTTCAGTCCCCAAGTTGACTTCTTTCAACTCATCCATAGTAGCCACCTGCCCACCATCTTCAAGCTCTTCTGGTACAGATTTAGCTTCTACAAGCAGATCATCCTGAAGTTTAACTTTAAAGATTTCTTCCTCATTGTCACCATCTGACTCAATTTCCCCGAATGTGATTGCATATTAACTCTCCTTTTGAGGGTACTTCTATATAATGAATTTGAGTCTCCTTCTTACAAGAATATCCTTCCATCATAATGTGTGAGAATTTCTTCGATATCATATATATATATATATATATATATATATATATATATATATATATATATATATATATATATATATATATATATATATATATGGAGATGAGTTCATCATTTAGTAGTACCAATATGGGCTCCTTATTTTTATATCATTCATTGAATATTTCTTGGATAATACATATGCATTCTCATAGGTATTATCTTTCCAAAATTAATGAGCTTTAAAAGCCAGTCATAATTATCCTCTTCATGCTCTCCAAACTTTTAGAGTAAACATCTTGGTTTAATATTTTTGCTTAGAAGAGGTACATAAAGTGTTTTGAGCTCTTCGATGTTATGCACCTCATGAAGAGAAATTTCTTTAAAGTTTTGTGGAGGAAGAGGCGTGTCCACAAATATACTATCTAAAATTGACAAGCTATCTATTCTCATTGAGAAGACACATTGCACTTTCGTGTAGGTAGACTCATAGTCATAATTAGAATATGAATATTCTGCCTTCTTCTTTCCTTTAGATATAGACTAGCATGTCTTCTTAAATTTGGCAAGGATGACATCATATTCTTCAGTGTCACTCCCTAGGTGAGGCAAAACTCTTCTTAGTTTGGAGGTGGTAACTACTTTGGGAAGAGCCGGCATTGCCTTTTTTCTCCCCACTTACTTCTCACCTTCTTGCTTAGGCCACTTTGTAGCCTTTGAATTTGAGGCCTTGGCCTTAAGAGAGCTCAATGGCTTTAGATCCTTTGGGATGAAGAATTTTGCATCTTCATAGATTTTGATCTCATGGACTGTAAAGGGTTTGATGTTACCTAAAACCTAGAACTCCTCCCCATCTCTGAGGTACTTCATATAGTGGTATTCATGCAACCAGGGGTGACCCAGGAGTGCCTTGAATGAAGTATCCACACTAATTATATGGAACTTATCTTTTGTATAAAGTTCTTTAAATACAAGAGGGAGTACGAATAATCCCATAGTCTTCTATCCCTTCTCATTGAAGCCATATACCACTAGCTTATCTTGCCCATGATGCTATAGGTTAAGGCATAGTGATCTCAATGCTTTTAAGCTTATGAGATTTATGGAAGATCTGGGATTGATTAGGATTTGACTGATCATGATGTCGTCACTCTCTGTAGTAATATACTGAGGGCAATTGTGATCTACTGTTCCAAGTATTAGATCATCCTCGGTGAAAATGTTGATCGGCTCATTTTGAGCTTATAGAACCACAGTCATGCGACACTCAGTAAAGTGCCTTTTATATTTTTTGATATCTTTAAGAGCCCCATTCAATGTTTCCCAAAGATCTTCGGACATTATAAGTACCTTAGATATGCTGAGTTACATCGAGATTTTTCTCATGCAGGATAAGATATCATGATCTATCCCTTTAGTTGAAGCACCTTTCTTCTTAGGGCTTTGGAAATGATATCTTTGTTGACAACTATCTCCTTTTCCTTATCTTTGTTAGAGATCACCTTCTTCAGTGGAGGTGGCAGTATCTTGCCACTTCTTAAGTGTACCTGGGCACCTCATCTAGCTTAGACTCATTTAGTGAGGAATCTTCTTCAAAGTCAGCCATTATCACTTCAAGGGATCCATCTATTGATTCAGAATTGTTGCAAATCTGGACCCTAGTCTTATGATTTGATGATAATAAATATTATTGGATTTTTAACTATGCTAATTAAATTTATTACATATCTATTTTTGCCCTGCTCGATAACATTTTAGGTCCATTATTCACTTGCAATTTTGATTAGCTCAAGATTGGGTAGACTATGATTAAAGTCTATATTTTCAATCTTTTTATCCTTTTTATCTTTCTTGAGTCAATCATGTATTCTGGTGGATCCTAAAGCTAAGTATCCTTACATACATACACTCAAAGGGGTGAGTTAGTAAGTCAAGAAAAAGTTTTATTTTTTAAACTAATCATACAGTACGATTTATATCATACTGAAAGATGAGCTAAATAGAAAACCTTAATTAGGACACCTTTGTTAATTAAGAGTGACTAAAATAATCATACTGCATGATCCATATCATACATGACGATTAATTATAATTAGCAAAATAGCTGCTAATCACAATTTAGGTAATATTTTAATATTTAAATTTTATGTCTAATTTTACAGTATGATATGCATCATGCTGTACGATATATAACAATTATGCCTAAATTGATTATGTGATTAGGGGAACAATTATAGTTAATTTGTTCGATGAAATCGTATAAGATGATTTGACTAATCTTTTGGAGGCTTTGTGTAGATGTTTTGTAGCAATAGTCTCAGGTTCTCTGTCTTCTCCAGGAGGAAAAAGAAGGATTCTTAGTTCTCTACCTTCACCAAGAGAGTGAAAAAGGATTCCAGGTTCTTTGCCTTCATCGGGTTGGTGAAAAAGATTTTGTAAGGGCTTCTCTGCCTTGCTGTGGGGGCAAAAAGAGAGATACTACTTTTAGTTTAATACTTGAAAATGAGGTTTCTAGGGAGTGGATGTTAGTCATGTTGGACCAAACCATAATAAATTTTTATGTGTTTCATAATTACTTTTTTGCACTTTTATTTTTCTGTGATTTATTGTGTGGTTGATAAACTTTAATTTTTATTATTCTAAAATTAATCTGCTTTCGCATTAGGGGATTAAAGTGCTTATTTTTAGATTTTAAAAAGCTATAAAAAGATTTTTTATTTATTTAAAATTTTTTAAATTAACGAATTCACCCCCCATCTTGGTTAGTCTCTGGCTGGTTCTTTGATAACCATTCTGTGCTTAATGGAAGATAATCATCTTGATCATTCTGATCAAGAGGAGGTATGTGAGATTTCTTATGATAAATTATTTGAAGTTTTTTAAAAAAATTCATAATGCATATATAAAGCTTAAGAAAATATATGCAAGCCTTAATTCTGATTTTTCACATTTGCAAAAAGAGCATGAATGTCTTAGGAAAGATCACTCTACTTTGGATAATAATCATATGATCTTGATGAATTTGATGCATTACATAAGAAGCATCTTGATTTAGCTGTTTAACATGATTTCTTGAAAGCATCTCAAGTTGATTTAGAAAATTTAGTTAAAAAATTAAAGGCATGTTTAGATGAAGCTGATGATAGGGAGCATGCATTAAAAATTGATAACTCAAATCTTGAAAGTGCAAATAAATTTTTATAAGTGGAAGTAACTGCTTTTAAAGAAAACAAACCATCACCTACACTTGCAGAATTTCATAAATCATTATCACAGTATATATCATTTAAACCTAGGAAGAGGCACCATAACCCACATAGATTAGTAAATCCACTTCTAGGAGTTAGGTGCTTTTCATACGGCATGCTAGGACATATCTCCCATACTTGTACTATCTACTGTAGAACACATTTAGTGTGGAGACCAAAATTGCATAAATCACAGCATAGCATGCAAATACATCATCCTTCAATCCATAAGGTGGAACCCAAACTTATTTGGGTTCCTAAATCTATTCATTAATGATTTTATAGGGTTACTCTAATAAAAGGCCCCATGAGAGCATGTGGTACCTTGAGAGCGAATATTCAAGGCACATGAATGGAGATATAACGTAATTCATCATACTGGAGGCCAAGGCAGGGGGTAAGGTAACACTTAGAGATAACACCACTAGGGAGGTGGTTGGATCAAGTATTATTAATAACTCAAAAAATTTCATGATTGAAAATATTTTATTAGTAGATGGATTAAAATATAATTTGCTCAACATTAGCCAATTCTGTGATAAAGGCTTCAACATAAAATTTTTATCTACCAGTTATATGATTAGCATAAAATTCTAGAAATACTATTTTGCAAGAAAAAATAATTAATAATATTTACATATTTGATTTGAATTGTATTGATTCTGCTACTTTTTTTTGCTTAAAAACTATTGTTGATGAATCTTGGTTATGGCATAGGAGAATGTGTCATGCATGAAAAATCTTAAAAAAATCACCCAAAAAGACTTAGTGTGAGGCATACCCAAACTAAATTTCACTAAAGACCACCTGTGTGATGCCTGTTAGTTAGGGAAATAAGTCAAATCCTATTTCCACTCAATTAAGGACATTAACACTAGCAAATCATTAGAAGTTCCTCACATGGATCTCTTTGGATCCATTAACACTACAAGCTTAGTTGGGAAAGTCTTTGGGTATGTGATTATTGATAATTACATGAGGTTTACTTAGATTAGCTTCTTATCTCATAAAAATGAATCATTCGAGAAGTTTAGGACATTCTCCACTTGGATTGAGATAAAACTAGACTGTGAAATTCTGACCATGTATAGTGATCATGGTAAACAATTTGAAAATAAAAAATTTGAATCTTACTGTAAGGAGCAAAGGATAGATCACAACTTCTCAGCTCCTAGAACCCCTCAGCAGAATGGGATAGCTAAATGAAGGAATAAAATCTTAGTAGTACCTGCTAGAGCCATGTTAGTTGAATACTCAATTCTTAAATACTTCTGGGCAAAAGCGATAAATATAACCTGTTATGTTCTGAATAATGTTAATGTTAGATCCAAGCTAAACAATACACCCTATGAAATCCTTAAGGGTAGGACACCCAACCTCTCTTATCTTCATTTCTTTAATTGTAAAGTGTTTAGTCTAAATAATGGAAAATGTCTGCTAGGAAAGTTTGACCCTAAATCTGATGAAGGAGTTTACCTAGGATACTCAGATATTGGAAAATCTTTTAGAGTTTTTAATAAGAGGACACTAGTGGTAGAGGAGACCACTCATGTAGTATTTGATGAATCTGATAATCTTAGAGTACCTAGGGTAAAGAAGAAGAAGTGGTTGAAGTCACCCAAGGAGTAGAATCTATAAATTTTTTCCGTAGAAGCTAAAAATTTACTGCCTAGAGAATGGAGATATTCTTCAAGTCATCCTAAAGAACTAATCTTAGGAGACCCATCTAAAGGTGTTAGAACTAGGTATGAACTTAGGAAAGAAGTTAACCACTCTGCCTTTATCCTAATAATTGAACCCACAAACATAAATTAAGCACTAATTGATGAATTATGGATCCTAGCCATACAAGAAGAATTGAATCAATTGACTTTGAAGAGATATTTACCCCTATAGCTAGACTAGAAGCTATAAGGGTGCTAATAGCTTTTGCATACTTTAAGGGATTCAATTTGAATCAAATGGATATTAAAAGTACCTTTTTGAATAGAGTAATAAAAGAAGATGTGCATCTTAAATAACCCCCAAGTTTTAAAAATTCATAATTTTCTAATCTTGTGTTCAAATTAAAAAAATGTATTATATGGACTGAAACAAGCACCTAGAGTGTGGTGTGAAAGGCTAAGCACAATCCTACTGGATAGAACTTTTGTTAAGGGGAGCATAGACACCACCCTATTTCTCAAAAAAAGATAGGAGAAGAGCTACTCATTATTTAAATCTATATTGATGATATTTTATTTGGATCCTCTGATAAAAACCTACGTAATAAATTCTCTAAAATAATGAGTAAGGAGTTTAAGATGAGTATGATGATAGAGCTGAACTATTTTATTGGATTTGGTATAAGACATAAGGATGATGAAATTTTTCTTAGTTAATCAAAATATATTAAAGAAATCCTTAAAAAAATATGAAATGGATAAGGCCAAGTCAATTAACACTCCCATGAGCTCTACAGTTCAGTTGGATAAGGACTCAAGTGGAAAATTAGTTTATAGGAAAAAATATGAAGAAATAATTGGATACTTGACTACTAGCAAACCTGATATTATGTTTAGTATTTGTCTCTATGCTAGATTTTAGGCTAATCCAAAAGAATCTCACTTGACTGCTATTAAGAGAATCCTCAGATATATCTTAGGAACTCAAAACTTAGGAATCAAGTATCCGAGGCATAATAGCACCTTCTTTGAAATCATAAGATATTCTGATTCAGACTTTATAGGATGTAGAGTTGATAAGAAAAGTACTTCTAGAACTTACCAATTTATAGGATAATCTTTAGTCTCTTGATCTAGTAGAAAATAAAACTAAGTAGCCTTGTCCACTGCTGAAGCTGAATACATAACCTTAGAAAGTTGTGTGGCACATTTCCTTTAGTTAAAGCAACAAATTCTGGATTTAGGACTACCTATAGGCACCATTCTAATATTGTATGATAACATTAGTGCTATCTGTATTTTAAAGAATCCAATCTAGCACTCAAGGACCAAACACAAACATAAGACACCATTTCATTAAGGACCATGTCACCAAAGGAGACATAGAGCTACACCATGTAGCCACTAAATATTAGTCTGCAAATATCTTTACAAAACCACTGGCTTTTAAAACCTTCAGCACCTTAAGAACCAGATTAGTTTTCATAGATATTCATGCTTGAGACTGGATACTTTGAAAAACTGAAATTTGATTGTTGTGTTTTTGTTGTATTTTTTTCTTTCAGTATTTTATATTTTGTCTTTTATGCATATGTTTGTTTATTTTAATTTTTTTTTTAAGAATCCGATCACACCTCACTTTAGTAGTTGAATCTCTCTTTAAATGAAAATCTTACCTAATTTTTGTGTAAGCATTGATTGACTTATCTAAAATAGTTATAAGAAGAAAAAATGATGATTATCTCTCTTCCTCTAACTCGCTTAGTGGTATAATTTTTTTTTGAATCAAAATCTTTTTCAAATTAAAAATTGGACCTAGAAATAGAGATCTATTTCATCTCCCTACACTCTTCTATCTCATATGAATATTTTTGCAAGTCAATAAATCTTTTCCAAATTTTCTTAACCAAGTTATTTGTCTATATTATATGGATCAAATTTTGCTTTGTGGTTTACTCTTCCATATATAAGATATTGAGTTCTTCTTCTCTCATATTTGGAAGATAATCTCACAACTGAGAGTATGTAAAGATTTAGAAAGGAAGCAAGTTTATAAAAAGAAAAGAGGCACAATATGAGCCCAAAGCTGAAAAGATGCACAATGTTTGCCAAAATTTGAAAGATACACACAGTGTATCAAAAATTAAAAGATGCATAAAGTGTGCCAAAAATTGATAAAAGAGGCACAAAATGAGCCCACAATGAGTTAGCTTTCTTTTCTTTCATATCTTTAAATCTTAGAAGAATCCATATACCAATTGATATCATCTTCACTTGCATTTGAAAATCATGATTCCTGATTCATCACTTTGCAATACTATTCTTTTAGATATATTTTTGAAAAGAAGTTGGAAAAGATCACATTTCCTTTCTAATTTATTTTTTGAATTAAAGTTTTGTTTAAAAAAACTTTAATCTGTAAGAAACTTGAGCTAGGGTTGACAATCGTTAATTTTCTAACCTTTCTGGGTTTTAGCTTTATTAATGCATTTTTTGTTGAATTTTTGATCTAATAATCGAGTAAAATTTTTATTCGATGTTGTTGATCGATTCTTCAAAAAAAATTTGTGTTTTTTATTGATTGCCTAATTTTTGTTATGTTTTGTTTGTCTTTTTATTATTCTTTTGATATATTTTCCTTCATGAAGCTTTCTTGATCATCCATCCTATCTCTGATTTTTGCCCAAATCATATTTTATGATATATATTGTACTGTACGATATTCATAAATATCACCACATATCTAATCACAGTGCATCCAACAGCTCATATTTATCAATCATTGGTGATCATACTATACAAACACCTACTTCATACTGTACAATCAACATAGCTGTATATATTGTACAGAATTAATTTGGCTGGTATGATTTTAAATATCATATCGTATTTTATGAACACATGTTCGTACTGCATGGTATTCCTAGTCAACGATAATCCAACTTGACTCCTCGGGTCAAACACCTTGTCTCTAATCATCCAGGATGATTCTAATCATACCGTATAATAGTCTGACTTTTTGATTGGATCAGACTGGATGAATTGATTGCACTAGATCATCCAGTATGATCTCAGGATAGCATTGTACGATCTTGCCGATTCTATTTAAATAAACCAACTTCAAGGTTCTTCTTCACTCAAACACTTACAATCTCCTTTCTTTCTCACTTGAGCTCTAAATCTTGGAAATGGCTGGAGGCAAGCATTCTCGTGCACTCGTCGAGAGTTCATCTTGACTCACTGTAGATCCTAGATTCTTTGAAGCCGCTAATGAAAGGCCTATCAGAGGTATAAAATGGCTGGATCACACCTTCCAAAATTGTCAACCAGAAAGTTTTGAACTTCTAGGTACTGAATCTTTTTTCCCACACCACTCTTGGCTTCATCCTCACACTTTCCTACTCATTTAATTCAGAACTTCTTTTTGAATTTTTTGTAAGTCCTCACATTAATAGTGAGGGTACTACCCTCCAATCTTACATTAATCAGAGACCTATCAAAATCACCTACCAAGACTTCCATGACTTTGTCTACCTTTTCACAACTGGTGAGAAGTTCACCATGTAGCTTCATACATTGCGCATAATTGGAACCAAGCAAACACTGTTCTTAGAGAATCCACTGTTAACTATCACATTCCTACTGTCAATACGTTAGTGCAAGATGTTAGAATCATCCAGTATATTCTTCACAACTCCATAATTTCAAAAGTTGGAGATCGGATCAATACTGCACCAGCTTTATCCTTAGCTACCTATTACATTCCGGCTCACATTAATTTTAATGCAACTAATCTTATAATATGATATCTTAAAAATCTAACCTACATTAAAGATCCTAGACACAAGAGAAAGCCTAATCTTGCCTAAGGATATCTCATTGCCTTTGTCCTAGAATCCAAGTATAATTTCTAATTTCTTACACCACCTGATCACCTCCCAGCCTTTTATTCTAATAGCTCCTTCCATGTCCTTCACATTGATCATCACCACAATGTTCGATATACTGACCGTGAGCCAGAGGAGGGAGAGAAAGAATAAGCTCAAGCACTTGCTCCTATCCGCCAGCAATGTTAGCTCGATCAACTTGTTCATAGGTTTGATCAGTGGGAGGCCCATTTTGACTCCAAGGTAGCTAAGCAGCAGTAGCAATATGAGAATGACTTAGCTTTCTTTGATCAGTACATAGCCCAGTAGTAGTAGTAGCAGCATGATCAAGATATTGCTTGGCTTGGAAATTAGTTTTCCTCGGTCCACCACCCACTACCTCCGCACCTCCACCTGATCAGGACTCCTCCTTGTTCTTATTTTTTCTATTTCTGTGATCATTATACTTTTGTTTTTTTTTTTAGTTTTTTATTAATTTGTTATTGTTTCCTCTTATTTTTGTGATCTTTATATAAAGAATAAGCCTGATCAGGAGTAACATGTGTTGGTAGCTTGTATTTTGTTTTAAAATATTTTAATTTCATATTTAACTATTAATTTTATGTGTTCTATTATTATGTTTTATTTTTCATTTAAAAATGTTTTTTGACACCTCCCCTATATTTAAAAAATTTTACTTAGTGAGGGGGAGCTTAGTGATTAGCAAAATAGTTTTGAATAATAAACCAATAATGTTTGCCATTATATAAAAGGAGAGATTATTACAAATCTGGACCCAAGTCTTATGATTTTGATGATAAAAATTATTATTAGATTTCTCATTATGCTAATTAAATTTATTGTATATCTATTTTTGCTCTGCTCACTAACATTTCAGGTCTACTATTCACTTGTAACTTTGATCAGCTCAAGATATGGAAGACTAGGATTAAAGTCTACATTTTCAGTCTTTTTATACTTTTTACCTTTCTTAAGTCAATCATATATTCTGGTGGATCCTAAAGCTAAGTAACATTGCACACACACACTCAAAGGGGTGAGTTAGTGAGTTAAGAAAAAGTTCTATTTTTTTAACTAATCATACAGTATGATTTAGATCGTACTGGATGATCAGTTAAAAGAAAACCCAAATTAGGACACCTTTATTTAGAAAAAAAATGGTACTCTCCTGATATTTTCAACGGCTCTATGTTCTCCTCTGGTGATTCTGAGGTGATTCTAGGGTTTGCTAGCCGCGATTGATTCCTCTTCACTATGGATCCCTTTTCTCTTCTTCCTTTGATTTTGATTTTGGTTTGCTACTTTCTCATTTTGTTTTGTGTTTTTGGTTTGTCCTTTGCTCAATTTTTTTGAGGTTTAGGGTGATGACGATGTCATCATCATCGTACCCTGGACTCACCTTAAATGTGGTTGGTTCCTCCCTCTCCTTTAAGGATGTTCTTACTGGTAGTTCCTCATCAGTTTCTAAGGTGGAATTCATTCACTCGACTTTCAAGGGGTTGCCGGCTTTATTGATTGATGACAAGGTAATTTCTAATCTTGCTGCCCACTTCTCTTTTACTCTGGTTAGTAAATTTATTCTGCATAGGCCTAATCTTGATATTATCCCAAAGTTTTTTCTGAACCTCAGACTTTTAGGCTCGTTTATTATGGGATTGATGGATCAATGTCATGTTGCGATTAAGCTTTCAAATGACCTTGATTATAGTAGAATTTTTGCTAGAAGAACTTACTACATTCAAGGCTGTCAAATACGGTTATTGAAATGGACTCCTAATTTTGATGTGCATGAGGAATCCCTGATTGCCCTGGTTTGGATTTTGTTTCCTAATCTAAGGATTCACTTCTTTAATCAACAGATTTTGTTTGCTTTAGCTTCAATTTTTGGTAGACCTTTACAGATAGATCAGGCGACTGTATCCATAACACGTCTATTTTTAGCGAGAGTTTTGGTTGAATTGGATATTTCAAAGAAACATCCAAAAGAAATTTGGATTGGTTCTGAGCTTAATGGCTACCAACAAAAAGTTGATTTTAAGAATCTATCATTATTTTATACTTACTGTAAAATGCATGGTCACTGTAATTGCTGAATGCTTCATTCTACATCCTCATTTATGGAAAAATAAAGAGACCCAAAAGATTTAGAAGGAAAAAAATTGACTAATACTATGCAGGTAAGCCCTCAGGAACAAATTTCTCTACAGCAGCTCATTTCCAAGGTTCCTATACTCGAAAATGTAATTCATGAATCACTGGTTCCTGTAGAGGATGGCTTTAAAGGAGACGATGCTATACAATCCCCCGTCGCTCTCATTATAGCCTGTAATCTCATTCCTGCTGGCTTTGATAATTTGGATCATGAAACAGTGGCTATCAAAAAAGTGGATCAAATGGATGTCATGGTTATTGAGCATAACAACACTTCTAGTTCCCTGAAAACTCCTTCTTCTATTTTTTTAAAATCTTTTGAAATTGATCATGTTGTGGGTAGTACTAATATTATTTCTCATGTGACTCTTAATAATACTGACAATGTGAAGGATACTAGGGAGCAAAATCTTGAGGAAGGTGAATTTGTTCAAGGTGTTTTGGGAAATTGCTTGACAAACTAAGGTAGTCATCGGGAAAAGGATTGTAAGTACTCCCATACTTTATCCCATAACAGTGAATCAAATAATGAACATGACCATTCTGAGAATGGAAATGAAGAAAGGTGTGATGATTTCTGTGATTTCACTACTACCCCATCGAGGAAAAGTAAGAAAAACAAAAATATTGTGTTGCAATCACCTAGAATGACACGATCACAAACTTCCCTTTTACATTCTAATGTTTAAGTCTATTATTTGGAATGTGAGAGGCATTGGTTGTCTTTCTACTAGAATTAGAAATAAAATTTTTGCTGTATTCATAGTATTTCTTTGCTTATTTTGATTGAATCTCTTATTTCTCATACTAAGTTGGATAATACGGTTCAGTACTTGGGCTTTAATCATGGTATGGCCAATGTTTGCAACAAAATTTGGGTTCTTTGGAAGGATCCTTTGGTGATTAATATTGTGGGTGATTTTACCCAAGTGATTCATTGTAGTATTGATAATTTGCATTATAACTATTTTGCTTCTTTTGTCTATGCTGCTTCTTTCCATATTAATAGAAGGATTTTGTGGGATCAACTTAACCATTTTCCTGCCTCTATTAATTCCCCCTAGTTATTGGGAAGGGATTTTAATACCATTTCTACCATGTCGGAAAGACTTGGGGGCTCCAGGCCTCTTTTTCATTCTATGGATGATTTCAATAACATGATCATAGGTTGCAATCTCATTAATATTAGGTATACTGGCAACAATTTCACTTGGAATCATGCTAATCTTTGGCAAAGGTTGGATCATGTGCTTTTTAATGATAGTTGGATAAATTCCTTCCCCTCCACACATGTTGAGCACCTTGGTAGAACCTTATATGACCATTCTCCATTACTTATTTCTTTATAGTTGAATTTCCCTTCCCTTGCTATTAACTTCCATTTTTCAGAACATGTGGCTTCTTGATTCTTCCTTTATTGATGTTGTTAAAGATAATTGGCAAGCTCCTCTTCACCCGAATAATTCTATTTTTGGCATGAATCATCTTTGGCTTAAGTTGAAGAGGTTAAAATATAAAATCAATTGGTGGAATAGGATTGTATTTAAAAATGTTTTTACTAATATCATTGAGGTTGAGGAGAAGGTTAATTCCTTGGATCTCCTATGTCAACAATCACCTTCTGATGATAATATTTCCCAGTTGCAATAAGCCAATAACTCTCATTTTACCATACAAGTCCAGGAAGAAACTTTTTGGAAATAGAAAGCTTCCTCAAAACATCTTACCGATGGTGAAAATAATACTAAGTACTTTCATTCTCTTGTTAAGAGGAATAGGGCTAGAAATTGGATCCATAAAATAAACTTTGCTGATGGTTCTTCCATGAAGAATGTTGAGGAGATTGCTTTATCTAGTGTGGAATTCTTTAAGGGGTTATTTAATAAATCTTTTAATCCTGCTCCTATCGACACACCCAACATTATTTCTCACCTCATTAACTAGGATGAAAATCTGGCTCTTACTACCTTTCCTACTTTGGAGGAAGTTAAGAAGACGGTCTTTGATTTGAATACTGAGTCTGTTGCTGGTCCGAATGGCTTTACCACTAAAATTTTTCAAAAAACTTGGGATATTATTCACAATGATCTTTTTAATGCTATTTCTGATTTCTTTATGAGTTATGCTATTCCTAAATTCTTTTCTTCCACCTCTATTGTGCTTATTCCTAAAATTACTGGAGTTTGCAATTGGAATGATTTTAGACCTATCAGTCTTTGTACCTTTTTTAGTAAGCTGATCTCCAAGATACTTTTGAACAAACTTTCTCCTTTACTTTCTAAAATTATTGCTCCAAACTAAACTGGCTTCACCCTAAGTAGATCCATTTTGGATAACATTTTACTTGCTTAATATCTTGTGCATGACTTGGATGTTAGGGTGCCTAGTGGTAACATTATTTTTAAGCTGGACATTGCCAAAGCTTATGATAACATCAACTGGAATTTCCTTTATCATGTTTTGAGTTTATTTGGTTTTAACAATGATTTTGTGAACCTCATTAAAACTTTTATTGAAAATTATTTTTTCTTTGTTATTATTAATGACAAAAGCAATGGTTTCTTTAAGTCTTCCCATGGGTTGAGACAAGGTGATCTTATCTGTCCTGCTCTTTTTATTATTGCTTTGGAATTTTTATCTAGAGGTATTTCCAATCGTTTTGAGAATTATCCCATGAAATATTACAGAACTTTGGGAGGTTTTCCTATTTCTCACCTATATTTTGCTGCTGATGATGTTATCATTTTTTTGAATGCTTCTTTTAACAGCATTAAGAGACTCATGAGTTTGTTGAACAAATTTGAAACTTTTAGTGGTTTCTCTATAAATAAAAATAAGAGCTATTTTATTATCTCTAACAAGGTTTCTCATAATAGGCTGCTTGCTATTAAGAATAGTATTGGCTTTACCAAAGCTTCTTTACCCATTAAGTATCTGAGGGTTCCTCTTTACAAGGGTATGAAACAACTCTTCTTTTTGATTATCTTATTTCTAATGTTCATAATAAACTCTACTCATGGAATTCTAGTTTTCTTAGCTTTAGAGGTAGACTTACCCTTATTAAAAGTGTTTTGTGCTCTTTACCTGTATATATTTTTCAAATTTTATAACCTACCCATGCTGTGTGTAATAGGATTGAGAAACTTATTAATAAGTTCTTTTGGCATGGTTCCAGTGAGAATTGTAAAGTGATTTGGTCCTATTGGCATAATTGTTGTGGTGTGTTGGAAGAAGGGGCTTTGGGCTGTAAGACTATATGGGATTTATCTAATGCTTTCTCTTATAAACTGTGGTTTAATTTTTGTTCCAAACTTTCTCTATGGGCTAATTTTATGACTGATAAATATTGTGCTGGTAAGCATCCCACTATGTGCATTTATAAGAAGGGTGATTCTAAGGTTTGGAAAAGGTTGTGTAATATTAAGTGGAGTGCTGAGCCCCTCAAATGGGGTTTAGGCAAAGCTATCCTTTTCCTCTAGCAAGATCAGTGGATGGATGGCCGGTCCATAGAATCCTTGATTTACTCTTCCTCTATGTCTACCACTAAAGTTGATGCTTTTATTTCTAATAATATATGGGATTACAATAAACCGACTGAAATTATTTTGAAAACTGTTATTTTTAGAATTTTGAATCTGCCTATTAATATTGATGCTGAGGACTTATTATTATGTGATTTATCTTATAATGGTATGTTCTCCTTAAAAAAAGCCTGGCATGATTTTAGGGAGAAGCTTGGTGTAAAAAAAATTTACTCCATGATTTGGCATAAGAGTATACCTAAGACTATCTCTATTTTTGTTTGGAGAATCATGCATAATTATATTCCTTCTGATGATAATTTGAGAAAGAGAGGTTTTACTATTACTTCCAAGTGCCAATGTTGCTTTCACGAAGAGAATATGCATCATATCTTAATCTCTGGTCTAATTGCTATTAAAACCTGTCTTATTTTGATGATATTTTCAAGTTAAACAAGTTTAGCGCTCATATTTCTATTAACACTTTACTTAATTATTGGTTCATTTACTCTAAAGGGCATATTAGAAAAGTTATTCCTTCTCTTATATTGTGGTTTTTGTGGCTTGCTAGAAATAATTCTATTTTCAATAACTATAAGATGGACTCTCACTACATTATTAGTAGTATTAAAGATAAGGTGTGCAAGCTCTTTACTATCAACCTTTTGTCTTCCAAGAATTTTAAGAATTATTTTTTCATGGCTCCTAGTTTTGGCATAGCTTTGTAATATCAAAGTACTTTAGGGGACCCTAAGTTGGGGTAGTGGATCAAACCACTTCGGAATATTTAAAAGTTAATTGTTGATGGGGCGGTGAAGAATAGCTCTTATGGATGTGGTGGGATTATTAGGGATACACAAGGTAACTTGGTTTTGGCCTTTGCTTTCCGTTTGGAGAAGTGATCGGTGGTGGTGGCTGAACTCGCTGCTATTCTTAATGGTCTTAAAGCTTATATTTCTCTTGGTATTACAAATATTTGGATTGAGGTGCATGCTGTGTCTAGTATCCATTTCCTGATGAGGCAAACAGAGAGTATTTGCAATCCGGATCTTTTCTACCTTATCCATAAGATTAATTAGCTTTTAATTTTTGTTAACTTTACTATTACTCATGTCTTTAGGGAAGGGAACTCGTGTGCTGATTTTCTTGCTAATTTGGGGTGCAATTTGGATGTTATCACTTATTTCTCTATTACTAATTTACCTAATCTTCTTAAAGGTATGATTAGGTTAGATAAAATAGGCTTACCGCATGTTAGAGTTTAGGTGCTTTTTTGCTCTTTTATTCCCTGTCTTTTTTTCTGTTGTTTTGCCCAGTGTGAATTTGGTTATTTTTGAGGCCATCAGCTTTGTCTTTTATCTGATGTAGTAGCATTTAGATTGGGGCTTGAGCAATGATTACAATTTTTCTTACCCTGAATTTTACCCCTATTGTTGCTCTTATATTCATGGGAGCCTTATGTTAGGTTGGCTGTGCTGGTTGCTGTTGAAGGGGTGCTAGACAGATTGGCCCAGCTGGTTGCATTTTTGGGTTTCTCGGATTTCTACTTCTTGATGTTGAGGGGGTGCTGGATGGGATGTCCCAACTGGTTGTATTTTTGGGGGTATGTTGTTGGATGGTTTATGGGGTGCCCCCTTTATTTGGTTTTCTTTCTGGTTGGTTTCGGTTGTTATTTTCTTTCATCCTATAACTACTCACTCTCTTCTAGGTTATGGAAGGTTTTTTTTGCTGCCAACTTAGTTGTGATGGCCTATTGTCTGCTAGTGCTTTCCTTTACTCAATTATGCTGCATCTCCTTATGCTTGAGCGAGTATGGGTTTAGAATTGAGTGGCATTGGGGTTATAATCATGATGGTTGCGGCAAGACTATCTTTCTAAGCCCTTTTGGCCCTGATTTCTTTGCTGGCTTTATTACCCCTTTTCTAGATTATTTTGGTTTTGTTGCTAGTTCTAGGAGATGGATTTGTTTCTGTACTGGCTTCTCCTTTGACTGTGGGCTCTGTCGTTTGTATTGTTGTGCTACTAGTTTTATCTGGTCTGGCTGGGTGGCTTTGAATTTGGATTGTAGGGGGTTAACTAATGCTTTATTTGTTATTATAGTTGGGTATTATGACACCGTGATCACTTATGTGGATGGGAAAATCTTTAGTTCCTATTTTGTTCAGTATCTTGGGTACCTTATCTTAACTAATATTTTTCCTTTATATTACATCCGTTATTTATCTTGTTTGGTTTTCCTTTGTTCTTGGTTGTTCTTGCAGGTTAAAGGGAAGGTGAAGTTGGTGGAGATTCTTTTAACTTTTGGAGAAAGATTGAGCTTAGTGATTACTTATTTGTCTTTCCTTTTTGGGTGCTATCCTCTAGCACCCCTAGAATGTTACTATGTGATTTTGTTAATTATTGCATTGGGGACCATCAGCTCTTAGGTTTTTTTTGAGATTTTTTGTAGCTCTTTCAAGCATTAGTGAGCTGAAGGTCCCCTTTAAGGACCTTGTAATCCTTTATTTTAATTAACATGCATGCCCTTCGTGGCCCCCCCCTCCCCCCAAAAAAAAAGAGTGATTAAACTAATTATATTGTTTGATCGATATTATACAACACGATTAGTTATAATCAGCTAAATAGCCACCAATCACAATTTAGGAAATATTTTAAGATTCAAATTTTATGTCTAATCACACCGTATGATATGTATCGTGTTGTATGATATATAATAATCATGCCTAAATTGATCCTATGATTAGGGGAACAATTATGATTAATTTGCTCGATCAAATCATATAGGATGATTTAACCGATCATACTGTACGACCTGATTCTTGTATGGGATGATAATTAATTATCACCCATCATACTGAATGATTATCCATATTATTTATACTAATCATTCTAGATGATTCTCTCAATCATACTGGATGATCAATTCATCTCCTTAAACTGATCGTACAAGGTCTATATCCCCACACAGTACTAATAGGAGTAATTTGAAGTAATCATCCAGTATGATCTTGGATCGTACTGGATAATCAGAGCCACCAGATTAAAATTTTGGGGTTTTTGAGAGGCTCTCTATTTAAGCTCTCCCAATATCTTATTTTAGAGACTTTTGGCTGCTAAGCATTTTTTGAGGGAGCAAAAAGGTACTTAGGAGAGCTTTGAGAGAAAGAAGAAAGGGAGAGTTCTTTTTGTGAGGGAGAGTTATGAGGATTCACAAGATTAATCCAAGAAAGATTCTTCCCCATCTTCTTCAAGCTTCTGCCTTGATCCTTTGGAGGCTCCAAGTAAACATTCTGCAACAACAGTCCCAGGTACTCTGCTTTCTCCAGGAGGGAGAAAAAATGATTCTAGGTTCTTTGCCTTCACCAGGAGGGTGAAAAATGATTCTAGGTTCTTTGCCTTCGTCGGGTTAGTGAAAAAGATTTTGTAAGGGCACCACTGAAAGTTCGATAGGGATGTTAATCCTTAGTGAACTAGTCCCGAGGCTAACTAAGAGGAGGGGTGAATTGGTTATTTAAAAATTTCACGAGGAACAGAAAATTTTTTTCAATACTTTACAGCGAAAACAAGTAAACAAGAACTAAAAGATCAATCACAGATATTCACCTAAGCAGTTAATATCAAAAAAAGTAAAGTGCAGAACAGAATCCGAAAAGCAAACCAGACTTTATAGTGGTTCGGTCAACTTGACCTATGTCCACTCCACGGAGCCTCCCCTCCGGGTATTGCACTAAACAAAAAGTGACTCTCCTTTTGCTCCCACAGCAAGGCGGAGAAGCCTGTACAAAAACCTCCTTTCTACCACCAGGTGAGGCAGAGAACCTAACCTCCTTTTGTTTCCTCCTGAAGCAGGCAGAGAACCTTTGGACTCCTTTTACTTCCACCTGAAGCGGGCAGAGAACCCCGGATCTTCTTGTGAACGATCCTCCCACAATGAACACCAACTAGACGAAAGACGACGAGCGGAGACGATGACTCTGATCCGTGCTTGGAGCAACCTTAGTGAATCCCTCACTAACTCCCCCTCACAAGATCCTTTCTCTCTCTCCTAAACTCTCTCTCTCTCTAGGGTTTCTCTAGAAAGGAAAATGGCAAAAAGATCTTTCTTGTTGAAAGAAAAAGATCTTTTATAGGAGGGCTTAAAATTTGCCCTAAATCTCAACTGGTCGACCAAGATCATCCAGGATGATCGATAGATCATCCTGTACGATCAGTTCAAAATCAGCTGCATCAGCTTGGACGATCTGGCTATCTGAACGACTAGTAGAAAAAATTGTTCATATCGTCCCATACGATCCTGCGATCGTCCGGGATGATTTGTGTAAATCGAGGAATATCGTCCAGAAGACAGTTCGGGTCGTCCAGAGCAAACTGTGCTGGACGACCAAAAAATGACTTGATTGTCCAGGACGATGAGGGTATCATCCTGTACGATTAGTTCAAAAAGTGCCAAAATCGTCCTGAGCACAGTTCGGGTCGTACAGCTGAAATGCACTAGACGATCATGATCGTCCAGGATGATCCTGCGATCGTCCAGGATGATATGATCGTATCAATTCACTCAAGCTCTCCCCCTGCGATCGTCCAGGATGACAGTTCGGGTCGTCCAGGATGATATGATGCGATCGTCCAGGATGATATGATCCTGCGATCGTCCAGGACGATCTGAACAAAAAATGAACAGAAACTCTAATTCACTCAAGCTCTCCCCCTGAGTGTGTGTGTGCAAGGTTACTTAGCTGGGGGATCTGTTACATTACAATTGACTCAAGAAAAAGAAAAATAGTACATTGGACACACTTGGACCCGATCTTGAGTTGGCTTGAGTTGCTCGTGATGTTTTGTGCCTGAAACGGGTTAGCCAAGTAAAACACAATAGACAACATGTTTGTCATCATCAAAACTAGATTTGCAACAATCTCCCCCTTTTTGATGATGGCAAACATATGTTCAGTAGTTTAAAAATACAAGAACTAGGAAATCAAAAAACAATTATATATATTTTTTAAATTTTTATTTAACAACCAAGCTAATATAGGAAACATAACACATAACAAAAACAGAAATGACTACAACTGACTCCCCCTTTTAACATCACAAAAAGGAGGAGGGTAAACAGAAAACATGAAACATCAGTACAAAATAGAAAAGAAAACAACTACAAAGCAGAACACTAAAATGGAGGTGGATCCTGATTGGACGGAGGAGGTGGCGGTGGTGGGTTGAAGTAATCGTGAATGGCTTGAAAGTGGGCTCCAATCCAGGCAATGTCCTGGTCATGCTACTGTTACTGCTGTGCAGCACAGTCAGTGAAGCGCTGAAGGTCCTCATCGTGCCGCTGCTCCTGGGCAACCACATAGGAGTCGAATCTGGCCTCCCACTGATCGAAGCGCTGCACCAGGTGGTCAAAAGGATAGGCAATGCGAAGGAAAGCAGGTGCATCGGGTGCAGCAGGAACTGGAATAGCCTCTTCCTCTTCCTCCTCAACATCCGGGGCGGGCTCCGGATGTAGTCAGGTGCTATGTAGGACATGGAAGGAATTATTGGTGAAAAAGGAAGGAGGGACATTTGGAGCTACGGGATACTGCAGGTCATATTTGGTTTCAAAGGCATAGGCAATGATATGTCCTAGGGCTAGATTGGGACGACGGCGATGACCTGGATCTCTAATAGTGGTGAGGTGCTCGATGTATCGAATAATAAGGTCAGTGGCATTAAATTCCCTATGGGCCAAGATGTAGTATATGGTCAAGGACAATAGTGAGGTGATGTGAATTCAATCCCCCCCCTTTGGAATGATGGAGGAACGAAGGACATACTGAATGGTCTGTGTGTCCTTAAGAAGGGAAGTGTAAGCATTGTCATGGTAGGGTGCGTTCGTATTGCAAAGGAAGTGATTGGCGACACTCCAATCATAGTCAGGGTCAGTGATAAGAGTGTGGAGTTTGTCGCCAGTGACAGAAAGTTGGAGAATATTATGAAAGTCCTGGTAAGTGAGTTCGACGGGACGCTGATTTACATACGAGCGGAGGGTGGAATAATCAGCAGAAATACACAAATTAGCAAAGAAAACTCGAAGAAGTTCCGTGCTAAAAGGAAAGGTGAGAGTCATGATAAAAGTGAGGGAGGTGTGTGCGAAGAGATCAAGAACAGGATAAGTAAGTGTGCGGGGATTTACTATTTTTAACTGTGTGATCCCCACCTCATGATAGCGCTCATAGGCAGCCTGATCGGCTGCATTGGGGAAGCGAGGATCAACAGGCCCCCGGGAGGAACTTGCACCCTTTTTCCACGAACGTTTGCCACCAGCCATTAGAAATCAACAGTGAAGGAAGGTAGAGGTAGATGTGTGAAAGAAAGGATGAAAAAACCTTAAGAATTCAGCTGTTTAAATAGAATTTATCCTGATCGTCCCGTACGATCGCGAGATCATCCAGGATGATAGGTGCAATAATTACGGTCAGGACGTTTGGTCAAAAAAGTGGTCTGATCATCCAGGACGATTAGACACAGGCGATCGTCCTGAGAAGTCAGGCTGGACGACCATTGACGAAAAGTATCATCCCGGATAATTAGGTGGATCGTCCAGGACGATATGCAATAAATATGTCGGACAGGCCGAATTCAAATCGTCCAGCGGCTTGACATGTGGATCGTCCAGGACGATAAGGTGGATCATCCAGGAAGATGGCCAATAATTGGTGCAATATCAGCCGTTTGATCAGATCAGGAAGATATGGATCATATCGTCCAGGACGATTCATAGATCGTCCAGGATGATCACCAATAATTGGGTTTCTCAGCAGTAGGATCAGACTGGGGACAGGTTTTGAACGGATCGTCCAGGACAATTTATAGATCGTCCAGGATGAAGAGGATTGTCAAGGACGATTGGGGAATTGTCCAGGATGATGTGAAGAAAAATAGAAAAAGATGAAGGATAGATGTGACAGATCAGGATCCTAAAGACACAATCACGAAACTAAAATAAAACAAAAACGAATAAAACTCACAACGAAAACACATAAAAGTAACATTTTTTTTATCAAACTGCTCCAGTGAGTCAGAATTTATCCTTGATTTCAGATTCAAAAACCACTAAGGAGACGATTGATAGCATTAAAAACCAGAAAAAGTTAGAAAAATCGACTTTCGTAACTCCCACCTCGGGCACGTCATCAATGCAAATCTCTTTTAAAATAAAAATCCAATTCAGAAGAAAAGAAATTAGATTTGAAAAAAGATCATTTCAAACTTTGTTCCAGAAAAATATCTGATATAAAAGTGTTACAAAGTAATAAATCAGAAATCAAGATTTTCAAACACAAGCTTTTGAAAATATTAAGTGGCGCACGGATTTTTCTAAGACATTTAACAATCGGAAAGGAAAGAAAGCTTGGTTGGGCTCATTTTGTGCCTCTTTTTCAATTTATTTGGCGCTTTGCGCTCTTTTCATTTTTGATACACTTTGTGTATGTTTTAGTTGGCGACATTTCGCATCTTTTCAGCTTTGGTCTCATTTTATGCCTCTTTTTCAATTGATTTGGTGCACTGCGCATCTTTTGTAAGCTTTCTTCTATTCATAATCATTAAAGAGTCTCAGCTGTGAAATTATCTTCCAGATGTAGGAAACTCTCTCCACAATAAGGAAGAGTAATTCACAAAAGAAAAGCTATATGTCGTATGATAAGTGCAATCACTTGGTTTAGAAAATCATAACAATGAGTCAAGACTTTGAAAATACTATTCATATGAGGTAGATTACTATAGGAAGATAAAACAAATCTCAATTTCAAAAACTAATATTTTAATTTTGAAGAAGATTTTTATCCAAAAGAAACAATACACCACAAAAGGAGTTAGAGGAAGAGAAACAATCATCAATGTTTCTTCTCTTTAACAGATTCAGTGGAATCAATCACTGCTTACCAGCTTCCAAATAAAAACAAGGTAAAACTCTTAGTCAGAAATTCAGTTTAGCAGAAGTAGTGAGCAGTGATCTGATTTTGAAAAGCATAAAATAATAAATAAATGAGATGAACCAGTGAATAAAAAATAGGTAGAAAATCACATCAAAGTAAATACTCAAATCAAACTAACAGCAAGGCTAACACAGAAATCAGCAGACGAAGAAATAATAAAAACAACTGAAAGCAAATAAGCAAATCAAAAAGCTAACTAACAAAAATAGAATAACAATCAGAAACAATCAGAAATTAGTAGTCATCAGACTCAAGCATTTATATCAATCACTCCTGATCTGGTCCTCAAAATGCTGAATGAGTCAAAGGCCAGTGGTTTACTGAATATGTCAGCCAGCTGATTTCAGTTGCTACATGATGTAGCTCAATGTCCCCTTTTGTAACATGGTCCCTAATGAAGTGATGCCTTATATCAATGTGTTTGGTTCTAGAATGTTGGATTGGATTCTTAGAGATACAGATGGCACTAGTATTATCACACAGAACTGAAATTGTGCCCACAGGTAATTCTAAATCCAAGACTTGATGCTTCAACCAAAGAACTTGGGCCACACAACTCCCTAAGGCAATATACTCAGCTTCAGCAGTGGAAAGTGCAACTGAGTTCTATTTTCTACTGGACCATGAGACTAAAGACTGTCCTATGAATTGACAAGTTCCAGAAGTGCTCTTTCTATCCACCCTACACCCCGCAAAGTCAGAATCAGAATATCCAATGATCTCAAAAGAGGTGTTGTGCCTAGGGTACCAGATTCCTAGGTTTGGGATCCCTAAAAGATATCTAAGAATTCTCTTAATAGCAGTCAGGTGGGACTCTTTAGGATCAGCCTGAAACCTAGTACAAAGACAGACACTAAATATGATATCAGGTCGGCTAGCAGTCAGGTAAAGCAGTGATCCTATTATTCCTCATACTTCTTCTGATCAACAGATTTTCCACTTGAATCCTTATCTAACTGAACAGAGGAGCTCATGGGAGTATTGATTGGCTTGGCTTTGTCCATTTCATATTTCTTCAAAATGTCCTTAGTGTATTTAGATTGATTGAGAAAGGTTCTATCATCCATTTTTCTTATGCTAAACCCCCAAAAGTAGGACAATTCTCCCATCATACTCATCTCAAACTCCTTATTCATTGTTTTAGAGAACTCATCACATAAATATTTATCAGAAGATCCAAAAATTATATCATCAACATAGATCTGGATAATGAGTAAGTCATCCCCTATTCTCCTCAGAAAAAGGGTGGTGTCTACGCTCCCCTTAACAAGCTCTAGGTGCCTGTTTCAATCCATATAAGGCCTTTTTTAATTTGTAAATATGATTCAGATATTGGGAACTCTCAAAACCTGGGGGTTATTCTACAAAAATATCCTTTTTTATTACCCCATTTAAAAAGGCACTCTTGACATCCATTTTAAACAGCTTAAATCCCTTATAACAGGCAAAGGCTAGTAGCACTCTGATGGCTTCCAATCTAGCTACAGGGGTAAAAGTCTCCTCAAAATCAATCCCTTAAATCTGATTATACCCCTTAGCCACCAATCTTGCCTTATTCCTAACCACCACACCATAATCATTCATCTTATTCTTAAAGACCCACTTGGTTCCCACAATACTTTGATTTCTAGATCTTTCTACTAACTCCCAAACATCATTCCTAACAAATTGATTCAATTCTTCCTGCATAGCTAAAATCTAAAACTCATCCGAGAGGGCTTGATTGATGTTGGTGGGTTCAGTTATTGAGATATAGGCAGAATGGTTTACTTCCTTCCTAAGTCCATGCCTAGTCCTAACACCTTCAGAAGGGTCTCCTAAGATCAGTTCTTTAGGATGACTCGAAGAATATCTCTAATCTCTAGGTAGTGTGGTTTGAGGTTCTACCCTCTCCTCCAGATTTGCATTTCCAACTCCTTGGGTAATTTCCTCTACCTCTTCTTCTTCCTCAATTCTATTCACCTTAGGATCAGATTCATCAAACACCACATGGGTTGTCTCTTCCACCACCAAAGTCCTTTTATTGAACACCCTAAAGGATTTCCCCACACTAGAATAGCCTAAGAACACTCCTTCATTAGATTTGGGGTCAAACTTTCCTAGGGATGATTTCCCGTTGTTCAGAATAAAAACCTTACAGCCAAAGACATGGAGGTGGGACAGGTTTGGAGTTCTACCCTTAATGATCTCATAAGGTGTCTTGTTCAGTTTTGATCTCACATTTATCATATTCAGCACATAACAGGCAGTGTTCACCGCTTCAGCCCAGAAGTATTTTGGAAGTGAATACTCAGCAAGCATGGCTCTAGCGGCTTCCACTAAGGTCCTGTTCTTCCTTTTAGCAACCCCGTTCTGCTGAGGGGGTCCTAGGAGCTGAAAAATTGTGACTAATCCCTTGCTCCTCACATAAACTTTCAAACTTCACATTCTCAAACTCTCCACCATGATCACTATGAATAGTCAGGATCTCACAACCTAACTTCCTCTGAATCTAAGTGGAGAAGGGCTTAAACTCATCAAATGACTCAGATTTATGTGACAGAAATTTAATCCAAGTGAACCTCGAGTAGTCATCTACAATCACAAATCTATAAACTTTCCCCCCTAAGCTGGCAGTGCTAATGGGTCCAAAGAGGTCCATGTGAATAACTTCTAAAGGTCTAGAGGTGCTAATGTCCTTAACAGATTGAAAAGATGACTAGACTTGCTTTCCTAACTAACAGGCATCACACAGGTGATCCTTAGTGAACTTAAGCTTGGGCACACCTCTAACTAAGTCCTTTTGGGTGACTCTCCTAAGGGTTTTCATACTAGCATGACACAATCTCCTATGCCACAACCAAGACTCATCAGCAGTAGTTTTTAAGCAAATTGAATTTTCAGATTTAATGCAACATACATCCAGCTTGTAGACATTGTTGATCATTTGCCCCTGCAAAATAACTTTATCATTTAAGCTTAAAATGCAGCCAGTGGGTAGGAATTTGATGCTGTATCCTTTGTCACAAAGTTGACTGATGCTCAGCAAATTATGTTTCAGTCCATCTACAAGCAAAATATTATCAATCATAAAATTCTTTGAATCACCAATTATACTTGAGCCTACCACCCTCCTGGTGGTGTTATCTCCAAGTGTAACCTTGCCTCCAGCCCTGGCCTCCAGTGAAATGAACTGATTTGCATCTCCAGTCATGTGTCTAGAACATCCGCTGTCCAGGTACCACATGCTCTCACGAGGTCTTGTGTGAGAGCACTCCTACAAAAATATCAAACTTCAGTCTTAAGAACCCAAACAGGTTTGGGTTCCTTTTTATGAAAAGAAGAATGCAATGCATGCGTGCTGTGCTGTGAAACAGGGAGTTTGGGCCTCCATACCCAATGTGTACTATGATGAACCGTAAAAGTGTGGGAAATATGTCCTAACATGCCACATGAATAACATCTAACACCAGGAAAAGGGTTTACTAATCTACGTGAGTGATAGTGCCTCTTCCTAGGTGTATATGAAACATGCTTTGATGAACTTGAAACAGATTTTTCAAAAGGTGGCGATGCATAAAATTGAGCAAAAGTAGGAGGTGTTTGGTTTTTCTCAAAAGCACTAATTTTCACTTTCAAAAATTCATTCTCTTTCTTTAAGCTTGCAATTTTAAATTTTAAAGCTCCATTGCTACTTTCTACTTCACATGCCATGGTATCTAATTCTTTAAAAGCTCTCTCCAAATCAACATGAGTGGTTTTCAGTGAATCATGTACAGTAACTAAATCAAAATATTTCTTATTCAATTCATCAAACTCATCAAGTAAAGATATATGATTGCTATCAACAGTGGAATGATCCTTAATCAAAATATCATGATCTTTTTGCAAAGTCAAGTACTCCAATTTTAAGTCAGCATGGCTTTTCTTGAGCTTCCTATACGATGCATGAATTTTTTCAGATACTCCAAGTAATTGATCATAAGTAAGCTCACATACCTCTTCCTGGTCTGACTAACCAGGGTGATCATCAGCCATCTGACACAAATTTGTTTCCTCCTCTTCAGCTTCAGTCTCAGAGGAGTCGGATACAGAGTCTGCCCAGAACGTCTTTTGTATCAACTTCTTGTCCTTTATGAACTTTGGTTTCTCCTCACCCTTCTCCTTGCTTGGGTGAGCCTTGTGTGTAGGATAATCCACCTTTATGTGTCCAGGCTTCCTGCATTCAAAACAAACAGATTCAGATGAACCTTTAAAGTTTCTACTGGTCTTACCTTTGTTCCACTTTTGAAAAATCTTATTCTTCTTCCTTAGAAAGCTCTTGAATTACCTTGTAATTAAGGTAACATCATCGCTATCAGACCCGGAAGTGCTAGCATCTAAATCTTTAGCCTTTAGCGTCACTATCTTCTCCTTCTTTCATTCACCTGCATCAAGTTATCTTTGGTTCACCCCTTGCTCGTAAGCAATGAGTGATCCAAGTAAGCTGTCAATAGAGTAAGTATTTAAATCTTTAGATTCTGTGATCGCAGTAATCTTAGCATCGTATGAAGAAGGCAAACATCTAAGAATCTTGTTCACTCTTTCGTAATTAGTTAGTTCTCTTCCTAGAGCATGCAAAGAGGTAACGATTTGAGTGAACCTTGTGTACATTTCTGAAATCGTCTCACTAGGTTTCATGCGAAAAAGTTCATAATCATGTAACAAGATATTTAACCTAGATTGTTTGACTTCAGTTGTACCTTCATATATTATACATAATCTATCCCAGATTTCTTTACCCGTTATACAAATAGAAACACGCATATAGTCTTCAGATTTTAAAGCACAAAAGAAACAGTTCAAAAATTTTACATTTAACTGCACTAAATCACGATCATCAAAAGTCCAATCTGTAAATGGGAGTTCAGTTTTAATACCGTTAACAAGTCTATGTGGTGCTTCATAACCATCTTTAACTAATATCCACATACGATAATCGATTGATTGAAGAAATGTAGACATGTGTGTTTTCCAAAAATTAAAAGGAATGTTATCAAACAACGGTGGTCTTGTAATAGAATAACCTTCAATAATATTATGATTGTTATAGTTAGCCATGGATTAAATTCAAAAGTTTTTAAATTTAAATTTTGAATCCCGCTCTGATACCACTTAAAAGTTCGATAGGGATGTTAAGCCCTAGTGAACTAGTCCCAAGGCTAACCAAGAGGGGGGGGGTGAATTGGTTATTTAAAAATTTCATGAGGAACAGAAAAATCTTTTCGATACTTTGCAGCGGAAATAAGTAAACAAGAACTAAAAGATCAATCACAGATATTCACCTAAGCAGTTAATATCAGAAAAGTAAAGTACAAAATAGAATCAGAAAAGCAAACCAGATTTTATAGTGGTTCGGTCAACTTGAGCTACGTCCACTCCCTGGAGCCTCCCCTCCAGCTATTGCACTAAACAAAAAGTGACTCTCCTTTTGCTCCCACAGCAAGGAAGAGAAGCCTGTACAAAAACCTCATTTCTACCACCAAGTGAGGCAGAGAACCTAACCTCCTTTTGCTTCCTCCTGAAGCAGGTAGAGAACCTTTGGACTCCTTTTGCTTCCACCTGAAGCGGGCAGAGAACCCCAGATCTTCTTGCGAACGATCCTCCCACAACGAACACCAACTAAACAAAAGACGACGAGCGGAGAAGACAACTCTGATCCGCGCTTGGAGCAACCTTAGTGAATCCCTCACTAACTCCCCCTCACAAGATCCTTTCTCTCTCTCCCAAACTCTCTCTCTCTCTAGGGTTTCCCTAGAAAGGAAAGTTGTAAAAAGATCTTTCTTGTTGAAAGAAAAAGATCTTTTATAGGAGGGCTTAAAATTTACTCTAAATCTCAACTGGTAGGCCAAGATCAACCAGATCGTCCTGTACGATCAGTTCAAAATTAGCTGCATCAGCTTGGACGATCTGGCTCTTCTGGATGATCAGTAGAAAAAATTATTCATATCATCCCATACGATCCTGCGATCGTCTGGGACGATTAGTGTAAATCAACAAATATCGTCCAGAAGATAGTTCGGGTCGTCCAGAACAAACTGTGCTGGACGACCAAAAAATGACTTGATCGTCCAGGACGATAAGGGTATCGTCCTGTACGATTAGTTCAAAAAGTGCCAAAATCGTCCTGAGCACAGTTTGGGTCGTACAGCTGAAATGCACTAGACGATCATGATCATCCAGGACGATCCTGCGATCGTCCAGGATGATATGATCATATCAATTAAGTATTAATTGCTTTCCTTAATTATCAGGCTAATTTAGGCATGATTGTACTGGATCGTCCAGGACGATACACGTGTCGTCCGGGACGATCAGACCAAATATCTAAAAATAAAAACTTGCCTAACTTGATCTGGCGGCTGATAATTTCTGATTTGAGCATATCGTCCCGTACGATCCAAATATCATCCATGATGATCTGCTTAATCAGACACACTTAACTTTGTCGCCCTAATTAGGGTTTCTTTTTTTACATGATCGTGCAGGACGATGTGAATATCGTCCAGGACGATCTGAACAAAAAATGAACAGAAACTCTAATTCACTCAAGCTCTCCCCTTGAGTGTATGTGTACAAGGTTACTTAGCTGGGGGATCAGTTACATTACAATTGACTCAAGAAAAAGAAAAATAGTACATTGGACACACTTGGACCCGATCTTGAGTTGGCTTGAGTTGCTCGTGATCTTTTGTGCCTGAAATGGGTTAGCCAAGCAAAACACAATAGACAACATATTTGTCATCATCAAAACCAGATTTGCAACAACCATTTTATTGTGGGGGCAAAAGAAGAGACACAACTTTTAGTGAAATACATAGAAAGGAGATTTTTAAGTAGTGGACATAGGTCAGGTTGGACCGAACCACTATAAATTTTTGTGTGTTTCTTATTATTCTGTACTTTTATTTTTTTATCTATTATGTGGTTGACAAACTCTAATATTTTATTATTATGAAATTAATCTGCTTTCGCATTAAGAGATTAAAGTGCTTATTTTTAGATATTAAAAAGGCTTCAAAAAAGATTTTTTATTTATTTAATTTTTTAAAAATAACTAATTCAACCCCCTCTTGGTTAGCCTCGGGCTAGTTCTTTGAGGTTTAACAACCTTCATAAACTTTCAAGAATCACCAACCAATTTTATAAGCTCCATCTGCGTTGTTATATTAGGCTCTGATTCATCCTCATATAGAAATTCATATCTTCCTCTGAGCTATAGTCCATGTTGCATATCTGGTTTTGATGATGACAAACATGTTTCCAGTGTGTTTTTCTTGGCTAATCAGTTTCAGGCACAAAAGACCGCAAGCTACTCAAGCCAACTCAAGATCGGGTCCAAGTGTGTCAAATGTATGATTTTTTTTCTTTTATTAAGTCAATTGTAATGTAACTGATTCCCTAGCTAAGTAACCTTGCACACACACACTCAGGGAGAGAGATTGAGTGAATTAGAGTTTCTATTAAAATTTTGTTCAGATCGTCCTGGACGATATCCACATCGTCCTGGACGATCCAGTTAAAACAGAAACCCTAATTAGGGCGACTAAGTTAAGAAGGACTGATTGAGCCGATCGTCCTGGACGATCTACGGATCGTACGGGACGATATTCCCAAATCAGAAAGTCTCAGCCGCCAGATTAAGTTAGGCAAGTTTTATTTTAAGTATTTTGGTCTGATCGTCCCGGACGATACGTGTATCATCCTGGACGATTCACTACAATCATGCCTAAATTAGTCTGGTAATTAAGGAAAGCGATTAATGTTTAATTGATACGATCACATCATCCTGGACGATCGCAGGATCGTCCCGGACGATCGTGATCGTCTTGTGCATTTCAGCTGTACGTCCAGAACTATGTACAGGACGATTTGGGGCCTTTTTGAACTAATCGTACCGGACGATTACCCTATCGTACGGGACGATCAAGTCATTTTTTGGTCGTCCAGCACAGATTTCTCTGGACGACCCGAACTGTCTTCTGGACGATTTCCTTCAATTTGAACTAATCGTCCCGGACGATCGCAGTATCGTACGGGATGATTTGAACAATTTTTTCTACTGATCGTCCAGAAGAGCCAGATCGTCCAGGCTGAAACAGCTGAATTTGAACTGATCGTACAGGACGATCTACCGATCGTCCTGGACGATCTTGGCCGACAAGTTGAGATTTAGGGCAAGTTTTAAGCCCTCCTTTAAAAGAACTTTTTCCTAGATTTGGAAATATCTTTTGCTGCCTTCCTTCCCTGAGAAATCCTAGAGAGAGAGAGAGTTGGGAGAGAGAGAAGAGATCTTGTGAGGGGGAGTTAGTGCGGGATTCACTAAGGTTGCTCCAAGCACAGATCAGAGTCGTCTTCTCCGCTCGTCGTCTGTCGTCTAGTCGGTGTTCTTCGTGGGAGGATCGTTCGCAAGAAGATCCGGGTTCTCTACCCGCTTCAGGAGGAAGCGAAAGGAGTTCGTGGGTTCTCTGCCCGCTTCAGGAGGAAGCGAAAGGAGTTCGTGGGTTCTCTGCCCGCTTCAGGAGGAAGCGAAAGGAGGTCGGGTTCTCTACCTCACCGTGTGGTGAAAAGGAGGTGTTTTGTACAGGCTTCTCCGCCTTGCTGTGGGAGCAAAAGGAGAGTCACTTTCGTTTAGTGCAATACCCGGAGGGGAGGCTCCGGGGAGTGGACGTAGGTCAAGTTGACCGAACCACTATAAAATCTGGTTTACTTTTCTGATTCAGTTTTGCATTTTACTTTTCAATATAAACTGCTTGGGTGAATATCGTTGGTTGATCTTTTCATTATTGTTTACTTGTTTCCGCTGCTAAGTATCGAAAAGATTTTTGTAGTTATCGTGAAATTTTTAAATAACCAATTCACCCCCCCTCTTGGTTCGCCTCGGGACTAGTTCACTAGGGCTTAACATCCCTTTCGAACTTTCAAGTGGTATCAGAGAGGGATTCAAAATTTCTGTTTAAAAACTTTTGAATTTGATCCAATGGCTAACTGTAACAATCGTAATACTGCTGAAGGTTATTCTATAACTAGACCACCGTTGTTTGATAACATTCCATTTGATTTTTGGAAAACACGCATGTCTACTTTTCTTCAGTCTATTGATTATCGTATGTGGATGTTAGTTAAGGACGGATACGAACCACCTTTTCGAATGGTTAACAATGTGAAAACTGAATTGCCGTTTGCTGATTGGACGTTTGATGATCGAGATTTAGCACAATTAAATGCCAAATGTTTGAACTGTTTCTTTTGTGCTTTAAAATCTGAGGACTATATGCGTGTTTCTACTTGTACAACGGGAAAAGAGATTTGGGATAGATTATGTATAACATATGAAGGTACAACCGAAGTCAAACAGTCTAGGTTAAACATCTTGTTACATGATTACGAACTTTTTCGCATGAAACCTAGTGAGACTATTTCAGAAATGTACACAAGGTTCACTCAGATTGTTACCTCTTTGCATGCTTTAGGTAGAGAACTTACCAACTACGAAAGAGTGAACAAGATTCTTAGATGTTTGCCTGCTTCTTATGATGCTAAGATTACTGCTATTACTGAATCCAAAGATTTAAACACTTACTCTATTGACAGCTTACTTGGATCACTCATTGCTTACGAGCAAGGGGTGAACCAAAGGCAACTTGATGCAGGTGAACGCAAGAAAGAGAAGACAGTGGCACTAAAGGCCAAAGATTCAGATGCTAGCACTTCCGGGTCTGATAGCGATGATGTTGCCTTAATCACAAGGCAATTCAAAAGCTTTCTAAGGAAGAAACATAAGAACCATCAGAAGTGGAACAAGGGTAAGTTCAATAAAAACTTTAAGGGTTCATCTGAATCGGTTTGTTTTGAATGCAGGAAGCCTGGACACATAAAGGCTGATTGTCCAACACTTAAAGCTCACTCAAGCAAGGAGAAGGGTGAGGAGAAACCAAAGTACAGAAAGGACAAGAAGCGGATTCAGAAGGCGTTCTGGGCAGACTCTGCATCCGACTCTTCTGAGACTGAAGCTGAAGAGGAGGAAACAAACTTGTGTCTGATGGCGGATGATCACCCTGGTCAGTCCGACCAGGAAGAGGTATGTGAGCTTACTTACGATCAGTTATTTGAAGTTTCTGAAAAGATTCATACATCGTATAGGAAGCTTAAGAAAACCCATGCTAGTTTGAAACTAGATTATCTGACTTTGCAAAAAGAGCATGAAGTGTTGATTAAGGATCATTCCACCATTGATAGCAATCACATGTCTTTACTAGATGAGTTTGATGAACTGAATAAAAAGCATTCTGATTTAATTGTTGAGCATAATTTGTTAAAAACAACGCATGTTGAATTAGAACTTGCTTTTAAGAAAGTGAATGATTTGGCATCTGAGTTAGAAAGTACTGATAGTGCAAAAACGTTTGAAATTGGAAGTTTAAACAAACACATTGAGTTTTTGAAAGTGAAAATCAGTTCTTTTGAAAAGAACAAAACACCGCCTACTTTTGAACAATTTTATGCACCGCCACCTTTTAAAAATTCTGTTGCAAGTTCTTCAAAGCAGGTTTCATACACTACTAGGAAGAGGCACTATCACTCACGACGTTTAGTTAATCCTTTTCCTGGTGTTAGATGTTTTTCATGTGGCATGTTAGGACACATATCACACACTTGTACTGTTCACCGTAGTACACATTGGGTGTGGAGACCCAAACTGCCTGTTGCACAGCACAGCACACATGCATCGCATTCTTCTTTTCATAAGAAGGAACCCAAACCTGTTTGGGTTCCTAAGACTGACATTTGATGATTTTGTAGGTGTGCTCTCACACAAGACCTCGTGAGAGCATGTGGTACCTGGACAGCGGATGTTCTAGACATATGACTGGAGATGCAAATCAGTTCATTTCGCTGGAGGCCAGAGCTGGAGGCAAGGTTACACTTGGAGATAACACCACCAGGAAGGTGGTAGGCACAGGTATAATTGGTGATTCAAAGAACTTTATGATTGATAATGTTTTGCTTGTAGATGGACTGAAACACAACCTGCTGAGCATCAGTCAACTCTGCGACAAGGGATACAGCATCAAATTCCTGCCCACTGGCTGCATTTTAAGCTTAAATGATGAAGTTGTTTTGCAGGGGCAAAGGATCAACAACGTCTACAAGCTGGATGTAAGTAGCATTAAATCTGATAATTCAATTTGCTTAAAAACTGCTGCTGATGAGTCTTGGTTATGGCATAGGAGATTGTGTCATGCCAGTATGAAAACCCTTAGGAGAGTCACCCAAAAGGACTTAGTTAGAGGTGTGCCCAAGCTTAAGTTCACTAAGGATCACCTGTGTGATGCCTGTCAGTTGGGGAAGCAAGTCCAGTCATCTTTTCACTCTGTTAAGGACATTAGCACCTCTAGACCTTTAGAAGTTCTTCACATGGACCTCTTTGGACCCATTAGCACTGCCAGCTTAGGGGGGAGAGTCTATGGTTTTGTGATTGTTGATGATTATTCAAGGTTCACTTGGGTTAAGTTTTTGTCACACAAATCTGAGTCATTTGATGAGTTTAGATCTTTCTCTACTTGGATTCAGAAGAAGTTAGGATGTGAGATTATTACCATCCATAGTGATCACGGAGGGGAGTTTGAAAATGAAAGATTTGGAAGTTTTTGTGAGAATCATGGGATTAGTCACAATTTTTCAGCTCCTAGGACCCCTCAGCAGAACGGGGTAGCTGAAAGGAAGAACAGGACCTTAGTGGAAGCCGCTAGAGCCATGCTTGCTGAGTATTCACTTCCAAAATACTTTTGGGCTGAAGCGGTGAACACTGCCTGTTATGTGCTGAATAGGGTGAATGTGAGAGTCAAACTGAACAAGACACCTTATGAGATCATTAAGGGTAGAACACCAAATCTGTCCCACCTCCATGTTTTTGGCTGTAAGGTTTTCATTCTGAACAACGGGAAGTCACCCTTAGGAAAATTTGACCCCAAATCTGATGAAGGAGTGTTCTTAGGATATTCAAGTGTGGGGAAATCCTTTAGGGTGTTCAATAGGAGGACTTTGGTGGTGGAAGAAACAACCCATGTAGTGTTTGATGAATCTGATCCTAAGGAGTCTAGATCTGAAGTAGAAGATGAAGAGATTGTTGAGGTTACCCAAGGAGTTGGAAATACAAATTTGGAGGAAAGGGTAGAACCTCAAATCCCATTGCCTAGAGATTGGAGATATTCTTCGAGTCATCCTAAAGAACTGATCTTAGGAGACCCTTCTGAAGGTGTTAGGACTAGGCATGGACTTAGGAAGGAAGTAAACCATTCTGCCTTTATCTCAATGACTGAACCCACCAACATCAATCAAGCCCTGTCGGATGAATTTTGGATTTTAGCTATGCAGGAAGAATTGAATCAATTTGTAAGGAATGATGTTTGGGAGTTAGTAGAAAGACCTAAAAATCAAAGTATTGTGGGAACCAAGTGGGTCTTTAAGAATAAGATGAATGATTCTGGTGTGGTGGTGAGAAATAAGGCAAGATTGGTGGCTAAGGGGTATAATCAGATAGAAGGGATAGATTTTGAGGAAACTTTTGCCCCTGTAGCTCGATTGGAAGCCATTAGAGTGCTACTAGCCTTTGCCTGTTATAAGGGATTTAAGCTGTTTCAAATGGATGTCAAGAGTGCCTTTTTAAATGGGGTAATTAAAGAAGATGTTTTTGTAGAACAACCCCCAGGTTTTGAGAGTTCCCAATATCCAAGTCATGTCTATAAATTAAAAAAGGCCTTATATGGATTGAAACAGGCACCCAGAGCTTGGTATGAGAGGCTTAGCACATTCCTGTTAGAAAGAGAGTTTGTTAAGGGGAGCGTAGACACCACCCTTTTTCTGAAGAGATTAGGAGATGACTTACTCATTGTCCAGATCTATGTTGATGATATAATTTTTGGATCTTCTGATAAATACTTATGTGAAGAGTTTTCTAAAACAATGAGTAAAGAGTTTGAGATGAGTATGATGGGAGAATTGTCCTACTTTTTGGGGTTTAGCATAAGGCAAATGGATGATGGAACTTTTCTCAATCAATCAAAATATACTAAGGACATTTTGAAGAAATATGAAATGGACAAAGCCAAGCCAATCAATACTCCCATGCCCTCCTCAGTTCAGTTAGATAAGGATTCAAATGGAAAATTTGTTGATCAGAAGAAGTATAGAGGGATAATAGGTTCACTGCTTTACCTGACTGCTAGCCGACCCGATATCATGTTTAGTGTCTGTCTTTGTGCTAGGTTTCAGGCTGATCCTAAAGAGTCCCACCTGACTGCTGTTAAGAGAATTCTTAGATATCTTTTAGGGACCCCAAACCTAGGAATTTGGTACCCTAGGCACAGCACCTCTTTTGAGATCATTGGATATTCTGACTCTGACTTTGCGGGGTGTAGGGTGGATAGGAAGAGTACCTCTGGGACTTGTCAATTCATAGGACAGTCGTTAGTCTCCTGGTCCAGTAGAAAACAGAACTCAGTTGCACTTTCCACTGCTGAAGCTGAGTACATTGCCTTAGGAAGTTGTGTGGCCCAAGTTCTTTGGTTGAAACAACAAGTCTTGGATTTAGGAGTACCCGTTGGCACAATTTCTGTTCTGTGTGATAATACCAGTGCCATCTGTATCTCTAAGAATCCAATCCAACATTCTAGGACCAAACACATTGACATTAGGCATCACTTCATTAGGGACCATGTTACAAAAGGGGACATTGAGCTACATCATGTAGCAACTGAAAATCAGCTGGCTGACATATTCACTAAACCACTGGCCTTTGACTCATTCAGCATTTTGAGAACCAGATTAGGAGTGATTGATATAAATGCTTGATTCTGATGACTGCTGATGTATTATCTTTCTGATTGGTATTCTGATTTCCTTTAGTTAGGTTTAGTTTTTTGATTTCTGATTTCTATTAGTTAGTTTTTGGCTTTGATTATTTACTTTCAGTTGATTTTATGTTTTTGCTGATTTCTATTTTAGCCTTATTATTAGTTTGATTTGAGTATTTACTCTGATATGATTTTATACTTTTTTTTATTCACTGGTTCATATCTTGCACTTATTGTTTTATGCTTTTCAAGATCTGATCACCGCTCACTACTTCTGGTGATCTGAATTTTTGACTGAGAGTTTTTACCTTGGTTTGGTTTGGAAGCTGATAAGCAGTGATTGACTTCGCTGAATCTGTTAAAGGGGAGAAACATTGATAATTGTTTCTCTTCCTCTAACTCCTTTTCTGGTGTGTAGTTTCTTTTGAATAAAAATCCTTTTCAAAATTAAAATGTTAGTTTTTGAAATAGAGATTATTTTATCTTCCTACAGTAATCTGCCTCATATCAATAGTGTTTTTCAAAGTCTTGAGTCATTAGTTTGATTTTCTAAATCAAGTGATTGCATTTATCATATGTTGTATGGGTTTTGTTTTGTGAATCGTTCTTCCTTACTACGGAGAGTCATCTCCTATGTCTGGAAGATAATCTCACAGCTGAGACTCTTTAATGATTATGAAAAGGAGAAAGCTTATAAAAGATGCGCAGTGCGCCAGATAATTTGAAAAAGAGGCATAAAATGAGCCCAAAACTGAAAAGATGCAAAATTGCCAAGTTGGATACACAAAGTGTATCAAAAATCAAAAGATGCGCAAAGCGCCAATCAATTTGAAAAAGAGGCACAAAATGAGCCCAACATAAGCTTTCTTTCCTTTCAGATTATTAAATGTCTTAGAGAAATCTGTGCGCCACTTAATATTTTCAAAAGCTTGAGTTTTGAAAATCCCGATTTCTGATTTTTTACTTTGTAACACTATTATATCAGATATTTTTCTGGAATGAGGCTTGAAAGGATTTCTTTTCAAATCTAATGTCTTTTATTCTGAATCGGATTTTTGTTTTGAAAGAAGTTTGCATCGATAAGGTGCCCGGGGTCAGAGTTACGAAAGTTGATTATTTCCAACCTTTTTGGATTTCAGCGCTGTCAATCGTCCTGTCATTGGTTTTTGAATCTAAAATCAAGGAGAAATTCTGATTTTCCTGTTTTGTTGTTGTTCTGTGTATGTTTTATTTTATGTTTTATTTCCGTGTTTATGTTTCTCCCTCCTCCTTTTTTGTGATGTCAAAAGGGGGAGTCAGTTGTAGTCGTGTCGTGTCTGTTTCTATTTTCTATTTCATGTTTTCTGTATTGTTTGAGCTGTTAAATGAAAATTAAAAAAAAAAATGTTTGTTTTGTTTGATCTGCTAGTTTACCTTTGTTTTCAGACTACTTTACAAATGTTTGCCATCATCAAAAAGGGGGAGATTGCTGCATATTTGGTTTTGATGATGACAAACATGTTTCCAGTGTGTTTTTCTTGGCTAATCAGTTTCAGGCACAAAAGACCGCAAGCTACTCAAGCCAACTCAAGATCGGGTCCAAGTGTGTCAAATGTATGATTTTTTTTCTTTTATTGAGTCAATTGTAATGTAACTGATTCCCTAGCTAAGTAACCTTGCACACACACACTCAGGGAGAGAGATTGAGTGAATTAGAGTTTCTGTTAAAATTTTGTTCAGATCGTCCTGGACGATATCCACATCGTCCTGGACGATCCAGTTAAAACAGAAACCCTAATTAGGGCGACTAAGTTAAGAAGGACTGATTGAGCCGATCGTCCTGGACGATCTACGGATCGTACGGGACGATATTCCCAAATCAGAAAGTCTCAGCCGCCAGATTAAGTTAGGCAAGTTTTATTTTAAGTATTTTGGTCTGATCGTCCCGGACGATACGTTATCGTCCGGGACGATTCACTACAATCATGCCTAAATTAGTCTGGTAATTAAGGAAAGCGATTAATATTTAATTGATACGATCACATCGTCCTGGACGATCGCAGGATCGTCCCGGACGATCGTGATCGTCTTGTGCATTTCAGCTGTACGTCCAGAACTATGTACAGGACGATTTGGGGCCTTTTTGAACTAATCGTACCGGACGATTACCCTATCGTACGGGACGATCAAGTCATTTTTTGGTCGTCCAGCACAGATTTCTCTGGACGACCCGAACTGTCTTCTGGACGATTTCCTTCAATTTGAACTAATCGTCCCGGACGATCGCAGTATCGTACGGGACGATTTGAACAACTTTTTCTACTGATCGTCCAGAAGAGCCAGATCGTCCAGGCTGAAACAGCTGAATTTGAACTGATCGTACAGGACGATCTACCGATCGTCCTGGACGATCTTGGCCGACAAGTTGAGATTTAGGGCAAGTTTTAAGCCCTCCTTTAAAAGAACTTTTTCCTAGATTTGGAAATATCTTTTGCTGCCTTCCTTCCCTGAGAAATCCTAGAGAGAGAGAGAGTTGGGAGAGAGAGAAGAGATCTTGTGAGGGGGAGTTAGTGAGGGATTCACTAAGGTTGCTCCAAGCACGGATCAGAGTCGTCTTCTCCGCTCGTCGTCTGTCGTCTAGTCGGTGTTCTTCGTGGGAGGATCGTTCGCAAGAAGATCCGGGTTCTCTGCCCGCTTCAGGAGGAAGCGAAAGGAGTTCGTGGGTTCTCTGCCCGCTTCAGGAGGAAGCGAAAGGAGTTCGTGGGTTCTCTGCCCGCTTCAGGAGGAAGCGAAAGGAGGTCGGGTTCTCTGCCTCACCGTGTGGTGAAAAGGAGGTGTTTTGTACAGGCTTCTCCGCCTTGCTGTGGGAGCAAAAGGAGAGTCACTTTCGTTTAGTGCAATACCCGGAGGGGAGGCTCCGGGGAGTGGACGTAGGTCAAGTTGACCGAACCACTATAAAATCTGGTTTGCTTTTCTGATTCAGTTTTGCATTTTACTTTTCAATATAAACTGCTTGGGTGAATATCGTTGGTTGATCTTTTCATTATTGTTTACTTGTTTCCGCTGCTAAGTATCGAAAAGATTTTTGTAGTTATCGTGAAATTTTTAAATAACCAATTCACCCCCCCTCTTGGTTAGCCTCGGGACTAGTTCACTAGGGCTTAACATCCCTTTCGAACTTTCAGTCCATTGCCGACACCTTCAGATTGGACTCAGAAGCCACCTTTATAGCTTATTCTTCTTTTGTTAGCACACCTGACATCATAGAGATGACTCGACATGTTTCCATAAGAAACAGATCTTCATTGACTTCCTTTGCTTCATCTATCTTAAGCTCTGATATAAATTTAACGAGCTTAATAGGATGCCTTACAATATGGTAATATTCATAAAAAATTTAAATAGCCCTTTGAGTGGCTGTCTTTTTCTCCTTGGTCTTCTTCAGCTTGGTTTTCTTTTTGGAGGATTTTACATTACCAAACTTTGATGTGCCACTTGGTTAGGGTGCTATTTGGAAGTAGATGCATTTATAACAAGCAACCCCTTCAAATTTATCGCTAACTCAGTAGGAGTCTTCCACTTGATACTAGGAACTCCTTCGAGTTATTTTAACATTTTCATTGTCTTTTTGGAGACCATAATCTCGCATTGCTCATCTTAAGTTGACTCCTTTTCTATTCTTCCTTTGGTCGGGGGTACAGAAGATGAAGTAATCGCCCGGATTAATTCTCTTCTTGGATGAACTAATATTATTTGATAATGTGAATTCTCCCCTCTTATATTTTCTTTCTAACCATTCTTTGAAGATGTAGCAATCTTCAATAAAATGGCTAATCACCTAGTGATTTGGGTAATAATTTAGGTCGCCAGTGTGATCAAACTCCTCGGGTCTCTTGTATTTTGGTAGTTTCAGACCTGCTATGAGTACCTATCTAAATAGCTTGGTGATACTTTTCCTCTTTAAAGAATATTCTTTGTTCATCTTTTTTTTAGGGATGGGAACATCCGATCACCATTTCCCATTATTCGCCTTGGGTGTTCTCCCCCACCAGGAAAACTCCAAGGCTTGTCATTTCCCTCCAGTACTAGTTTTAGCTGGGGGTTAGGGTTATAGGCTTGTTTTGGCTTATTATCATACTGTATTGACTGCTTGCCTTTATCTATATTATAAATTACACTTTTGCCTTTATCAACATCATATGCCACCTATCTTCTCTTATCAGTCCTACAAGAGAATGTGGAGTAGGCTTCACTTTTTTCGGCGACCGGCGCTTTAGCCTTCTCAGACTTATCAGAGTGGCTTTTGGATTTTGATAATCTCAACTTTTCAATTTTTTTCATTTGTCCAGTAGATCTTGGAAGCTAGTGATAGAAGACATGCACAAGAATGATTGCATCTTGTCATCGATGGTCCCCATTAATAACTAAATAGCATCCTTCTATTCCAATTGCTATATATATTTTATACTTAAGTTGTGCTAGTGTGTTATATATTTTGTTACAAACTCATCCTTCTTTTATTTCTCCAAGGCGAGGTCAGCAATTATTGTCTTCTCAATTATGCTGGTGAACGTCTAATCGTCTAGTACGGTTGCGTAGATTTTTTTTTTTGGCAGTTCAGCGTACCATTCAAAAGCAGTGAAAGTCAAACTACTAACGAACTACTGGAAGAGTAAGGCATTATTAACCTTTGTATTATCATAAGTGGCTTTAAATTTAGCGAGGTGCTGGCTAGGGTTATTATTATCACTGAAATTATGAAATTTTGGGGTAGAATACCCCTTTGAATATGGCACCTAGTCATGCTCTGCTGGATAGGGTTGACCTTTGTCTATCAACTTCTTCGCTTGATAAGTAGCTATAATAGCCTTGATCTTCTCATTGATTATACTTTCAAGCTGTGGAGCTATCATAGGCTCAATGGTGCTTGTTATGTTCTACAGAGTAGGATGGTGAATTAAATTATTAACCTCATTCCACCTTCACGGGTGTTACGCACTCCTGAGACTTAATGTAATTGGAGGGTTAGTGGATCGACAGGCGGAGTGGGCTGAAGATCTGTGGAAGTAATTCTCTGCATTATCAGCATCACTACTGCCATCTGGGTTATAAGATTAGTTATTCTTTCATTCAACTAAGAGATTTTCCTGTCTTATACCATCATTTGCTGCCTCATCTTTCTTTGCATATATACAAGCATAATAGTGTCAATCACAATGGGGTTTTCTTCAGGCTCTTCTCCTCTTTCTCCTTAGGAGTTGCCGCCTCTACTAGCAATCCAATCTCATAGTGCTGTCAGTGTATCAGCCTAAGTGGTTGATCATCCTCATCACCATCCTCATCATCGTGATCATGCCTTACCATATAGTCCACTTCAGGGTCCATAGTATCCTCTTCCTCCTATTATATTCAGTTCTTTGAGTGGTGCCGCCACTGGAATTTTAGTTCATTATTTAGAATGAAGATTTCTTCAACTCGTGGCTGCGATCAAAGTTAGCCTTCTCCTTGGATGGGATTGGTGAGTGGCAGGATCCCTTGGAGGATTCTCCAAGGTGTCGACCGTCATGGTGACTATCATTTTGGGAATTCTTTGGAACCCACTTTTGACTATTTTTGTCGGCAGGGGCGGATCTCCAGGAAGCCACACTGGATGTTACACCCAAGTTTATGCTTTTCTTTATCACTTCTTCATTACGAGGCTTTGGCCTCCAAATCTGCTTAACCTTTCACTGGTACCTCTTAGCGGTGGATCCCTTAACCTGTGGTTCAAGTGTCACACCTTGATTCTCATCGCATGAAGCTGGCCTGAATTTTCTTTGAGTTACTATGGGTGGCAACTCTCATGGTGGGGTTCTCCTTGCTTTGATCACTAATGGCCTATAGAGTTTCTTTTTCATAAACCCCTTATCTTTTACTATCTTCAAGACCCCTGTATACTCGGGCAGAAAGGGTTTTAGGCTCCTTATTCTTCTGAGGGATCAGAGCTTGGGGTTATTGGTCCCAGAATGATCTTTTAAGATCACCGGTGGAGCTATCACTCTTCACCCACTTTAGGCCAACAAATTCAATCTGGGTAGGAATGCTTTCTTTCAATTCTTGGGCCGACAAGGTTGATGGATAAGCTGGCAATAATTGTTGAGCTCAAAGCTCTTCATTCTTCTTTCTATTATGCCTTCATATAATCTTTTCTCTTGATGAAGAAGCTTCAATATCATTCCTCCTAGGTGCAACAGGTCCCCTTGGTATGGCGGTGATGTTAGCAGTATCCATAGATGTTCTGCCACCAGTTATAACCCTCTTTCTAGCTAGGGCCCTTGGTTGAGATAACCTCTCAAAGACATAAATCCTCCATTGAGAATTTTTGATGGTAGTGATTTACGATGCTGGAAGATGTGCATGGTGTGTAGTGGTTTCAGTAAAATGGGACCTCCTGATAGGCCCTTCAAAATTTATGCCGTTCACAGGGATGATGATAGCCCTTATAGTAGCTGCAGAGAATTATAGCCCACCAAATTGAAAGGTGGCTCTAGTGTTCTTAGTGTTGATGACTACATTTGCTAACTAAATGATGGCACTATATCCTGACTGGACGGTGAAAGAATTATTCTGTAGATCCATTTTTCCAAATGAAAGGCAAGTGTTAGTAATAAAAAATTGATACATTACCGAACACTTTCAAAATTCAAAGTCTATACAAAATAAAATAGCCAAAATAAGTAATTAAAAACAACTTTAAATCTTGATCTATGAATTTTCAGTGAGTTTATTAAATGATCATTTTAGGGTATTTAATTTGTTAAATGATTATTTTTTTAAAATTTAGAATTTTAGCCCATGTTGATTTGCTGCTACTATAGTAGATAGGCGACTAACCAAAGATGGAAAGAAAAATCATCCTCAGTGGAGTTTCTAGAAATCTGTGGGCTCTAAAAATTCATGCCCAGCCTCTTTGCCACCCCCATTCTTTTTCTTGAGGTCGTTGAAGAGAGTTTTAACGAGTATGTTTCGAGGAAAATTTTTAGAAGGTAGATTGGGTTTTGAAGTAAGACACTAGCCAAAGATTTCACCCTCATTTTGTGAGGACTTTATGATCTGAGTTCATGTTTCCTATGAAAGTCAAGTGTATGCTTTGATATCACTTGAAAGATCGAGATGCGCCAAGAGTTCTAATATTTATGATTTTTCATATTTCTTACAATAATAACTTAACTAGTCAAATGCGGAAGCTGACGATTTATTATATAAAGATGGTGATTATTCTCTAATTATCACAATAAATTAATGTTCTCAGATTTTCACCAAGCAGTTATAATAGAAAATAAGATGCATGAAAATAAAGTGCAGAAAATAAAATCAGAAAGAGCACACCAGATTTATAGTGGTTCGGTCAAACTATGACCTACGTCCACTCCCCGGAGCCTCCTCTTCGGGTATTGCACTATCACTATAGTGTCTCTCCTTTAGCCCCCTCAGCTAGGCGGAGAAGCCCTTACAAACTCTCTTCCACCAACCCGGTGCGGCAGAGGACCGTACTCCTTTCACAGGCAGAGAACCTTGACTTCTTTTCACCCTCCTGGTGAGGCAGAGGACCTGAACTCCTTTTCACCCTCCTGGTGAGGCAGAGGACCTTGAATCACTTTCACCTTCCCCGGTGCGGCGGAGTAGCCGGGTCTTTTGACACCAAAGAGGTCTTCTTCTTCCCAAAGCTTCCCTCAAGATAAACCTTGACTCTTGGAGGAACTCAGGTGCAAGTTTGCCGGAGCAACCGTGTGAAAACCCCCTCTCACACTCCCTTGAAGCCCACAAGGATCTTCTCCCTCTCTTACAAACTCCACCCTTTCTCTCCCTAGCCCAAAGCTCTCTCTTCAAGCTTTCTTTAGAATAAAACAACTCAATGAATGCCCAAAAAGACTCCTACAAAGTCTTATGAGAAAGCTTAAATAGAGGGCTTCAAAAAACCCTAAAAATCCAATTCAGCCGTCAAAGATCGTACAGTACGATCGCAGGATCGTCCAGTACAATGTGCAGAATTTGACCTGTTAGTACTGTACGATCTCAGAATTGTACAGTACGATTAGTTCAATCGAAGTGCAGTTCATCCAGGACGAATCCTGGGATGACCAAAATCGTCTCTGATCATCGTACAGTACGATCCAGTTCGTACAGTACGATCCAAATATCAAAATTACGCAGATTCGATTGAATAATCACAGGATTAAATTAGGCAATATTTTAAACATCGTACAGTACGATTAGGATCGTACAGTACGAATAGAATAATTTTCAAATTCAAATTTTTGCCTAATTTAATGTTCGACGGGGTTTCTAATTATACCAAATCGTCCAGTACGATGTGGTGTTCGTACTGTACGATTAGTTATATTTTAAAAGAATTTTTTCAAAAAAAATTAAATATTTTAATTAATTTCTGTAACACCAGATCGTACAGTACGATCCAGATCGTACAGTACGATGTACAAAAAAATTAAAATATTTAACATTAAAATTTCTCCCCTTGTGTGTGTGTGCACGGTCACCAGGCTATCATGCACCTTTACAGGACTTGACTCAAGAAGTTAAAATAAATAAATGAAAATTACATTCTCTTTCGACATAACCTATTCTACCTAGTCTTGAGCCTTGAATCTTCAAAGACCGATGCCTGTTGTATCTGAAATGTTAGTCAACACACAAATATGTATACACAACAAACACTAGGAGAAATAAAGAGCCAATCAATAATATTGTTATCATCAAAATCATAAACTCAGGAACCCGAGTTGTTACAATCTCCCCCTTTTTGATGATGGCAAAAATTATTGGTTGAATTTACAAATTTAAAAATATTTTCTCCTAATCTCCCCCTCACTAAGAGAATTATATTAAAAAATAGGGGTAAGCATTTTTTTTTTTAACAAATAAACATTTAGAAACTAAATAACATAAAATAGAAAAAACTAAATAATAAAAAATTTAAAAAAAAAACCTAAACCATAAATGCAACCAACCACAATACATTCTCCCCCTTTGACATCATCAAAAAGAAGAGATATAATGCAACATGTAAGTTAAGCTACATGCAAAAAAAGGTAATGACATATAAGAAACTAAAATATGAAATAATGCTTAAAACATACTAAATATTAAACACACAAAATAGACAAACAAACATACAAAACAAATAAATAAAACACACAAACAAACCTCAACATACTTATACCTGATCAGAATTACCAATCAAATTCTTGATGATTTAGCATAAGCTTGTTACCTCATCATCTTGCTCCTGTTCTGATGATTCAGAAGCTAAGTCTGCCCAGGAGATTTTTTGCTTCTTTTCATTTCCCCTTATTGGGATTGGCTTATCCTCACTCTTTTTCTTTACAAGATGTTTCTTAAGATTGGGGCATTCATTTTTGAAATGTCCAGGTTTCCTACACCTAAAACAAATAATGTCAGAAGCAGGCTTATCATACTTGTCATTTTTACCTCTACTTTGCTTTTGTTCTCTCTTGTGCTTGTGCTTCAGTAGACTTTTGAATTGGCTTGTTATTAATGTCATTTTCTCATTCTCATCACTTTCTAAGCCATCTTTATCTGCGTCGTTTGCTTTTAGCACTATAACCTTTTCATCACCTGCATCAAAAAGTCTTTGACTCACACATTGCTCATAGGCAATGAGTGAGCCGATTAGACTATCAATAGAATAAGAATTCAAGTCTTTTGATTCACATATAGCAGTCACTTTGGCTTCAAATTTATCAGGTAGACAATATAAAATTTTGTTGACCTTTTCTAGGTTTGAAAGTTCTCTATCTAAAGCAAGCAATGATGTCACAATATGAGTAAACCTAGTGTACATGTCTAAGATAGTCTCATAAGGTTTCATGCAAAAAAGTTCATAGTCATGCAATAATACATTTAATCTAGATTGTTTGACTTCACTACTACCTTCATATGTCATGCATAGTTTATCCCAAACTTCCTTGCCAGTGATACAGGTAGAAACAATTATATAATCATCAGAAGTTAAAGCACAAAAAAAGCAATTCAATGATTTAGCATTCAATTGAGCATAAATTATTTCTTCTCTACTCCATTCAGCAAAAGGAATATCAGTTTTCACACCATTAACAATACGAGATGGTACAAAATATCCAGATTGAATCATATGCCACATCCTAAAATCAATGGATTGTAAAAATACAGACATGCGAATTTTCCAAAAATTAAAAGAAATATTTTCAAATAGTGGCGGACGAGTTATTGAATAACCTTCTATAATATTTTTATTTCCAAAGTGAGCCATTGATCGTTTTCCTCTAGGTTTTCTAAAACACTATTTTGAGTACCGCTCTGATACCACTTGAAAGTCAAGTGTATGCTTTGATATCACTTGAAAGATCGAGATGCGCCAAGAGTTCTAATATTTATGATTTTTCATATTTCTTACAATAATAACTTAACTAGTCAAATGCGGAAGCTGACGATTTATTATATAAAGATGGTGATTATTCTCTAATTATCACAATAAATTAATGTTCTCAGATTTTCACCAAGCAGTTATAATAGAAAATAAGATGCATGAAAATAAAGTGCAGAAAATAAAATCAGAAAGAGCACACCAGATTTATAGTGGTTCGGTCAAACTATGACCTACGTCCACTCCCCGGAGCCTCCTCTTCGGGTATTGCACTATCACTATAGTGTCTCTCCTTTAGCCCCCTCAGCTAGGCGGAGAAGCCCTTACAAACTCTCTTCCACCAACCCGGTGCGGTAGAGGACCGTACTCCTTTCACAGGCAGAGAACCTTGACTTCTTTTCACCCTCCTGGTGAGGCAGAGGACCTGAACTCCTTTTCACCCTCCTGGTGAGGCAGAGGACCTTGAATCACTTTCACCTTCCCCGGTGCGGCGGAGTAGCCGGGTCTTTTGACACCAAAGAGGTCTTCTTCTTCCCAAAGCTTCCCTCAAGATAAACCTTGACTCTTGGAGGAACTCAGGTGCAAGTTTGCCGGAGCAACCGTGTGAAAACCCCCTCTCACACTCCCTTGAAGCCCACAAGGATCTTCTCCCTCTCTTACAAACTCCACCCTTTCTCTCCCTAGCCCAAAGCTCTCTCTTCAAGCTTTCTTTAGAATAAAACAACTCAATGAATGCCCAAAAAGACTCCTACAAAGTCTTATGAGAAAGCTTAAATAGAGGGCTTCAAAAAACCCTAAAAATCCAATTCAGCCGTCAAAGATCGTACAGTACGATCGCAGGATCGTCCAGTACAATGTGCAGAATTTGACCTGTTAGTACTGTACGATCTCAGAATTGTACAGTACGATTAGTTCAATCGAAGTGCAGTTCATCCAGGACGAATCCTGGGATGACCAAAATCGTCTCTGATCATCGTACAGTACGATCCAGTTCGTACAGTACGATCCAAATATCAAAATTACGCAGATTCGATTGAATAATCACAGGATTAAATTAGGCAATATTTTAAACATCGTACAGTACGATTAGGATCGTACAGTACGAATAGAATAATTTTCAAATTCAAATTTTTGCCTAATTTAATGTTCGACGGGGTTTCTAATTATACCAAATCGTCCAGTACGATGTGGTGTTCGTACTGTACGATTAGTTATATTTTAAAAGAATTTTTTCAGAAAAAATTAAATATTTTAATTAATTTCTGTAACACCAGATCGTACAGTACGATCCAGATCGTACAGTACGATGTACAAAAAAATTAAAATATTTAACATTAAAATTTCTCCCCTTGTGTGTGTGTGCACGGTCACCAGGCTATCATGCACCTTTACAGGACTTGACTCAAGAAGTTAAAATAAATAAATGAAAATTACATTCTCTTTCGACATAACCTATTCTACCTAGTCTTGAGCCTTGAATCTTCAAAGACCGATGCCTGTTGTATCTGAAATGTTAGTCAACACACAAATATGTATACACAACAAACACTAGGAGAAATAAAGAGCCAATCAATAATATTGTTATCATCAAAATCATAAACTCAGGAACCCGAGTTGTTACATCCTATAGGCACAAGCTCCTATAGTTAATTAGCCCTCTCGATAGAGAGTTAGAATTTTTTATTAAGGCTAGTCATTAAACAGATACATGGTATCTAGCATATAGTAGCAGCATGGGTTTGATATTAAAATTTAATATTTAAAATTATAAATTTATCATCCTACATCTAAAGCGGATGATGGAGGGAATGAAGATGAACCCAATCAAGTTCCCATGGTTCTATCATCCCGGATCATCATGATCCCTAGTTTATTAAGTTAGACTAAGGAGGTAGTCGACCCAACATGACAAAAGAATCCTTGTTGGTAGCCTTGGATTACTTCATCCAATGGTACCTTATAGACCTGGAGTAAATATTTGGCTAAGGGGATAAATTTGAATCCACCATAGCTAACAGAGGGCTTTATACCCTATCGATCATATCCTCTTGATTCATTACTCAAGAATTTAGCATCATTGGAGAACATACGGGCTCTAACCATGACCATAATATAATAGTGTCATTTCATGGAAAAATCACCTGGTCATAACTTTTTACCTGTGGTGATATTTAGTGGCGAAACCATCGATGTGGTTCCATTTGGTAGTGAAATCACTGGTTAGAGAATACATGTCACATCCTTACTAGCAAGAGATAGATTGAGAATGAATCCTAGTGATATTCTCGACTTGACATTTGCTCTTTTTGAGCTAAAGTGATTTTTAGATTTGTTCACCTTGGCAAGTTATTGCAAAGGGTGGTTGTTTATTTTTTCTTTAAGTATTTAATGATTAATTTCATTTTAAATATCTTAATTTTAGGTGATTATTTTAAAATTTTAGATTTTCATGGGCATTTAGGAATTTGTGAAGCATTTTATTTTAGATATTTGTGGTCCCTTCTAGTTGAGATAACCATTCAACGCGACTATCATCAGGATATTTATGGGCAATTTCCCTTTGTCTATTGAACCTTATTGACTATGTCTACTTGTCGATAGAGGAATAGGCCCGTGGTTGGCTTTATGCCTTTATTAGTGAATTTTCTTTGTTATAGACCTTGAAGGCCTAATATGAATATATTAAAATAAATATTTCGATCGACACCATGATCGTATATTTATTTGGTAGTTTAAGTAGTGTTAACTCTTATCCACTCACATAGGAGTATCGGGCTAGAACTTAAGTTAATTATTTAACTTGTGTAGCATGCTTAGTGTGTGTGCATACTATATGCTTGTCGGGGCTCATTTAGATAATCATATTTTAATGCATGATGGGGTATTTTGAAATATTTAATTATAATCAATTATACGAATGACTATTATTGAAAGAGTGTACAAGATTCCATTTTGGCATTTGTAAATGCCTTATGTTCTCTTGTATGTGCGTTGTGGATCAGGTGGCATGGCATTGCATTTCATTCATAGCACATTGGTAGTGCAGTTTAGCTCATTTATATTCTGCATGTTATCATCTTCGTCAACATTCAACCTGCAGGATTGTATGTATGCTGGCAGATACATTATACGACATATCAGGAACCTTCCACCTATCTTCTACAAGTAAATTGTTCTATTTGGCATGACAACTTGGCATCGCAAATTTGCTACCTCAGTTTATTAGTGGCCTGTAGTTTTTACTAGTGATTCCCTACTTTTGCATATAGGTGAATCATAGTATTATGCTATGGGTCATTTGTTACTTTATGTAGGTAGACTATCGTGCATTAACAAATCTCTTATAATTGCTTGTATATGCTTACACTCATTATGGCACTGCAGCCTATTTGCTATCACAACTTACAAGCATGATTGTTGTATGTATTATAGGTTTTTTGCCACCATATGTGGGCGAGTTGCATTGATTGCATATCTTTTAGTACTACTTGTAGATATTTGCATTTACTAGATATTGACTACTTTTGTTTGCTAGGGATCATTGCATTTGATTGCCATTGCATGGTTGTTGACTATAGGGATGATCCAACTTTTGTTGTATATTATTCGTTGCCACCTACGGATCAATTACCACATGCCGATTTCTACTTATAGGTACTCGTATTTATTATAACATTCCTATAGTTGCTCATAGATAGCATATAGTGTATATGACGAATCTCCTATAGAGACTCGTAGGTGTTTGTATTTGCTGCAGTTCTTCCATATTTACACATAGATGGTATGTTGGGTATTTATGATAAGTCTTCTTACGGTGGCTCATAAATGCTTGCATTTGTTACATATTGGCCACCCTTGCTTGTGGGGGATCAATGCATTTGCCTGAAAGTTTAATTACTATTGACTATATGAATGCCTTTGCGTTTGTCATACATTGCCCATATATGTCTACAAGGAATATTGCCATTTGCAAACAGGTTTTAGTGTGTTTATTTGCAAGCCAATTGCCACTGATACCAAGGAAGCTATCTCCTTTACAGCTTTCCTTATTTTCTTATAGACATGCTGCACCTCTTGTATATCACTCATCATTTCTTGTATGCAAATTTCTTTTCTTGTAGGTGTTTGTATTTGACTGTATATTAACATTGACTATAGGGTTTTGCATTTGCTAAAGTCCTTCTAAATTTGCCCGTAGATGTTATGTAATGCATATGATAAACCTTCTACAACCACTTGTGAATAAGCTGTAGTGTCCTCTACCATCTTGATACCATTATTCATAGACGATTCATTGTATGCATCACCAGCCTCTTATTGTCACTCGTGGGTAAGTTGCATTGAATGCGAGTCTTCTAATAACATCTACAGGTGTGACTTCCATACATGCCACAAGTCTGTATACTCCACCATAGCCCTACTTCTTTAACTCGTGAGCAAGCTGTCGTGTGCATCATAAGTCCTCCAGCGCTGTTTGTAGGAGCTCGCATTCACTGTAGATCTTCTATCCGCACTTGCAAATAGTAGGTTGTATGCATATTTATGTTTATAGGGGACTTTTCATTCCTGCAACATATTTTCTATCACCATTGACAGACAGATCGATGTATCCATTTGCAAGCTAACGTTGACTATTGGGAGGTGATTATGCTTATTGCGTATCTCCCAAACTCTATCCATGAGCATACAATTGCATTCATTATTGTCCCCCATTCATGAGTTCATTACAGATCACTTTCCCATAAGTGAGTTATTTTATTTGTGCAAGTATTATGTGTGTTTGTTGCTCTTTGCATTAAAAGAGTTTCATGTTTGCTCGTTAATGTTCATTATAAGTCTTTACTTGTAAATTGGCATTTTGATTTTGTTATTTGATGATTTTCATTTTTATCTTGAATATTAGGTCAAGTTGCTCATTGTTTGAATTAAGTTCTATTCCCTGTAAGTGTTCAAGTCAAGTCCCCCTGAAATTGCAAGTTCGGTCCCCTACATTTTTGTTTAAGTAAGGTCTCCTATTAGTTGAAATTTCGACAGCCTCACAGCGTCTCCCCCATTTAGAAGAAATTATGGTAGTGACCGTGGTCTTTAATCCCACCACGCCAAAGAAAGGAGTGTATAGGTCCTCGGGGCACCTGTTTGAAAGATTTGCAATTTTTCCTCGTAGGCACTGAGGCACATACAAGGGTACTTAAAGTTGTCCCCTCCACGCTAGACAAACGCATGTGGGCCTACCCATCTTGCCGCAAGCGCCGCACTGGGTTCCCTCCCACTATGCTAGAGAAAAGCGTGTATAGGTGATTTTTTTGTGCACTGCGAGCATCGAAAGTGGAATTTGGGGGATTTTTTAGTTCAAGAATATTATACCTTAGCGAGAAGGTGGCGATAGTGGTGATGATGTCGATGACATAAGGATAGGCACAAAAAAATTTCTTCCTTTCTCTTTTTTTTCTTTTCCTCTCTTTTTTTTAATCTTTCTTTTTCCCTTTTTGTCTCCCTTCTCTATCCTTTTTTTAAATAATAATAATAATAATAATAAGAATAATAATAATAAAGATATGAATAATAATATTAATGATATTAATAATAATATTAATGAAATTGACAAGAAAGCAAAGAGAGATTGCTAAGGAGTTTAGAGATAGAGTGTATAGAGTGAGATAGTGAATTGTTTGGGATAGAGAGAGTGTATAGAGTGAGATAGTGAATTGTTTGGGAGTGTGTTATAGGCTGTTGGGAATTGGAGGAAGTTGTTGGGCTATTATTGTTGAAGTAATGGGCTGATTTTAGTGGACTTGGGCTTTGTTGATTAGAAGAGGTGGTTTGGGTTGATTGCTGAAGTCAGATGTTGGGCTAAAGTAGTTGGATGGGGTGGTGTGCTATTTAGGAGAGGTAGGAATATTTTGGTAAGTGGAGATAAAATGGTTATGAGAGTGGGCTGCTTGGTAAAATCTTTGAATAGGAAGTCAGTCATGTGGAGCTGTAAGAAATGCAGAATAACATGAGAGGTCTAAGACGCGGCTGATTGAGAATAGCACATGAGTTGGAGTGCTTGTCCAGCGAGAGCTGCTGAAGGAGGAATGGAGTTGCGGCAAACTATTGTGAGGAGGAAGGGAAGAAATTGGGAAGGTAGGTGCTATGCGTGAAGTTCGGCTAGGTTGGGATCACATGTGGAGTCATCTGGATCGCAGGACCGCATGCAAAAATTAGACGGAGAGCATTGATCGGGTAGGGCAGGCTGGTAGGGTGTGGAAAGGGGTTCAGATCTGCAGGCTGACGGTTGACAGGGAGCAGCTAGCTCAAAGGAAAGAGGTTGGTTATAAAATTCATGGGGTATTTGGCGGACAACAGGAGATAGGTTCGGCTAAAGCAAACGGGGATCGAAGAGTGATTGCGGGCTGCTGTGAGGTAAAATCGGACACGAAAGGATCGCGGCTAAAGTTTTGTGTGAACAGATTTGAAGAATTGGATGCTAAGGCTTCTCTTTCATTTTAACAGCGAGTAGACTGATCGAGCAAGCGGCAGGATTTTTAAGAGAAGACGTGAAGCAGCTCCGGCAGAGGATTCAGCGGGATTTCCGGGAGCTTCAGTGGGATTTTCGGGTTAGTTTGACGGGATAACAAGGTTAGCATATATATATTTTTTAATTTTGATTTGAATAATAATAATAATAATAATTATTCTTATTATTAATATTTTCATTAAACAGCATAGGTCCAAATGTCGAGTTTGTATTTATTTGCACGCATTTTCTCAAAATTCATGCCTCATTGCCTTGAACTCTTGCTTATTTGCGCACGTGATTTTCATTGAGCAAAATTACTTTTAATTTTGGGTATTGCTGACATTTCGAACGAATGACAAAATCTTTTTTGCGATTGGATGTCGTTTGGGCGGCGTCGTGTTTCAATTTCGGACGTCAATTGCCAATTTTGATCATTTTCGTCCGATTCGTCTGCGAGGTGGTTCCTTTTGGGCGAATTCAACACCCTGATTGTAACAGTGCAATCCGTTTGATAATCAAAGGTCATTTGACCCTTCAAGTGATACGCCGCACCGACATGTGTCACTTAAATCGTCAAATATTTCTTTCTCACGCATTCTTTTGACGTAGGGTCAAGATATTAATGAAGGGTTTCTAAGAAAATATATTACCTTACAAAATTTTGTTCGCACTACATATTAAAAACAAAGTTGGAAGTACACTACTATGTACTAAGTACAGAGAGAGTACATAATTGTTTATTTACAATACTTGGACTAAAGCTTCATACTTTGTTCTCTTATAATAATTTTTGGTCAGAAAAGCTTAACTTTCCTTTAGTGAAAGAATAAACATGAAAATTTTACTATATCAAAATTAAATCATTATATGTAGAAACAAATACTATTAAAGCTGTTATTACAAGTGGGTGGATTGAATCCTCCTATGTCGATCTTCTTGATGCCTTTCGCATAGTATCCGAGAGCTTGCTTTGAGGTGCCATTTCTTATTTGCATCATTCCTCAGTCTATGCCACTAAGTTCTCAAATGGTTTACTATTGCAAGCTTTCCTCTCCCCCATATCCAACAAGATTTGGAAAAGCATCTCAAACACCCACACAAGATCACCTCCATCTTATGTTCCTATGCCACCTCCATTTTCAGAGATCAACTAAGCTGGCTGCTTGATAATATTAATTTATCATATTTTTATCGCCTTCATGTCAGGTAGTTTCCAATCTTCAGGTAGTACCTATTCAAATACCATCACTTGCAATTATGAACTTCTAATTTTGTTTCATCATCATATTTAAGACGTGTCACCTCTAATTCTTAAGGATGATGACTCTAGTCATTGTCAATAGCATTCATAACTTTTCTGTGTCACATCGTCATTGCATTAGGGTTATATCATCTCTGCTTCGATAAGGAGATCTATTCACAGTGCACATAGTCAACGCCATACTTTTCGGTTCAACTTTCTTTACCTCCTTTCAGTCTACTTCCTTCGCAAGGAGAATATTCCTTATGCTTGGCCTCATTTTGTCATCAACATTGAAGATACCTGATGACAATAGATAGCTTATATATTCATTGTGTAAACACATTCTCTAAATTCATGAGAGAGAAATCATTTGTACCTTAAACCTATGGCTCATGACTATTATTTCAATAGGGAAAAGAAACAATTTTTTTTCTTTTTTCTAGTTTTTTTAGAAAGAATTATGTGTTCCAAATGCACTCTATTTTTCTCCTATTTGGAGTGTGATGCCATTTTTTAGGAATGGAGTTCAAAGAAAAACTTCAACCAACTCAACCTCTCATATAAAAAATATACATTTTATTCATCACTTAATCATCTAACAATTTTAATAAGTAATTAAATAATGTAATAAATTTAAGATTCTCACATCTTCCCTGGGAGACTAAGGTTTCGTTTGGTACGGCTTTTTTACTGCTTCTTAAAGCAGCATTTTAGTACAAAAAATAAATTTCTTGTGCTAGAAAGCTGCTTCAAGAAGCAGTAAGAATGATGTCCCAAATGAGACCTAAATGATGGTTCAATTGATACGAATGGAAACTAAATAAATCGTTGAAGTAGGTAGCAGTGAATTGTATGAAAAAAGATAAAATTTTAACAAATGAAATACTTTTTTTGAGATATATGAATATATTAAACTTCGTTCAAAGTATCCTAACCTAATTTTTTTTATATATGAAGCATATAGCAATCTTATTTGATCGTGTTTAACCCTTAGATCAAGTAAAACCTCAGTGCTAAATATTAAGAAAAGGGGTTTTAACGTGGAAGCCGTCGGAGAAACCCTAATGCTTCTATTCGAATGAAATTTGAACTCTGAAAAGTCACTAGTTCAAATAAGTTGAAATTGAACCAAAAAAGAAAAATATGTTAAATTAATCAATATTAAAAATACTCTATATGATATTCTTGGAATTATCAATTAAATATAGTTCATCTTGATCTCAAACTTTAATGGATTGATGTTGGAGATGTTTATGACAAGTCCAAAATTTTCTAAGATAATCTAAGATCAAGAGGGGCTTCGATTTGGCAATTCAAGAGTATAGGTCAGAAATTGATCGATAAAATTAAATTGTTATAGATACAAATCCATGAGGCGCTTAGGTATAAACTTGTGTGGTTTGGTAATTTATTGTTCAAGGGTTAGATTCCTATTGATTTGTCATGTCCAAGGTCTAGATTACCATAAACATAATTTTCAAAGTATAGGTGTATTTACTTTGAAAATTAATTGTAAATCCTAAGAAGGGTTTTATGGACCTCAATTGTTAGGGTTTAAACCATAAGTCTTAATTGACTTAGGGTTTAAATTTCAAAGCATTTGGAGTTTATATGGTATATCAAATAGTAAACCCTAAATCTCTTACACAAATCACCTACGATTTAAAAAAAAAATTATGATCTTATTTGAGCAATGCCTCCTTGAATAATGTCATATCTTCGTGCCCTTAATTGAGCACTTTCAGCTTGATGAGGGATGTATCTTTGTGCCCTTAATTGGGCAATTCCAGCTTGATGAGGGGTATTATTTATGGTCTTATTCGAGTAATTCCTGCTTGAATAAGGATATATAAAAATATATATGATTAAAAAAAGGATTTTTAATAAATTTTAAAAAAAATATTCAATAAATCATGAAAATTCTAATTTAAAAAGAAAAATACAAAGTAAAGTATAGTGAGCTTTAAATTCATAAAACTTTCAAAGGAAAATAAAATCCAAAAAATTCAATAATTAATTAAATAAAATATTAAAAATATTAAATAAATACCAAATGATTCCAAACTCTTTAAATCATCACCTTAGGTCATTTATAATCTCCGGTGATGATTTCAAATTGATTGAAATTGATTTGGTTCAAAAATCAAAATCACACTAGTTTTCTTAATTAAATAATTTAATAAATGTTTAATTTTATAAAATTCATAACTAATTAAACAAAAAAAATCTTATAATACAATTTAAATTGCATTTCAACTCTAAACAAACTTTAGGATTTAATAACAATAAGGCCAAATTTTATAAAGAAGCAAGGTAATAATCAAAATTAGTAGAAGGAGCATGATAAGAAGAAGTGATATGTAGTATTGCGTATACTGCTACAGCCGCCCTACTCAATTACATTCGGCCACTATCTCTGTTTTCAGCAGGGAACAATTGTACAGCTTAAAACACAACCATTGCTGCCTAACAAACTTTGATATGACCGTGCATTGTAACTATGAGTCTAATATATACAATGTAATGAATAGAGAAGAGAACAAGTTGGTTTTTCTGGGCTGAAATGAAAACTCCTCCTCTTCCCTATTTTCTCGTTTTCTCTTTTCCTGCTTGTTTCTTCGCCTTTTATAGGTCGTTATGGTATCAAAGCAACCAGGTTGGGGTCTCTGATTTAAAAAAAAAATCTCTCAGAATGAGCACGGTGGATCCATCGACTAGTCCTTCCCTTGTCTCTTCTCAAGTTCCAGTTAAGATGAGTGATGCTGTTATTCCGCCTCAATTTAAGTTTCTTATGCTCAATGTAAAATCTGTGATGAATACTCAACTGAATGCGGACAACTACCCCCTTTGGAGATCTCAAGTGCTAAAGCTTTTCACTGCAAATGGATTTGACGGATATTTGGATGGATCAACACCTAAGCCAGCAAAGCATATAGTCAATGAAACAGGTGAAATCATTCCTAATCCTCATTATCAAACCTGGATTCTTATAGATCAAAATTTGTCTGCTGCGTTGTATTCGATTATCTCTCAAAATCTCTTGCCATATATCCTAAACTTGGAGATTGTGTGGACATTTGGAAAACAATCGAACGCCGACTTCAATCCACAAATCGTTCTTGACTGCTTCAATTGAAGAACGAATTGCATCACGTTTCGATGAAAGACCGGACGATGATGTAGTATCTTTATGATATCAAGAGCAAATGTGATGCCATTGCTTCCTCCGGTACGCCATTAGATCCCGAAGATGTTATTATGTACACCTTAAATGGATTTCCTCCAGCTTACCAATCATTTAAGACATATATTCGAGCAAATCTGAAACCAATTGCTTTGGATGACTTTTATGCTTTGTTGTGCAGTGAAGAAACTAATATTGTAGCTGAAGCTGCTCGTGAAACACAAATACTTCTGTCCACAGATCCTCAGCTTGCCTTAGCTGCTTCTCGTGGTCGTGGATGTTTCCGCTCCAACAGAGGGTGTGGTCGGTATAATCAATCAGTTTCCTCTCCTATGCAGCAAAATGTTCGTCCCCTGTATGATCAGCAACCAATTATGTTGAATGCCAAATCTGCCATAAACCAGGCCATTCTGCCTTCAAATGCTGGCATAGAGCTAATCTTCAGTATCAACCTGCATCTTCTTCCGCCTTTGTTGCATGCTCAGCTTCTGAAATAGCTAATTGGGTGCTAGACTCTGGAGCTACATCTCATCTTACTTCTGATTTCAACCTTCTCCAACAACCACAGACTTACAACGGATCCCAGTAGGTTCAAATAGGGAATGGAGACATGCTTCCCATCACTCACTCTGGCCAAGGCATACTCACCACTCCATAACGTAAGCTTCAACTCCAACCTTTATTTCACATTCCATCCCTTTCACATATTCTTATTTCAATACAAAAATTAGTCAATGATAATCATTGTTCCATTATCTTTGACAAATCTAGTTTTGCTATAAAGGATTTGATGAACAATCAAATGCTTCTCCACAGTCCCTCCAATCAAGGCCTTTATAGACTTCAAGCTTCGCCACCAGCCAGCTCTCCTTCAGTTGCCTTACTTAGCACACTTTGGCGTCATCGCTTGGGCCATCCATCTTCCTCTACACAAGCAGACTTATCTTTAGTTTTTAGATGTGCTTCTTCTAAGTTTCATTGTAAAGCTTGTGCTCTTTCCAAGAGCCACAAACTTCCTTTTTCTCGTTCTTCAACTAGTAGCATGCAACCTTTAGATTTGATACATACCGATGTATGGGTCCTTCCCCAATTTTGTCAAACCAAGGTTTTAAATATTATATACTTTTTTTGATGATTATTCACACTTTTGTTGGGTATTTCCTATGAGACTTAAGTCAGAAGCTCATTCCATGTTTTTGCTCTTTAAAAATTCTGTGGAAAAGCAATTCAACAAACCAATTAAAATTCTCAAATTTGATAATGGTGGTGAATTTGTTAATTCATCTTTTAAAACTACATTACAAAATGCTGGTATTCTCCACCAATTGACTTGCCCATATACTCCTGAGGAAAATGGAGTTGCTGAAAGGAAACATCGGCATATTATTGAGACCTTATGAAGTCTCAAGTTTGATGCCAACATACCTTTACACTTTTGGCCAGATACCTTACTCACCACCATTTACCTCATTTATCGTCTTCCAATATCACCCACTCCAAAAGTCTCTCCATTCCAACTTCTCTTCAATAAACAACCAGATTACACATTCCTAAAAACTTTTGGTTGTTTGTGTTACCCTTGGTTGCCCAATATTCCCAAACACAAATTTGATCCAAAATTTTCACCATATGTCTTTCTTGGGTATGCTTCAAACTCTAAAGGTTATTAATGCTACAATGTTCACTCAAATAAAATTTTCATTTCAAGACATGTTCAATTCTTTGAACACATTTTCCCCTTTCATTCTACCAAACAATCTCCTACTTCACATTGCTCACAATATCCACCACCCTTAACATTAGTCCCACTAACCTCCACAAAAAAATCTGCTCCCTCACTACCACCCGAACCTACATCTCCCAACATATCCTCTTCCACCGTGTCAATCACTTCTACACCCTCCCTAGATACATTATTGCCTACTTCAAATCCTTCTCAACTTGACATTCCAATCACCCAACCGAACTCCTTCAATACACCTCCTCCTCTCCCTCCAACACATCACATGCTTACCCGCTTTAAAACCGGTCATCTCAAACCAAAACAAATTATTAGCATGTCTCACACCTTAAAACCTGCTGATCCTATTTGCTATACACAAGCTTCAAAGCAACTAGTTTGCCGTCAAGCTATGCCCACCAAATTTAATGCACTTCAAGCACAGGGCACTTGGATACTTGTACCTCCATCATCTGAATACAATGTTCTCGGTTGCAAGTGGATTTTAAAAACCGAATACAATGCTGATTGTTCCATTGCTAGGCACAAAGCTAGATTAGTGGCTCAGGGATTTAAAAAAGAGTATGGTTTGGATTACCTAGAAACATTTAGCCATGTTGCAAAGTTTCCAACCATTCAGATTCTTCTTACTGTCGCAGTTACTCACAAATGGAAGATTCTTCAATTAGATGTCTCTAATGTCTTTTTGCATGGAGACCTTACTGACACCGTTTACATGACCCAACCCATTGGGTTTGTTTATCCCTTGTATCCAAACCATGTTTGCCTTCTGAAAAAGTCCATTTATGGTTTGAAACAGTCGCCTCTGCAGTGGTTTGCAAAATTTTCCACTCACCTACTTAATTTTAGGTTTCAGTCCAGTACAACAGATCCTTCATTGCTCCTTTATCACCATGGTTCTACAGAGCTCTATATCTAAATTTATGTCGATGACATTTTATTAACAGGAAATGATGAACAATTAATTCAAAAACTTTTACAGGATCTTCACAGCCATTTTAACTTAAAACATTTGGGCAGCATTCATCATTTTCTCGGCATTTCAGTTCATTCAGCCTCCAACGGTTTATTCCTTACTCAAGCATCTTATGCTTCCACTATTCTCAATAGGTATGCAGAATTGCAAAAACCTGGCAACACCAATGGCTATTAAGCCTTCATTGCCATCGGATAGTGATCAAGCCTTCTCCAATCCAGATCTTTACAAACACCTTGTAGGCTCATTACAATATTTGACAGTTACAAGGCCTGATATATCTTATACAGTCAACAAACTCTGTCAATTCATACACAAACCATTAAATGCTCATTTTCATCTTCTCAAACGCCTTCTGCGTTATATTCAGGGCACATTGTCATTTGGATTACTCATCCAACCGACTACATTACATCTCTATGCATTTTCTGATTCTGATTGGGTCGGAGATCTAGTAGATCGTAAGTCTACCACCGGTTATTGTGCTTATCTTGGTAATAATATCATATCCTGGCAAGTTAAAAAGCAGAAAACAGTAGCACGTTCATCAACTGAAGCAGAATATCGAGCTCTTGCCACATCCGCTGCCGATCACTTATGGTTGAGGCATCTTTTATCTAAATTCAAAATTCCATCAGCTAATTCAACCACCTTATTCTGTGATAATGTTTCTGCTATTGCTTTAGCAAATAATCCCATGTTTCATGCTCGCACTAAGCATATTGAGATAGATTATCACTTTATTCGAGATTGTGTCAAGAATCAATCTATCTGTATTAGCCACATCAATTCAGTCGATCAACTAGTTAACATTTTTACTAAATCGTTATCTACTAAATGATTTTAGTTTTTACGACACAAGCTAACTCTCTTTGACATGAGTGTTATCTTGAGGGGGGACGATAAGAAGAAGTGATATGTAGTATTGCGTAAACTGCTACAGCTGCCCTACTCAATTACATTCGGCCACTATCTCTGTTTTCAGCAGGGAACAGTTGTACAGCTTAAATCACAACCATTGCTGCCTAACAACCTTTGATTTGATTGTGCATTGTAACTATGAGTCTAATATATACAATGTAATGAATAGAGAAGAGAACAAAATGGTTTTTCTGGGCTGAAACGAAAACTCCTCTTCTTCCTTGTTTTCTCATTTTCTCTTTTCCTGCTTGTTTCTTCTCCTTTTACAGGTCTTTAGAGCATAGATTAAGATAATTTAATTAGGAGCAAATACACTAAATTAAATGGCATATTCAGAATACGCCAAATTTGTTGGCGCAGTGAGAATACGCCATATAATTTGGCATATTCCCCTCACAGAGAGATAATGGGGGAGAGAGAGAGAGAGAGAGAGGTGAGAGAGAGGAGGAGAGAGATGACAACGGGGAGAGAGAGAGAAGGAGAGAGGAGATGGCAGCGGAGAAAAAGAGGAGGGGGAGAGAGAGGAGAGAGAGAGAATTTAAATTTTAATTTATAATAACTTATAAATTTTCGGTTTCTATTTTTAAAATAAATATAATATAAATTAAATAATTAATTATATAATTTTATATATTAAATTAAATATTTAAATTTATATTTTTAAATAATAAATAAATATGAAATTAGTATTTTAAATGATTTAAATATTAAATTAGTATTTTATTATTAAAATACATATATTTAATAATTAAAAGTAAAAATATACAAAAATTATAAATTTTAATTAAATATAATAATTTAAAAACTTATTTAATTTATATTATACTTATTTTAAAAATGGAAACTGAAAATTTATAAGTTATTTTAAGTTAATAAATATTAAATATAAGTTTTATTTATTTTTAGTTTAAATAAATTTTTAGTTATATATAAATTATTTATAAATAATTAATAAATAAATTTGTTATTTAATTATTAAATATATGTAGTTATATATAAATTTTTAGTTATATATAAATTTTTTAGTTATATTAAATAATTTTTTTTATAAATTATTATATTTAATTAAAACTATAAGTTTTATATATTTTTAGTTAAAATTATTAAATATATGTAGTTTAATAATAATAAATATTAAATATTATATTTTTAAACTATTTAAATATTTAAGAATAATTTAAAATAACAATTTAATATTTATTTATTATTTAAATTCTCTCTCCCCTCCTCTTTTTCTTCGCTGCCATCTCCGCTCTCCGTTGTCATCTCTCTCTTCCTCTCTCTCCCCCCATTATCTCTCTGTTGCTGAGGGGAATACGCTAAGTTAAATGGCGTATTCTCACTGCTCTAAATACTCTGACATATTCTGGAATACGTCATTTAATTTAGCGTATTTGCTCCTAATTAAATTTTTTTTTAATCTATGCTCCTTCTACTAATTTTAATCATTACCTTTCTTCTTTATAAAATTTGGCCAATAATAATTATCTGGAATTTTAAATAAAAATTAAAAGTCAAAATTTTGTCAACATAATCAACAAAGAATAAAAGAATAAATAAAATAAATATAAATTATAAACAACTTTAAATAAAAACAAATCAACACATTATATTTACTGTTTCGAATAATTGAACCCTTTTTAGTCATTTTAAATATTCCTAAGACATCTGCTAGATACCTAAAATAGCAATTGAATAAGTCTTCTCAACTTATGGTTTGTATACTTAAGAAATCCTTGGCCAAGATAATGTTGGAGTTAGCAATATGAGAGGAGAGTTTAACAATAAAGAACTTTTCATGAATGAAATAAATCAACACATTATATTTACTATTTCTCATACCAACTCTAATTAGCCTTAGTAACAGCTGTAAAAATTATGTTCAAATTGCCCTATTATTTGCTATAGTTTTAAATGTGATAAATATCATTGTTATTTCATGTAAGTATCGTAATTAGCTTCAAGAGAAATAACAAGAGAAGTCTTTTAGTGCTTCATAAAATGGTGAACGAATTATCTTTGAGGCATGTTGGCAAAACACAATAGGGTTCGCATTATGAATCACTAGTTAGATTGATTATAATATTCTTCTGATAATAATTGATGTAAAAAAAATTATTTTGGATGAGGACATAAGCTCTAAATAGAAAGGTGAGGCAGATGCATTATTAAAATTATTGCAATCTTTTGAACTTTCTTTTTGTTTGCATTTGATGAAAAATATATTAGGAATCACTGTTGAACTTTGACAATATGTACAAAGAAAAGAGCAAAATATTATAAATGCTATGCCTTTTATTCAAATATCTAAAACGAGATAATATGATATGAGAGATAACAAGCGAGAAGATTTCATTAATAAAATAATTTCATTTTGTGATAAAAAATATAATTACTCTGAATGTAAATGACAAATGAGTTGCTCGTGGATGCCATTGATGCAGAGTTCAACATATAATAAGTTTATATAATTTTTGAGTTGATATATTCTGCACAATAATTATCATATAATTTTAAGAGTTGAATAATCATTTTACAGAAGCAAATATTGAATTACTTTTGTGTGTTGCTTGTTTGAGTCAATATAATTTATTTTATGCATTAAAAAGACATGTTAATTAAAAATATATATCCATTTAATTTTCTCCTCTAGAGTTGATGATTTTTGATAATCGATTGAAAACTTACATTATAGATATGCAATCCAATGTACAATTTTTATTATTAAAAGATATTGAAAGCTTTGTTGAGAAAAAAAGATTAAAAGCAGGATGGATACTTTATTCTCCTTATTTTCAAGCTATTAAAACTAGCTTTAATATTACCTGTTGTAAAAGGAGTTTAAAGAACATTTTTTGCAATGGCTATCATAAAAAATCAATTACAAGATAAAATTAGATATCAGTAAATGAATAATACTTTAGCCGTTTATATTGAGAAATAAATAATGGATTCTGTTGATAATGAAATTATTATTCAAACTCTTCCAGAAATGAAGACCATATGATATAAATTATAAGTGTTTTTTATCTTATATGTAATACATTATCTTTTTAAAATAATAACTTCAACAAAAAATATTTAAAACTGTCCATGCTAGTCTAAGTTTGGATAAAAAAAATTAAAAATTAATTTGAACCCAGCTATAAAATTTTTTTGGCTCGACCACTATTAAGAAACAAATAAAAAAATATCTTAGTCTAGTCATGATAAAGGACATGTGTGAAATGATTTTTAGTAGACTCATTTAGCAATTATTAATAAAACATGATCGCCTTGTAAATTCAATGTTATAATCATGACCATTTGAAATTTTAAGTAAAACGTATTTTGAATATAATAAGCCAACCAAAAATATACGATTCAATTATAGATTATAGATTAAGGAAAATGGTTTGAATAATAACCTAAGAAGATCGCTTAAAGGAGAATTTATCCGCTAAAAATAATTCAAAAGGAGTAGCTAGAGATTCAATCTTATAAGCTCACTTTAAACTGGAAATAAATAGTTATATGCCAAGCAAGATGAAAAAGATAAAAAAGAAAATTGAACCTCAAATTTTCCATGCTAAGATTCGTATAATTCTTTCCATCCTTAGTTATTGTCTAAAATAATCGGACGATCTTACACCAACAATTAGCACTTGATGTAAAAACAAATACTAGCAAAGTTCAAATGCATTAAAACTAAGGCTTCGTTTGGGATGGTTTTCTTACTGCTTATTCAAGTGGTTTTTTAGTACAAAATTTTATTTTTTGCACTAGAAAACTGCTTTAAGAAGCACTAAGAAAGCTATTCCAAACGAAGCCTAAGCCACCTAAACCTTTAACGGTCTGCACAAGCAGTTTTCAGCAACTCACTTGATGTTTTCTGTGATAACTCAAGCGCAAAGCAAGTTTAACATTGCCTTAATTATTCCAACAAAATATTGTGAGGCCTAATAGAATCAAATAGCATGTCTCAAGAACTTGGTCTAAGATGACATCTTAGCATTTTTACTACATGTCAACAATCACTAATCATAGCCTATTTTTCCAAGACAAGCTTTCATGTAAGAAGCCAGACTAGTTATTCTGAAGGAGCATTTTCCCACTGCTTACCATTATTCTCTATCTTAATTGAAGCCCCGTTTCTAAGGAAGTTATGGTACCAATAGGCAGAAAACTTTGGCGTCCTCTCATGTCCATTGTCCTCAAAATTCACATGGTATAGCCCAAATCGTGTTGCATACCCAGACAACAACTCAAAAGCATCTACAAATGTCCAAATAAAGTATCCTCTCACATCTACTCCATCCCTGTTTAACAATGTACACAAAATAAAGTTATAAGAAGAGCATAAATGAATAATGCACTCTTCGTGCTTTCTTTCAGATGCGCACTAAAAGAATTAGAAGAAAAGAATGTTGCTTCTATAATAATTTTCCAGAAAGATTTTGAATGAGATAAGATTTATTCCTCATACATGATACATGGCTCAATGTGAATGAATGAAAAATAAGAATTCATGATGTTATCCTAAATAATAGGGATAAAGTTGATGATGATGATGATGTTGATGATGATGACGATGATATGCTATTCAATTTTATAGTATATTAGGCTGTTATGTTACCTGATAGAATCAAGAACGCTTCTGATAAAGCCGCTTAGAAAGTATGTCCTTCCCACGTCATTCATTGTATCAACAACTCCAAAGCCATAACCTTTTTAGATGCATAAAGTTCAAGTAATAGATCAACATAGTTGAAGCTTCAACAATGACTAATTTGAATTGAAGTTCCTAACATAACTCGATCTCAAAGTTACACTCTTTCACATGGCAATCAAACTTCCTTGAAATATAGCAGCTATACATGAATCTTGATGTTTGTTTCCATTATCTTTATTGTTCTAACTAAAATTTTCTTCTTCTAATCAAAATATTTTAAAATTGCAAAAGCTTTATAGCATAGTTCCTTGGATTTAAGATGGACATACCATTCTCATGAACGAATATAGGAGGATTTCTGTAGGTCTTTTTGAGATAATTAAGCAGTTTCCAAAGGCTTTCAAAATCATTGATCAATGCAGTAGGTGGAAGAATCTGGATTTACACACAAGTTTAGTCACACATCATAAAACTACATGAGATGATGACTAAACAATAACTATAGTTAAAATGGCAGATTTATGATATCTTACCCGACTTACTGGTGGAACATTCTTGTAGGCTGCAATTTATAGAATTGCATGTAAATTTCTAAAATTGAAAGCTACCTTCAATCAATATAAAAGAATTACTTTAAAACAAATCCAACCTGTGAACTTTGCAAACATGTCTGAGCTTGAATCTCGAAGACCTGTCTTGTCAATAACAGGGTCATCAGCCACATACAATGCGAAGTAGTAGTTTATACCAATGAAGTCACATGACCCCTTCACTCTTTTAGATTCAAAATAAGTGAAAGATGGGAGCCTTGAGCCTGCATTCTTCTTCATGCTATCAGGGTACTCCCCGAACAAGATTGGGTTCAAGATCCTAAAAAATGACATCCATTTACAAATGCTGGTGGAATTAGCGGTGCATGCATTCAAATATAGGCATATAGACAGATAAACTGCACATAGGAGAGATGTGAGAGAGAGAGAGAGAGAGAGATTGACGAAGAATAGTCCAACATTGTTTTCAAGTCTAAGTCTTCAAATTCAAGATTAAGGACATCAACTCTGATTTACGAGAAGGATACTACATAAGATAAAAGTAACTTGTTTTCAAAAACTGAGATCATATACTCTGATTCACTATGCTGCAATGCAAACGGGCTATCAGAGACTACACCGTCCACTTTGATTCCAAGAAAAATACTATATTGGCAAACTGGTTCAAAGGGAGAATGCTGTGATGGTGATATGATGAGATGCCTGTCCAACAGTTATTTATGTTTGCAACATTAAAATTTGTGTAAAAGCATCCACTCGTATAATTCAAAACCCGAGAACTTATTCTAAGCATCATTTAATGATGGTATTAAATAGTTCTTGAATTCAAAAGCTAAATTATGAAACTTCTATGTAATTGAACGAAGAGGAAGTTGTTTGAATTTCGAAGAGATAAACGTGCATTTAGAAAAGATGCTATTTCTATTACAAAACTTGAGGCTCAATGATTATCTGATAATAAACTATTCCTCAAAGGTATGTAAGTTTCAGTATGCCATAAATGCAAGTGTATGTGGGCATATGCATGCATGGGCAATAATTAAACAGTTAGCTTACCAGCCTAGGATGAAGTCAAGTGCTCTCTTTGTTGCCAAAGCATCTTCGGTAGAATTTGTCAATGGTGTGAACCAAATAGTGTAGATGTTGATGCCAATCTGTCCTTTTTGTATGGTCTGATCACAAAAAACTAACAACAATGTTGAGATCATCTATATGAATCCTTATTCTCTCTTGTGTTCTATTAAGAGTTAAATTTTCATCTAAATCTAATAAATAAAGTTCATTTCTAATATTTTCTAACCAAATCTTTTTAGGTCTACCGCTACCTTTCTTAACATAAATCTTCGCCGTAATTTTAAAAAATCTTTTACAAGGAATTTGGCAATGAATGTTTTTAGGAAAAAATAGTCATTGCTAGCTTTTTGCTATAAAACTTCTAAATTTGTTGGTAAGCTCCTAAGTTGAATAAAACATTGACCTACCTGATATTTTTTTCTATACAACTCAGCTGCTGCAGAATGAGCCAATATATAATTATGAACAGTGATATATGGCTCTATTGTGGAATTGCCTCCAGTACAATTAGCACCATAAGGATGCGAACATCGACGAGGAGGAAAAAAACCATAATCAAAGGAGGCCAAGGAGTTAATGTTGGGCTCATTCATGGTGGTCCAATAAGAAACCCTATCACCAAATTCTTTAAAGCATACATCAGCTAGTTCTTTGAAATCATCACTGCAAAACAACTTCTATTTAGTCAGAAAAATAGTTGTTCGCCTTTCTTTCCATTATATTATTATACAGAAAATATAAAAATCTACATGATTTTCGGGCTCAACCATCCTCCATACTCATCTTGAAGCACTTGAGGAACGTCCAGATGATGGAGCGTCACATGAGGCTGAATGCCTATTTCATTTGAAAATATAAAATAAATTAGAGCTAGATGTTACAATGCCAATCTTAAGGCATAGAGAAGTGATTTATGTTCAGTTGATTAGTGATGATATTTATTCTAATTCTTAAAGCAAGGGCCAATTTTTTGGGAGAACTTGAATGCTTTCATTTTGGCATGAATGACATGAACTATTAAGTCTCTTTTTTTTTTCCACTTAGCAATAGAGACATTAGTATATGTAAGCTCAGTTGAACAGTTCAATATATCAAAATACCATGCTTGATCAATTCATCAATGACATTGTTGTAATACTTCAAGCCTTTAGGATTCACTGCTCCTCTTCCATCTGCAGTATGAGATCCAACATAAATACTTTTGAATGAAAAAATAGTGGGCTATTTTAATATAAACAAGTAGTGGTTTACTCATCCCTAGAAACATACATATTTGCCAATTCATTATTAAAAAAAGGTAGCTATTTAATTCAACTTATCATTCAGTTTTATTTAACTATTATTTTCTTCCCATATTCATACACATATTTTCCCATAAGTCTCTTTAAACAAGTTTCAAAGTTTAGCTTTCTCCTATGCTTTATATTAGATGAATATCCAAAAGTTAGCTATAACATTATTTAATCTAATAATAAAGGGAAATGCATCAAAACACGTGAAATTTCTGAAAATTTCATACGGTAGTAATCATCATTACACAATGCCGAACACCATTAATAATAACAATAAATTTTCAAAGAGAAGAGAACAATCAACTGAAAATGGCAGTTTTTTATACTTGCACACAATAATGAAGAAAATGGTAATAAATTGCTAATATATAGGTAATAGCTTCTAGAAATAATAATACGGTTGCCTATTTATTATTAACTTATTGAATGGCAAGTTTACCCAGTTAAGTGCAACAAGTAAATTTTTATAAGTCAATTTCAAATGTACCTATGTTAATATTATCATCTCAAACAAACTAGGTGGTCATGGTTGGAAACATGTGATTTTGCAAACTCAATCATTGAATATCTTGTTTAAGGTAGATTTAAGGTGAGCATGGGCAAATTCAACATTTATATGAACCATAAAAAGAAAAGTCTAGCTTTTTTGATGCTAACATACTTGGGAGGAGCCTTGGCCAGGAGATAGATAATCTATAAGCTTCAAGCCCAGTATCACTCATGAGCTTGATGTCACCCTGCAAGATTCAGAGACATCAGAATAACATATTGTAAGGCATACTGTACTGAAAAATGCCTTAAGAACTTTTCTTTTGCTGTCTTTCAAGGAATGAAGATGCTAGAAACAGTAATATTCTGAAGACACCTATCATAATATCAGTTACTAAATGCTCTTTCATGTACAGGAACTGTATATTTAAAACAAGTTAGAGATATAAATTTAATACCCATTAATCTACTATATTATGCATTTTATAATGTTTTAATTGGAATTTTCATTGAGTCATTGACTCGCTCCCTTATCCTAAATAAAGTATCAAAACAATATTATCCTTTCCACATCAATCCACTGATTAGTGAAAGTTGTTAACTTTTTTTTAAAAATGTTTCTTATAGAAATGAAAATCAGCTTTATTGCAACAAATGTGAGGTGATAATGCTTACTTAGGATAGAAAAAACATCATTATTCAAGAAAGTGCTTGTATTAGTTGTTATTCTCTAGAAGATAATAGACAATGAGATTTTTTTTCCTCCTAAATGCAGCTATTTCTGAATAAGTTAGCTATGGAAAAAAACGTGCATGGTTTGTTGGTTGTGTTATTGTTGTTGTGCTATACTATATCTATGAAATAAACTCCCTGCTACTCTTATAAGATGGATAAAATGCTCTACAAATGTTACCTAAGGTCATAAATGTCAATCAGACTCCTTTTGCTCATACAGAGAATTCTCATCATTATATATAAAGCATTTGGCAAGAAATAAATCAATGCTTCAGTGATTACAACATTCAAAGCTAGCATAATAAAAAATCTACATTTATATTCTTGATTACAAATATTTACAACTTTATTACTTAATTGAATGGATTCTATAACTTCTTCCATATGTATCTCATGACCAATTTGATCAAACACAATAAGAATAGAGACACTTGATATGATGTTATGCGAAAAAGGTTCAAAATACCTTAACTACAATGAAAACTACATAAACGTCACAAGTTTGTGAAATGGATTATACCGACACATCTAGAGCAACAAAAGTATCAAAGAAGCACCCCTCATGCTCAACTTGATCGAACAAGATAAGAATTGCAAATGATGGATGCGATGTCAAGCAAAATCCTATCAATCATCACCTTGTTAACAAAATGGATTGTGTCAACATGTCCGAAATGCTGAAAATACTTAGAAATGACCCTTATTATCACCAAATAGTAGCAAGATAAAAAAAATGATAAGTTATGGATTCAATGTCATACCAAGGTTTAAACAGGTGAAATGGTGAATCAAGGCATTTTGTCTTAGCGAGGCCATGCGTAAGTCTTGAGGTGGATCGAGACATAAGCCTCAGAATGAGAAAATGAAATACAAAAAAGTTATAAATTACTCATAAAATTGACAAAAAATGAAATAAATTATGAACATAATGACTTATTTGAAAGTAAATGTTATTGGAACACAAGTAATTAGAATTAGATTCAACTTAAATACTCACTTAAAACATAAATACCTCCCAGGATCAAGACACAAGGTAGTCTCATCGTCACTTTGATAGTCTTCAGAAGAAGACTCGTAGTTTATGTCAAAGTCATCTTCAAATCTTTTTCAACTATAATATTATTTTCTTATCTTCTATACCAGTTAATATTTCATTAGAAATAATCAAAATAAAATAAACAATTAATAATATAAAAGTTAAAACATTATATTTAAGATTATCTTTAGATATTTTTAAAGTTCCAACCCCACTTTGTTTCTTTCTTTTATATACTTATGAAGTAGAAGCTGATCTCAATTTAACAGACCTTTCAATCTCAATATTGATTGCTTCATTCTCCTCATCATCATATATTTGTCCTTCAATTTCAGGCATATCAACACTTCTAGAAGTTACCCATTCGTTATTAGATTCTAAATCATCAACAACTAAATGATTTAATTTATTGTCACGAGTTCTTTACATCTGTAATTTGATGTGCTACTACTTGAGTTTTTTACTAAACATAACATAAACAAGCTTGTTCATACATCCTGCAGCCGAGTGATTTTTTGTCTTTAAATTAATTTGATTGAAGGTACTCTAATTATGCTCACATGCAGAAGCCAAATATGTTAGGCTAAAAACTTTAATTATAAAAACTTCAAGTTCAAGAGCATCATCTCCAAATTGAGCACACCAACATACTATATTCAATGAAAAGTATATTATTAACATATATTCAAGTATGAAGCTTAAACATAAACATTCAAATTTAAAATAATAAATTAATGCAAACGTAATAGGAGAGCATGTTTTTTGAGCTGTTCTAAATCCAAACATTTCATTCTTTAAATAAAAATCCTCAAGTTGATTATTTGCTTTGATTTAGTCACTTTTAGGAACAAGCCTATGCATGTATACATATAAATAAGTTTTTACCTCTTTATTAATACAAAAGTCTTTATTATAATAAAATTGAGGGTTCAAATAATATGCACCAGAATATAGGTGTTGTTGTAGTTGGCGATCTCATTTTTCATCTATAATTTCTTAAATTGCTTTGTAGGCACCTTCTTGACCTCCCAAAATCTCTTGTTATATCCTCTTTAGTCATGGCCATAGCTTCATAAATAAATCATATGGTTGAGGTATTCTCACCATCAACCATTTTGAGCATCTTAACTAATAGCTCCGTAGTCCTTAGAGCATAATTTATACCACGCAAAAAAAAAAAAATCTTTCATAACAATCTTCTTCATCTATTTCCCTTTCTATATTTTAGCCCATAAACTCATATCCCTTTTTTTTCATAAACTTATATCCCTTCTTCAGAAACAAGCATGGCTTCTAAAGGCTATCTTAACTCTTTAAAACTTTGAAATATCAATTATGTAGTTGCAAATCTAGTGATAGTATGCCAAATAATTTCTTATTATTAAATTTTCTCATTTAATTGAGCACTCAAGACTTATTGTAAATGAACTTACTAATAAATTTTTCCTTCAACAAGGAATGTTTATGTTGTGAGAATTATCCCAATCTCTTAAGTATTAAATCAATACAGTGTACAACATATGGAGTCCAATAATGATGCTTCCTTTTCTCTATTAACAATCTTTCTATAGTTTTATATGCGCTTGCATTATTTATAACAACTTGAACCAGTAATATTTCTCTTACTTCCTCAAAAATATCATCCAAAAATTAAAACAACAGTTGCACATCCTTCACAAAAGCTGAAGAATCAACTGATTTCAGAAATATTATTTCATAAGGATTGTTAATAAGGAAGTTGATGATGCTGCTCTATTAAATATTTGACCAACCATCTGACATTATGATCACTTTTATCTCAACCCAGTTCTTTCTCACTTCATCCACCATCCTTGCTGATGTCACCACTTCCTCATATAACATCCAGGTCCTCAATGCATACATGCTAGGAAGCTCTAAGTATCGACTAGTACTCCCAACAGATCGAAACATGTTAATTAATGTTATACTCTTAACAATATTGAATGGAATGTTATTTTCATAAAACACTTTGAGAGCTAGTTGTCACTTGATTTAGGATGCCAATTTGCCATCCTTTTTCCATTTCATCATATATCTTACATTAGGTAATCAAGTAATCCTTATGTAAAGCTCAAAACATATTTCCCACACCCATCTCCACCCTACATATCGAAACATGCTTAGAGACCTTGTAGAAATTGTGAGAGTTCTCAGCATTCTTAGATGCTATAACTTCAACATCATATGGCAAAAGTTTCATTTAGAGTATAATACCCTTCATCTAGTTGTTTTTTTGGATAGGTAGTGAAGGGCTTTGAAAAGGGATGGTTTAATTGTGGCTTATAAGTTTAGGCAAAAAGTAGAATATGATTTATGACAAGTATGTATAACAACTAGACAATTGTTCACTTCTATTACTAGTAGCTCAATAGTTTTATCCTTTAGGGATGGTCAATAAGATCTTAAAACATAAAAGTGAAACCTAATTTATGATTGGACGATTACTGGGCTAAATGGACACCAAGCAGGCGAAGTGACAAGAGAAAAATTGTACAGTCCAAATTGCATCTATTGTTATAAAATTCTCTTTAATCCTATTTTTTGTGTAGGAAATAAGAAAAAATCTTAAATTGAAGAGAACCACAATGCCACAGATCCCACGCCAAAGTGTTATATTTCTCCCATCGTTGTAGTGCCGCAAGACCGGTGTCGCAGTGGTAGATGTCCCAAAAATCATTAGAGAGCTTAGCATCTAAGAAATTTGCACAAACAAGAAACAAAGTGAACTCAATAATGCTAACTTGATTACTACAAAGCAAACACCATTAAGATAGCCCATATATATAATCCAAATACAACAATGATGTTATGGAACAAAAAGCTAAAAAAAATTCAAACCCTTCACACTAATATGAGAGAATAAAAAGTTAAAAGCAATAGTAAATATACTGAAAGGGTAAATCACAATCATTCGTCCAAAAAGTATAAAGAAGGTAATTATATTTTAGTTCGTATTTGAGCGAGAGATATCCATCTTCAAATTTTAAGAAATTGTAATCCAAGACTTATAGTCCATTCAAAATTATTAAAAAATATGGATCTAATGCAAACCAACTTGATTTACCATCTAACATGTTAAGTAGTTCAATTTTTAATATTGAGAATATTATTTTATGTAAAAGAGTTAAATAACCTCAAAATGAGGAAGTTGCTACTAAAGACATCTTTTATTAGTTGTGGGTATCTTCACCATCCACTATCTTAAAAGTACTGGTACATATCATTCCCGAAGAATTTCCTACCAACCACCTTGGGGAGCACATATTTTTTTATTAGATGGAAGAATAAGACATCAATTGAAAACACATGCATAACAAAGGATGAAATAGCAAAACTTACACCAGAACTTCTAGAATATTACTTAGAATTCAACTTTGTAGAGTAGAGCACATAGTCAAAGAAGCCTAAGGGGGTTAATGTAGAACATTAAGCCAATTATGAATGCTCAATTGCAAGATTATGATTAAGAGCTCAAGATTGATGGTATTAAGGGTTAGGATATCAACATCAAGATAGCATGAAATAAAGTGCTTGATATAGAATTCAAATAATTTCCAATTATAATTAAAGTTTGAATTTTAAAATTTTAAAATTTTCAACCTTCATTTCATTATTTCCATATGGAAGGCCATTGAGTTGTTTTTCCCTTATTCTAACTAGCTTAAGATTTATTAGGCAACACCTATGGATATAACCATAACATGTTCCCCACTCAAATTTCAAATCCCTTGATTGTAGGAGGATGATCGGAGTTGTTTAACTCCCTCCATCTTCTTCTTCTCTACCCCTCCTAAATTATCACCCATAATCTCTCCAATAATATTATTTAATAACATTTCAAAGCACCCACAACCATAAGAAAATTTAAACTGCAACTCGAAGCTCTCAGCCCTTTATCACATCATAAATTTATTGAAACTTTACCATTGACTCCAGAACTAATCTCTACATACCTACCAAACATTTCCAAACCACTTCAACATACTCCATTAGCCTCCCCAAAAATTCCAAAAATTCAAACTAGACAAATTAGCCAAGGAAGGGTTACCTAGAGCTAGTCTTGAGCCTTCACGAATCTTAAGACTCAAGTAAGCCTTCCCCAATACTCTAACAGCAATTACATTAAAAGAAATTTACTATAGCAACTAGAAGCCTTGGATCATCATATTGCCAAAGCTAATGTCAAAAAACGACAAGCATAAAATTTATTATCTACGCATATAAAAAAGGGATTACATATAAGTTCAGTTTCATAAGAGTGAAAAGTATGTTTGTTGGCAAGGGAATGCATACCTTATATTTGTGATAACCATCAGAAGCCATGTCTGCGGTCCTCCCATCAACCCACCCTGCAGAAGATACTCATTTCAACTTGACTAACAAATTTTCATCACCTTCAATTTTTTTACTTTATTATATTAAATTGATGTTTTCTATGAGCATCAATCTTTTTTATTTTACAATACTAGTAAATTTTCAGTTTGCTGAAACATGACTATTGGATTATAAAAAATTTGCAGATATAAAAAACTCATACATAACCAATTAAAACAAGGAACTCATAAGGAGTGGAGAGATTACCTTCATGTGTAAACGTATCCCAAATGCTTGGAGATTTTCCATCTTCTGCCCATGCACCCTCATACTACAAAAAATGTGGAAAGTGTTACACAAAAAATCTACAAGTTAAAAATATTTAAATGAAAACAAAAACACATGTTAAAAATCATAGCAAGTAGATGCTTCTATCAATGCCATACCATAGAGACATTGCTGAGTGCACTTACGAGTAAGACTCATGCACGATCACATGTTATATACACTTGAAGATAGCTTAGGTGACTTAAAAGATTATTAGAATTTTGATTCAAAAGCATACATTCATTTTATTATGATATGGCCTATTACTGATTACTAATTCTTTGTTGGTTTTTAGTCCTTTTGTATGGAGTTTTCACTGTTAAAGAGTTTGTTGGAGATTTCACTTCATGAAATAATTACTATTAAGGAAAACACTTGCTAGATGACTGATTAAATCTTAATTAGAGCATGTTTATTATTATTCTAGCTTTAATAGAATTTAACCACGAAGAGGGGAAGGGTGACCACTAAGGACCTTCCACATGTTTAAGCAATTAGCATGCAAGCCTTGAATCCCAATAGTTGATTAAAGTGACCATTGGGGGGCTGCCATGTGGAAAGGCTTGACATGGATGCCATTAGGATGGTGCCACGCTCAAAAGAGTGAATGGTAGTCACTAGTCAAGAGTCTGGTGTTATGTTTGGAATCTAATTGTGTTGATCAATCTGATTATTCTGTTGTCTCGGACCTCAAAACTTGTCGTATGCACTGAGGGTGGGGGGGGGGGGGGGGGGGGGGGGGGGGGGGGTTTACGCCCTGCTTAGGTTCAGGTACAATGCCCAGCGTTGCATACTTGAGTACCCCGGCATTGAACGAAGAGACCAGAGTGCCGCAACGGTATAGATACGGTGCCGCAGCGGTGCAAGACAGAGGCTTCAGCACTGCAACATCCCAAATTGACACCGCAGCGCTGAATTTTGGTGACGTATCAGTTATTAAATCATATAATTAACGATTTAATAAATAATTATTTGATTATTTATGTAAGTGTTATTTGAAGAAGTATTTAATTACTAATTAAACTAAAAATTGTGTAATTATTTTTTAATTATTATTAAAAATAATTAATTATTACTTACATAACTAATTATTTATTTATATAATTATTTAAATTTTAATTTAATTAGTTATTAATAACTAGTTACACTATACTGTGTTATATTTAAATGTCATCTGTTTTCTTTTTTGTGTTCTCCGCTTCTTCATTGTTGTTCGACTTCGCTTGCTTCGCAGGCTTCTTTGTCATTTGACTTTGCTTGCTTCGCGTGACAGAGTTTGAAGAACGAGTCACATTCTTCACCTCCTCTAACGACATTCCCTTCCTATAGGATCGTTGCATTCGGCTTTGCGTTTAAGTATAGTTTTGAAAGAGTCGAGAGAAGCTTCTCGGTCCCTTTTTACGCCATTGCTCTTGTCAGAAGTCAGGAAGGGAGCTCACTGCGCAGGTAAGTATCTTTCTCCCCCTTCACATGCCTCATCTCCCAAGTCTTGTAAATCCGCTGAACCCCAAGATTTAGTAAATCCGGGACTTATGCCAAAAATGAGGATAATGGCGGATTTGTTTTAAGTTTTACATAAAGCCTGTTATGTTGTACTAGATGGATGGATCTACGCATGGTGAGGTTTATTCCTACTGTCCCATTATGAAGAATCATCAATGTTCTATTTAAACGATTGGAAGCCATTAAGTTTTCTTAACCATTAAAATCTAGCCAGTAAAAAGAAATAAAGGGAACCTGAAAGGCAGATGCTCCTGCTCCGAAAACGAAATCCGCAGGGAAGTCGTCTCTGGTGAACTCGGAAAGGCACACAACGGAGGAGTAATACTCCCAAAAGAACAGGAACACCGCCAACAATGCCGCCACCTTCGCCATATAAGGAAGCGCTTTCTCTCCCAAATGGTCACTTCCACCTGTTGCAGCCGTTCCAAGCTCCTGCACTTCATTTATTTCCCCGAAAAAAAAAATGCAATATAATTTTATTTCAAATCACTGCATGGCCGTTACCTAACACCCCTCACCCTACCTAACACCTCGCCATCCATATATTTTAAAAAGTATTTAAAAAGAATGATGTATAAACACCCGCACTAGGCACTAGTAAGGTGAATAAAAATTCAAAATTAAAAAAATTAATATAAAATATAATACTACTTGAATTTAATTACATGAATAAATAAATTTGAAGTAAAAATATTTTTAATAATAATCATTTAAAAAATTTGGATTATTCATATAAAATTATATTTAATAAAAATTAATTTATTTTTATAATTTGCTAAGAAAATAAATATGTTTTTAATAAAGTTAAATAGTATTATAATAATAACCAAATCACTAGTTTTATTGCACGCGTATAAAATATACATTGTTATAATTTAAAAAAAAAATCATTGTAAGAATATTAATATTATTTTATGAAAAAAATTATTAAAATTTATAATTGCCTAATTGATAGCAAAAACTAATTTTAAAATTTTAATATTAAATTTATCAATCCAAATAATGAGATATAATGAGATAAATATTCTTAATTAAATCTTATAAGAGCCTTATTAAAACTTACAATTTAAAAATCTATGACTACATATAATTATCAAAAATTCATATTTAAAAAATTTAAATAAATAGAAAGAGCAAATATAAAAAAAATACAATTATACTCTAAAATTAATGTTAAAGAGTAATAATACAATTTAATAAGCAACATAATTAAAATTATCATAATATATTTTTCTTCTAACCTTAATCTTCAACTTTATCACCCTCAATTTTTTAATAGATAATTTATGAGTCAAAATTCTTATTTTATTGCCAATTATAAAAATATTAATATAAGCTAACTTTCTTCAATTAAAAAGGTATATACTTCCTTCCCTACAATAATAAATAGATTAATAGTTGCATTAAATTAGATAGTGAAAAACATGCATTTGGTTTACAAATGCAAATTCTATTCCAAAACAGTTAAAAACTTAAAGGAAAGAAAATAAATTATTTTACGTTCCCATATGAGAAAATTATTAATTATTTTCCTTAACCATATTACTAATTCATATAAATTTAAGTGAAAATGATTACTAATTATTCATTAAAGTTAGAGGAGCTTATATTAAAATAAGAAAATAATATATTTTCCTTCTAATATAAATCTTCAAGATAAAAAGAAAAAATTATCTCAGGTAGCCTAAATCAAATCCGTCATAAGTTTCTCCTTGATGTTGTTAATTTATTGAATTACAACTATATAAAAGGAGTAATGGATGATTTTTCCTATTAATGAATCTAATTTGTTGGAGAAAAATAAATGTTAATTAATTTGATTCAAACTACTTTGAAATGATGCGAGAAGATGTATATCAGAATGATGCAGCTATGAGATGTTTATGCAAAACATAATATAAATCATGATCAAAATGAGAACAAATAAGGAATCAAGAGAATATAAATAAAACATCACATATCCTCTTTTTTTTTTTTGAGGTTAAAACCCATAGAGGGCTTACTATTAAAACCAAAGGATGAAACAGCGGCAAGAATTTCAACAAACAGTGCAAACAGAGAAACAGTAAACAGCTTCACACGTTTCACTGGTAGCAAACTGTTGCCGCAGTGTTGTATAGGAAGACGAACACTGCTGCCGACGAGCACTTGATCCTTTCCAGAATAAGGCGTAGGTTGATGAAGAGGTAGAGGGTCTGGTGTAAGATGTGTAGTAGCACCGCTGTCTAAGTACCATGGGGAAAGATCAAAGTTAGCAAGCATAGTGACATTGGTTGGGGAAGCTAGAGGGACATACTGGAAGTTGTCACTATGCCAACAAGTGAGCACAGAGTGTTCGTATTTGCCACAAATTTGACAGTCGCCATCGAAACGGGACTGCCTAGCTGAACGGGTGTTGCGGGAGGGGTGTGTATGGCCACGACCATTGTTGTAGGAGAAACGACCCCTATGAAGATCGTGGTTTGAGAGAAGAACAAACGTCAAGTCAGATGGAGAAAGAGCAGTGGAAAATGATAGCTCGTTGATAGCATCAGTGGTTTGATTTACCTCTTCGCTACGAAGAAGTGAGTATACATCGTCCAAGCTAATGGGAAGAAGAGAAGTTCTGATTGATGTTTTAAATGATTGATAAGAGGGGAGAAGACCATTTAAGATATAAATCAGCATGTCTTCATTGTCGACGGAACCGCTGACAGTATTGATATTGTCCACCAAAGTCTTAACAGAAGTTAGGTAATCAGTCACAGATTTGTTGTACATGGATAAAGAATGGAGTTTGTTCTTCAGTTGAATAACCCAAGAATGATTGTAAGAGAAAAAATGGTGTTCGAGAGTTTTTCAAATCAATGCAAAGGTGTCGAGATTTAGTATGTAGGGAAGAATAGATGAGGAGATTGTGGAGAAGAGTGTGGGAATGACAATAACATCACATATCCATTTAGAATGATATTAGATATCAAAATTAGTCAGTCCAAAAGATTTAAAATAGTTTATAAGGGAAAATGATATTTATGAAATAAAAAATTATTACTTTTGAAAAAATAGGGAAGAATAAACCATTGAAGCTAGCATCTGTAGAATGTTTACAAGGGAAATTTAAATGTATTAGATATAATTATATTTAAAGCTTTATGTATAAAGAGATTATATATAAGGGATTTATCTTATCCAAGAATAAACCATTAAATATAATTGTACTAACTATAATTTAATTTATAGATAATGAATAATGTATTGCAATTATACATAAAGGTTGTTCATCGATCCATGCTCGCGCACGCTCACACTTGCGTCGTATCGATTTGCATGTCGGGTTTGCTTGACCCAGATTTTGGTTTGGTTGGATCCAAGTTCAGATTTCTGCACATTTTTATATTTGGGTCAGGTTCAGGTTGAAGCAATCGAGGGAGAGTTAGTTTCAGGGTGGTCCCAAACATGACTAAAAAACACATTTTGACACCCGTACTGGATAGGAAATGAATGCACAGGTGGGCAAATTAAGACATGAATAGGAAACAGATATGAAATCACGCACGAATGACGGAGGCCAAATAGTGGAGTAGGAAATGGGGAGGGTTAAGTGATTGTTTTTTTGGGGGGGAGGGGATTTGGGGATTGTTAATTTTTTTAAATAAAAAGTTACTTTATATTTGATTAAATGGAACTAATATTATTTTTAAAAAAATTATCATAAATGTGTTTAATGCGTGGAAGATGAAACTAAGGTGAATTGCAGAATAGGATATGAGGATCAACAGAAATGAAACTTTACTTAACTGGCAGAAATGCACTTAAAATATTAGAGAGTTTCTAATAACCAATTCTTTCTTAAATGCAATTGACAGCTGCAACTATAAAGTGAAATTAGAAAAATGTAATGGATTTAAATAGATAAATTAAGGGTGCTAGAATATAAATTTAATGTAAATTGTATGCATTAAATGTAGTTATTATAAATAAATTAAAAAATATAAAATAATACAATAATATCAATATATATATATATATATATATATATATATATATATATATATATATATATATAACCCACTGAGTGGTTTATGCTATAATTTAAAAAAGGGACTACCACTATCAAAAAAGCAGGTCTTTCACAGCACTTGTTATGGGCGGTTTGAAAACCGCTGGCAAAACTTGTTTATCGCTGCGGTTATAAACGCTAGCACTAGCAGCGGTTAAAACCGCTAGAACAACCAGCACTTAACATGTCTTAACCTAGCTTCTGAGCATTCGCCTCTTCCTATTCGATCTCCTTTGCATTCGATCCCGTCCGCCCCTACTCCGCCTCCTCCCTATCTCCGTGCGCCTGCGCCCCCTTCGGCGTCAAAGGCAGAAGTCCGGTCGTCCGGTCATCGGCGTCAAAGGCAGAAGTCCGGTCGTCCGCCCGTGTCCACCTCCTCCGGTTCTTCCTGCTCCCGATCGGTTTGTGCCCTAACCTAGGATACTATATTATAAGATTCATTTGCCATTATACTTGCTCCTAGTGACAATTTCACATGGAGTTTGTTATTCTTTGTATAATAAACTAGTACTAGGGTGTAGTTTGGAATATGATAGCTACGAAATTTGAGATCGAAAAATTTGATGGGTTCAGTAATATTTCTCTTTGGAGAACGAAGATGGGTTGCCTTAGGATTAGTTTAACCAATATTACCATTGAAACTTAGGAGAGCCTGAAGCAGTTCTAAATATAAATACTTGTTTATTTTCTCTTGATTAATAAAGAATATATATTAGATATGATATTACCTAAAGATTTTATCCTATTGAGATGACATTATAACTAATTTAAGGTTCCTACAACTGCAAGCCCCTAATGACTATTGTTAATTTTTAGTAGGTAGAATAAATAGTCATAAAGTACAATAAAATTATGCATCCTCTTACCCGAACTTTGTTTTTCAAACTAAAAAAAATTTAGTAACTACAAGCTCTTATGGTTAATTATCTTTCTCATAAAGGAGAACGTTTTCTATTTAAGTTCTCAGTATAAAGTCTCATAAATTTGTTGAAACAACAAATCTCTTATTAAATGTGATGAGATGATAAACTCTTGTGCTTAGGGGGATTTGATTAGTGGATTGAAAACTTAGTTGATCTAGCTAGATCCAATGGTCCCATCATCCTGAGCAAATCATTAATCCTAATCTATTTAGTCAGTTGAGATAGTCAATCCAACCTAAATCTAAAACCCCCACTACCAAAAAAGCAGGTCTAAATATAAATACTTGTTTATTTTCCCTCGGTTGGCTGAACCCTGGCTTTGAATTGTAGATCCACGTAATTTACTGCAGGATCAACTTTATTTCAAGTTCACCCATTCTGTTTGAATGAAGTCTTTGTATCTACCTATACTTGTTAGTTCTAATTCCTATAACAAGTGTATTAGTCAAAAAAATAATGTAGTAATGATTAATCCACATTATGTTTATAATCATCAAGGTATGTGCTATGAGTTAAAGCTTATTAAACTAATCCAACCAATGATAACCATAAGTAATTGATGAAAACCTACAAAGTTCAGCTTTGGAAGACAAATCTCAATATCCTAACATCCATCATGCTTCCCACTTACCACATTCTTGAAGAAGTAATTATATTAAATTGCTAAGTTGATCTTTAGCCACTAGAATGCACCATGACCTAAATATCTTGAATTTACAAAGCATAATCTAGTGTTAAAAGTAAAACTCCTGATCCCATTAGCCAATTCACTGTATAAAATGTTAAATGGAGCTCCTATCCACTTTTTTCTCTTTAGAATCATGAAAAATGCTATATCAACATAAAGTTGATCATTCTGCATCGACACACAGTATAGCTCATTTTAGGCCATGATAAAGCTTTTATGACCATATTATGTCTAGGGGGGTTATGTCTTTTAATTGGAGCACTTAAACCTCCTTGAATAGGTATAACTCTTGATTATTTTGGTAGCTTTACACTCCAAATAGTTGCCAACGTAAAGAGAATGAAATCTCTAAAACTTAGGTTATAATGTTATAAATGATGATTTTAGGAGCTAATGGATCAGGAGTTTTACTTTTATGCGTAAATGAGGTATTCTTTATAAGAATTTATATAAATAACAACCTTTAGAATTAATAAATGAGTAAATGAGGTATTCTTTATAAGAATTTATATAAATAACAACCTTTAGAACTCTCCATTCTTTATGTAAACGACTTAATTCCTTGCCATAGTTTTTTCTCTTTTAATAGAGTAATATGTTATCTATCCAAAGTCACTCATAATAAATAAAAAATCACAAACAAATAATGCATTAAAATTTTTGAGCGAGCTTAACATTACTCCTTCCAACATATGAAGCTAGCTATACTCTCTATTCGAAAACCCTAAACTTTATAAACTCCTTGAAGGAATCTCTCTCTCTCTCTCTTTTTCTCTCCAACCCCCCCAAATATCTTATGTGATCAGTAACAACAGTAAATTCATAGAAGAAGAAGCAGAGGGGCCACTGCTTCCATATTTATTCCTACATCCCAATATAATCCTTCGCAACCGGAACCGTTTTCCAATACCCAAGGACCCCAAGCTTCCACTTCTCAGTATCATCCTCTCTACTATTCTTCCTCTCGCTCTCTCTCTCTCTCTCTCTCTCTCTCTATCTCTCTCTCTTCTCCTTTTCCATTGAAAAAGATTATGAACACATCCCACACCACCGAAATTGCATGAAATATATGCATGTATTGAAGTATTGAAATAAAATTATATTTTTCCTTTATTATTATGTGTATGCTTATTGAATGTGTATTTTTCGAGTGCTTCACAGGTTTGATGGATAAGAGTTGGATGTCAAAATCAAAATGGAGTAGTGATTATATTGAAGGTGTTGAGAATTTTTTAGAATTTGCAACGCAAAGTCAAAGTTCAACACAAAAAATTCTATGTCCATGCAAATTATGCATTAACAGATATTTTCATTATGTAAAAGATGTCAAGTTGCATTTACTCTCCAAAGGAATTTTCCCTGGATAAGTTGTTTGGAATCGACATGGAGAGGAACACGCTTTTTTAGCTGAAGTTATAAGATCAGAAACATGTACTGATACTGGTTATATTGTTGAAGTACAAACTCAAGGTGAGCAGCACAGAACAAATGATATAGAAGGATTGTTAAGGGACACATTCTGCTCAGGCAATGCCAATTTAGATGATGAACATAATGAAAATAACATAGATTTGACAAATGATGAAGCAATGAAATATGATAATTTATTACTAGAAGCAGGAGCAGAATTATACCCTGGCTGTAAGTCATTCACAAAGTTATCCTTCATCTTACATTTATTTCGCCTAAAGTGCTTACACTCTTGGTCTGCAAGATCTTTTGATCAATTGATTGAGTTATTAATTGAAGCCTTCCCTGATGGTTCATTGATACCTAAGAATACATATGAAGTATAGAAGATAATGAAAGTGTTTGATCTTGGATATACAAAGATAGATGCATGTCCAAATGATTGTTTTCAATTTTGGAAAGATAGATCTATTCAAGAGGTTTGTCATATTTGTGGTTCTTCACGGTGGCAGGGGCTAAAAAAAGTTCAGCTAGAGGAAAGAAAAATCAAATGAAGTCTGCTAAGGTTGTTCGATACTTTCCATTGATTCCTAGGCTTCAAAGATTGTTTAAAACAAAAAAGTCTGCTGAAGAGATGATTTGGCATGCCAAACAGAGAAATGTAGATGGGTTGTTAAGACATCCAGCTGATGGAGAAGCCTGGAAATCCTTTGACTCTAGATACCCTAATTTTGCTTCAGATCCACGTAATGTTCGGCTCGCTTTAGCAAGCGATGGTTTTAATCCATTTAAGATTATGAGTAGTACATACAGCATTTGGCCCATACTTTTGGTTCCTTACAACATGCCTCCTTGGATTGCAATGAAACAGCCTTCTTTCATTCTGTCTACAATTATACCGGGGGAGAAGAGTCCAGGAAACAATATTGATGTCAATCTCCAACCGCTAATAAATGAGTTGTCTGAATTATGGCATGGAGTGATATCATACGATGCAGCATCTGGACAATCTTTTAACTTACGAGCTGCATTAATGTGGATGATCAATGATTTTCCAGCTTATGGTATGCTTTTTGGCTGGAGTACTAAAGGCAGATTTGCTTGTCCTTGTTGTGCCGAAAATACAGAGTCTTTATGGTTATATAGAGGAAAGAAATTCTCTTATATGGGTCATCGTCGTTGGCTAGCAGAGAATCACTTATTCCGTCGACAGAAACAATACTTTGACAATACAGAAGAGATCCGTAAAGCACCTAGAAGGTATACTGGCAGTGACATCTTACAAAAATTACAAAATGTTCAATTTTCGTTGGGCAAATTTAGAAGCTTGAAAAGAGGGCGTACTGTAGAATTTAGTGAAAATCACATTTGGAAGAAAAAATCAATTTTCTTTGAGCTACCTTATTGGGAGTTTAATTTACTACCACACAATCTTGACGTCAAGCATATTGAAAAAAATGTATGTGATAATTTCATTAGCACTTTACTTGATCTTGAAAAATCTAAAGATAACTTGCAAGCACGACAAGATTTAGTTGAAATTGGAATTAAAAGTGAGCTGCATCCACAAATTCTTGAAGATGGTTCTTATTTATTGCCCCCAACTTGCTTCACAATGAACAAAAAAGAGAAGTTGATGTTTTGTCAAGTTTTGAAAAATATGAAAATGCCTAAAGGTTATGCATCTAATATCTCAAGGTGTATTAATGTTAAAGAATGTAAGATTGTGGGCCTAAAAAGTCATGATTGTCATGTGCTAATTGAAGAAATTTTACCCATTGCTTTGAGGTCATGTTCTCCATCCGATGAAATTATACATATTCTTGTGGAGATTTCAAAATTTTTGAAGTCAATTTGTGCCAAGGTTATCGATCTGAATGAGTTGGACATACTACAGAATAATATTGCAATAACATTGTGTAAAATGGAAAGATCAATACTCCCCTCATTCTTCACGATTATGGTTCATCTACTTATTCACTTGGCCGAGGAAGTAAAATTAGGTGGTCCGGTTCAGTATAGATGGATGTATCCGTTTGAGAGGTATTGCAATAGTAATTATTAATTCAAGTTATTATTGTTCAATTATACATAATATTCATAAAGTTTTTTATTATTACAGATTTTTTTTAGTATTAAAAGACTATGTAGCTAACAAAGCACAACCTGAAGGTTCTATTGCGGAGGGCTATATTGCTGAAGAAGGAATAAATTTCTATTCTAAATATCTAGAGGGGTCTCATTTTTTGAATAAAGCTGCAGCAACAGCTGAGGCACAATTTATTTTTAAATTTTCAAGTGGTGGTACTCCCTTGGGAAAGGTGTCTTCATTCATCTTAGATGATAATTCTTTGATTTAGGCATATAGATATGTTCTCCGACATTGTGATAATATTGAAAGTTATAGACAACGTTTCAAAGATGGAGAGAGAAGAAAGCGACGCGGGCATACACATCTAACAATATCAGATTTAGAAAGGCTTATCAATGAAAGATTTCACGAGTGGTTACGTGACACGGTATGCTTTCGTATTTTATATTTCTTAAACTTCATAAATGATAATAAATTAAAGTATTTGACATAGTGAATTCGTACTTTTTATTCCTTGTGAGGTTTCAAGTTCTAATGATTTGGCAATCACAGAAGAAATCAAAGCATTGGCTAAGGGCCCCAACAAAATTGCAAATAGATACAAGGGTCTTCTCATTAATAGTTATATTTTTCACACAAAAGAACGAGATGAAGGCAAAAAAACCCAGAATTTTGGTGTTGTTAATACAACAGAGATTGGGAATTTTAGCTATTATGGAAAAATTAATGATATTATTGAGATTAATTACTCTAATATATTCAAGGTGATATTATTTAAATGTGATTGGGCAAACACAAGTACAATAGGCATAAAACAAGATGAATTTGGTTATACGCTTGTGAACTTCTCAAGGCTTATTCATACAGGTCAGAAAATTCAGGATGATCCTTTTGTTTTCTCTTCACAAGTGGAGCCTGTATTCTACATTGAAGATGCTAAAAATCAGAATTGGAATTTTGTTGTGAGAGCTAAACCACGAGATGCATTTGATTGTAATATTTCTTTGTGCTTGTAAATGTAATATTATTTTGTTGATGGCTTTCATCATAACATTTAAATTTTGAAGGTTTTATGATCATATGCAATTCTTATGTTTTGTACAATACTATTCATTACAATTAATGTTGACTTATGTTTTTTGTCATTTTTGATTATCACAACCTGTAAATTAATTAATCTTACATATTCAAGTTTAGCGGCATAAAACAAGAAGAATTTGGTTATACACTTGTGAACTACTCAAGGCTTATTTATACAGGTGAGAAAATTTAGGAACTTCTTGTTGCTTATAAATGTAAGTCTTTATTATATTGCTCTTTAATATATTGTTCTTTTTATATTGTTCTTTATATATTAATTGTTATTTATATCATGTTATTTATATGTTGTTATTTGTTAATGCTAAACACTTTTGATTTTTTTGTTTGCAGGAAATGACAGGAGCTAGTCTTTTTAGACGAGCAAAGAAGGCAATATGTAGAGGTGGATCTAGTAGAGGAGGATCAAGTAGAGGTGAAAGTGAAAGTACGAGATGCGCCAAGAGGGGGGGTGAATTGGTATTTTAAAAATTTAACCCTACACAAGAGTTCTAATTTTTTTTGTATTTTCAAAACATAATTTAACGACTAATGTGCGGAAGCAAATACAACGTTCACAACGATGAAATTGATAGTTCAATTTTAGATTTTTCACTACAATATTTAAATACTGATTTTTTACCAAGCAATTAAAACGCACAAATTTAAAGCATGAAAAGTAAAGTACGGTAAACAGGAAAAAACACACCAGAGATTTTTATAGTGGTTCGGTCACTTGACCTACGTCCACTCCCCGGAGTCCTCTACTCCGGGATTTGCACTAATAAAAGTTGACTCTCCTATTCCCCCCACAACAAGGCAGAGAAGCCTTTACAATACTCACTTTCACCTCCCTCGGTGCGGCGGAATACCAAACGCTATGTCACCCTCCTGGTGACGGCAGCGGACCTTCTCCTTTTTCTCCTTCCTGGAGATGGCAGAGTACCTTGGCGATGTTGATCTTGAAGTGACTCTTCCCTCGAGAACTTTCTTGAAGCTTCCAAAGCCATAAGAGGAGCAAAGCATGCAGCTAGCTTGGAGCCACCGTGTGATCCCCTCACACTACTTCTCCCTCACGCTCAAGCTCACCTTCACCTTCCTCTCTCAAGCTCTAGATCTCTCCAAAAACTTCTCTCTACCGAATCCCCTTCTTTTTCCTCCAAGCCTCTCACAGCAAAAGGATTGATCAACAACTCCCTAAAGAAAATTTTAAGTTATTTTTATATCAGGCTTCAGAAAACCCTAAAAGTTTCAACTTTTGCGTTTCTGTTCGTACAGTACGATTTATAATCGTACAGTACGATCAGTTCAATTACAGCTCCGTCCAGTACGAGTACAGACGAACAGGTATCGAATTTTATTCATATCGTACAGTACGATATGTATATCATACAGTACGATACTGTTGATTCGTACTGTTCGTACGGGACGAACTGTGGGACGAACCTCGGGACGAAAGAGCTCGTCTCTGTCACTCGTCCAGCACTCATTTAATTGTACAGTACAAATAGTGTTTTTCATGATATCGTCCTGTACGATAAGAATATCGTCCAGGATGAATAGTTCAAAAATTCTTGGGATCGTCTGGTACGATCGCTGGGACGAAGGAAATCGTCTCTGACAATCATCCAGCACTCCACCAGTCATACAGTACGATCAGTTCATTTCTTGGTATCGTCATGTACGATATGAATATCATCTAGGACGAACAGAACAAAAAACCTTGGTTTCGTCTGGTACGATCTCTGGGACGAATGAAATCATCTCTGTAAGTCGTACAATACGATATACGATCGTACAGTACGATCGACATATAAAATAGAAACCAATGTTTATTTCCTGATTAGGGAGATAATTTTGGCAAGTTTTAATTAATCGTACAGTACGAACAGTATCGTACAGTACGATCAGTTCAGAAAATCAAATTCAAAAACTTACCAAACTTATTCTGGCGGCTAGGGTTTCACAATTACATATTATCGTACAGTATGATATGAATCGTACAGTACGATAAGTTTATAAACTTAATCATTCAAAAATTAGCCGTTAGCCTGAGAATTTTTAATTAATCGTATAGTACGATCCAAGGTCGTACAGTACGATGTGCTTAAAAAAATTAATCATTTTTTAAAAAAAATTTCTCCCCCTGTGTGTGTGCATGGTTGTTCCTTTCACATGCATGCTTCTGTGGCAGACTCAAAAAAAAGAAAAAATAAAGAAATAAAAATTACAGACTCTTCAACATCCTATTCTACCCGATTTGAGTCTCCAGCAATCTTTAGCAGTGTGCATCTGACCTGAAATGTTAGTGCTCATATACAAAGATTAAACATTTGTAATCTAACGGAAGTCTATATGTACTCAGTAAGTATTAGTTGTCACCATCAAAATTAAGTGCTCGGGATCCTGGATTTCAACAGAAAGTAGTAGGGAGACTGAGTCAATCACCCCTTCTACTCCAGTACACCCAGATTCACAGGAGGAGATTGAGTGTAGTGGGAGCCTACAGACTTCACGGCATTCATTTTGTGGCACAGATCCGGCCCCAGAAGAGGGGGTATGGCTCATAGGTATAATTTTCTTTTCATAACATTCATTTAATTTTAATTGAATTGTGTAGATGAGCAAGGACCTATAATGCTTATTCATGCTTGTTCATTCATTTTAAATCATGTAGATGAGAAAGGAAATCCTATTAGGCGTAGGGGGAGAACAACTTGTGCTGATATACAGAATATGCCACCAGGAACACGAATTCATATAGAGGTAAATGAAAATAACATCCCTTGTAATATCCCTGAGTCGATTTTGCTAGGATCATATCTTGGTGTTGTTGCAAGAGATCCTATGTTGGCTCCAATTGCTTTCCCTGATTGGAGAAATAAGGGTATGGAGCCCTTCAAGAAAAAGATGCTGGCTGAAGTTTAGGTAAATATTTATTTCAATGTAAATTTAAATTTGTTTTTAGTTTTATATTATTAATTAAATCATATTTTTCAATTACAGTCTAATTTTGAGTTTCCTGGTCATATACGCCATTGGATTCTTCAATCCCTTGGGGTGAAATGGCGTAATTATAAAACTACTTTAAAGGCTGAGCATTGGGACAGTAGACCAATTGAGGAAATTTTAGAAACAGTTCCAGCTGGAGTTGACCAAACACAATGGTGTCAACTTGTTAACCAATGGTCAAAGCCAGCAGACCAGGTAAATATTGAGATTAAGCTTCTTCGTTATATATTTATTACTATTAGAAAATTTGGAATGTAACATTATCTTGTCTCACAGGAAAGGGCTGCGAAAAATTCTGCTAATGCGAAGAAACAAACTTGTCCTCACACAATGGGTCGTGTGAGTTCAGTTCGAAGACAGAAGGAAACGGTATAAAATTAAATATTGATTTATTACTACTAAATGTTTTAATTTCAAACTTATATTGTTATTATAATTTTTAGATTATCTTGATCCATAATCTCTTCAAGTCCTAGGGACTTCTAAAGGGTCTGATGTTATTTGCTTAAGGACATTGTCGAACATCTTTGATGTTCGTTTGTTTTACCTTTCTTAAAAAAATACTTTTTGGGTGCCTTGGACATCTACAAGTTAGCCAGTTACCTTACCTTCCCCTTATGAGAAAAAACCTCATGCAAATTAGTATTTCATGGCATTTCATACGAATTAATCATAGAAGAATTCTGAGGATTGATTAAATGAGGCACATCAAAAGTGCATGAAATTTAAATTTTTTGTTTTCATATAATGTCTCATATGAAATGAAATGTTGAAGTTGATTTCCATTGATGATAAATGAAATGAAATGAAATGTTGAAGTTGATTTCCATTGATGATAATGCTATGCCAATGATCATCTGTGAAAAATTATAAGGATTGCAGTCTATGATATTTTCTTAAGCAGACAGTGTTCACTTGAATAGTGGGTAAAGTTTATTTCATTGATGATAATGCTATTCCAATGATCATTACAATGCACTATCTTCTTCAAAGCCTGTTCACTACATACGATTTATAGTTAGGGTGTAGAAAGAGATTTGTTTGTTTTCCTGAAAGTATGATTAAGCTTTCAGAATGAAAACATTTTCTCATTTCAGCCAATATCCTTTTAGGTTTGTGACATTATCTAAATAACCTTTTGATTTTGAGGCTTCTTCCATCTTGTAGATTTTGAATTAGAGTTTTATAATTCTAGCTGCTGCCTTGTATCATATCACATTGTTCTTAAGAATTTGCTGCTTTTATTGTTGTTGCCTAAAGTCTAAATTTGCTTTCATATCGGTGTTGAATTTGCTACACTTTTTTTGTAGTCTATCAAGGACAGATTGCAATTATGGAAAATCAATAGGATGCACAAAGATGGTACCTGATCATCTGAGGACGCTATGCAGCGATGGGTACATATATATAGTTATTACAATTTTTTTAATAAATCGTTCTTCAATAAATTTAACTATATATATGTATTTGTACTATAGACGCAGGCATGCAAGCTTCTTGCCGAAGAAGGGCTAACACCTGAAGATGACAATATTGAAGCTAATGAGAGAGTCTTTGCTATAGTTATGGGACCTGAACATTCAGGTCGAGTTCGTACCCAGGGGTTTGGTGTCACACCGACTAGATTCTTTCCTCAAAGAAAAACCGAAGGTGGTAGAGCCAGTAATTTTGGACAGATTGCTAGTCTTCGAGAAGAGTTCAGATCATTTCAAGATAATCAGAAGAGAGAGTTTGGCTTGTTTCGTGATGAGATGAGACAGTTCATGCAAGGATTTCAAATGAATCATCCACCTCATGGAGGATCAGAAATGGTATGAAAAAAAAATTATGTAATTTAAAAGTAAATTACTTGATTATTATTATCTCATTATTTTCATATTATTTTCAGGGTGGCAATGACAATTCATCTGATGCCTGACAGTCTACTGATGAGCTGTAGTATTAAATGTGATGCTTCTACTTGTATGACTATTTTATGTATTTTCGAACTTATGTTGTTTTGCTTTTGAACTCTAGTAGTTTTCATTTTGTGCTCATTTCCTTTATTGTAATATATGAATCATAGCATTTTCTAGTAATTTTCCTTGAGTTTGACTTGGCATTTGGAGATGAGTAACATTTTCTTTGTTTTAGCTACAACTCTTATTTATGTGTGTTTTATGTATTGAATTTAGCTACTAATCTTATTGTTGTGAATCTCTATTGTATCTTTATTTTAGCTACAACTCTTGCACATTTCCTTTCAATAGAATTGTTTTGTGTGGCCATGTTGGCTGACCAGCTGATATAGCTAGTTAGATATAGGGTGAACAATCAGATTTTGAGATTTAATAAAAAAAAAATCTGGACAATAGTGGCGGTTAAAACCGCCACATTACTGTAAGTCTGACCATTGGTGGCGGTTATAACCGCCACCATAGACACAGAATTGTGGCGGTTATAACCACCACAATTCTTGGAATTAGTTCGATTTATAGTATTAGATGCGGTTATAACCGCAACTTAATTTCTGATTAGTAGCGGTTATAACCGTTGCCATAATATGCCAGACGTAACTCTACCCCGCCGTTCCCTAAACCGCTGCGGAATGCCTTTGCAGCGCATTGCAAACACAGCGGGCGTGTAGCGGTTTGCAAACCGCTGCAAGAAAAGTTATAGCGGTTATAACCGCTGGGATAGGTCATGAAATGTGCTGCGAAAACCATCTTTTTTGGTAGTGTACAAGTCCTTAAAAGGGATCATCAGCCCGCTAATGCTTCAAAGATATATAAAAAAAAAGAAAATAAAAAACTTATGAGCCAGCCAATCCCATCTAAGTACAAGTAAATAAACAAACCTAAGAAAATTCTAGGGAGGTAGGAGCCATCACCAAAAAAACAGAGATCAACATGAAGGCAATCAGTATCATCATCCAGTAAAAAATCCAAAAATTCCAAAAGATAACAGGCATGGAAGAATCTGTTAAAATAACAACGTGCAAAATAAAATAACCAAAACAAATAGAGACCAAAATAAAATTCACGTTAGATTAAACAACCACAAAAGAGGCTCATAGAAGAAAGAAATAGATGCAACAACAACAGTAAAGGAAAACCTCATAACAGAACCCAAAAGCAAAAGGCTACCAAAGAAGACCACAAAGGAAAAGTATACAAGGACACATCAAGGGAGAAGTCCCCCAGGCAAAATCCCAACAACGAATAGCCAAAAAAACACCATAAAAACCACCAACTAGAGCAACAGACACCCACAACCAAAACCTAGGACATAGCAGATCAAGGCTTAATAAGAGCAGTTAGGGAAACCTAAAGAAAGAACAAACAAAACTAGAGAGCACAGATAAAGCCAAACCACAAAAATGAAAAGAAACACTAATAAGAACCTCCAACATACCAAAATGAAAGAGAACCATGGAAACCAAACCTATGAAAACACAAGTTAAGGAAGTAACACGACGGAACCTACCACCATAAAAAACACAGTAAAACCCAATGCCACTAAAAATTTACATCCTAATATAAGGCAAACTAGCTTTATCCAAATGAGCAAAACCAAATAGAGGTTTAGGGAGAGAAAAATATATTGAATGAATGGTTGGGAGTTGGGATTTATTTTTGATAAATAAAATGAAAGGCTAGGAAAATGAAAGGCTAGGATTGTGTTTGGAAAGAAACTCAAGAAGCTTTTATAATAGTAGTACACTACAGGAAAAATGCCAATTACCAGCAGTTTTTTCTAGCGGTTCGTATAATGTTTCCGGTAGTTTCCTAAAATACTGGTGGTTTACCGGCGATTAGTAAACCGCCTGTATAAACTGCGTAGGAAATGATTTACGGTGGTCAATTTCAGGTGGTTAAACTTACTAGCGGCTTTCTGCCAGCATAAACGATCGATAAATTCTGGCGATCATAGCGTCAGTGACCACCGGTTAATTACCGATGGCTTACCGGGCATTAAAAATGTCTGTTTTACCGGTGGCTTAACCGTCAATTTACCATTGGTTGACCGCCTGTGACCGCCGGTGATCACTGGTAAACCGTCAGTATTTATCGGCGGCTATATTAACATTCCAACGACTATAAGAACTCGTCCGGTATCGAAGTTTTTGGTAGCCAAACTGCCAGTTGGCCATCAAAAACCTGTAGCATTTTTTAAAAAAATTTGACGGCCCCCCTCTATTTACTCAATTTTTCACAATACTTGCATAAATTTGAAAATATATATCACAAATAAGGGCAACATGCCACTATAATCAACCCACAACTATAGTCCAAAATTAACATATATAACATTCAAATGATATCTATAATAAGCATAACCAAATGTTTAAACAAACAAAAATGCATATGTTCTACAATAAATATAACATATAAATCCACAATAAGATTTCTATGTCCTCCGTGTCCTCTCTTTCACATAATAAGTTCATCAGACCAAATGTTTAAATAAAACGTTCATCAAATAAATAAGAGCACTAATCATCCTCCGTGTCCTCGCTACCTTATGATTCATGTGTTAGCTCCTGCTCTTTCTTCTTTTGATTTTCATCTCTATAGGAATGTAGCTCTACCTGCATCTCATTTTGAATCTTTCTCATCTCTTCTATCTCTCTCATCAGGGCAACAACCCTTTGGCTAACAGTTTCTTCAGCTCCACTAGCATCATAAAATGCTGATGTAGATGAACTACCCTCATAAGCATAGCCTTGCGAACCCAAGCCATATACCCTCCCCCTCTGCTTTCCTCCAACAACATCTGACCACATATGATACTCAGAATACTGGGTCAATCCTAATGATGATCCCTCACCAGTAGATTGATGACATCGTATAAAATCATCCTACGTGAATAAATCCATAAAATAAATTTATATTAGAAAATTAATTATATTCTATTTTAGTACTCCAAAAATTATACTCATATGAGCTTTTTTCATCTTTTCATCAACCCACTGATGGTCACCTTGATGTTGGTGAGTCCTCATATGTAACTCCAGTAGTGTCGGCTCTTGGCCAAAAAACTCTTTCTAAAAATAGAAGACATAGTTAAAATAATATATATATATATATATATATATATATATATATATATATATATATATATATATATATATATATATATATATATATATATATATATATTAAACTAATTGAAAGCTTTTACCAATCAACATCTATGTTCAGCATTAGGAACAGATCCACCAATGTGAAGAGAGCTTCCTAAACCCCCACAATCAGATGCTCTGTTCTGCTTATTTTGCTCTCTTATTTCTGTGAACTCAAGGCTCGTCCAAGCTCTACTCAAATCTACCCATATGCCCTCTCTAATCCATAATGGACTCTACCCAAACTTTATAATATCCGTGAACATGTCCCTAAGACGGGTTGATCCTCTCCTCTCAAAATTTGTTCTAATCCTCGTGCTATGCTCAGGAAACCACCTAAAATCTTTCTGTAAAAAAATATAGGCATAATAAATTATATTAATTAATGAAAATTAAATCAAATATTTTAATTCATGCTAAATAAATATACCTAAAATTCTCTAAACCACATATCCCTAATTTCTGTTGGGATCTTCTTCCACGATAAGTAAGGAGCATCATATTTGCTCCTTATGATGTCCCGAATCTTGTTATAGGTGGACTTGAGGGATTGAAGCTACAGGTTAAATATTTTATCAATAATATATAATATATCAAATTATATTAAACTAAACTTATGTATCACCCTCAAGCTCAATATATATATGCTTATCTACTACAACTGTAGGTTCCCCAGAACCAACCTCTGCTTGTGTTGATGGACCATCAATAATATATAATATATCAAATTATATTAAACAACCATAAAAAGGAAAAGAAGCAATTAATAAATCATTGTAACATATAAAAAATTAAATTATAAGCGTTCCAGAGATTTACGTAAGTAGAAATTTAAAAAAAAATAGAATATAGAAAAATTAGTTATAATAAACATAAAGAATTATAGAATACACAATAATGATTAATATACAAACAGGATTTGATAAGAGATATTTAGCAAGATATCTTAACTAACTTGATTTCAAAAATATATAATTCAATAAGTACATTACAATAAATTTAGTCACTTAAAATATAAAAACTATTTAGAATCAAAAATATTTTCATTGCTCTCCATGGTATCTTCACTTTCATCCTCATTCTCACTTGACGAGCTAGTTAAATTATTCACATCTTCTAACTGCATTTCAATATTATGGGTTGAAGTTGATAACTCCTCAATTTCAACAAACTTACAATTTGACATCTCATCCTCTGAATCTGAAGTTGCTACGATGTATTATTGATCAATTATCCCCTGTGCTTTTATTTTTATAACAGCTAGTGAATCTTGTTTATCCCTATGACTACTAGAATATTTGCTGAAGCAAACTTGAACAGCTTAACTTGCTAGCACAAATGGATTAAACTTACCATATCTTCTACTATATTTTATGTCTACTAAAACATACGCATGATGAATCCTTGTGCCTCTATTCTATACTAGATCATACCATTGATAGTTAAACAAATGTACAAAGTTCTCATCTTCACCTGGGTACTCCAGGTCAAGAACTCATTCTGAATACTGTAATAATCACACTCATCTTTTTCATGAGTATTCCCTCTAACACATACTCCACAATTTTTAATTTTTCTTCCTTCACTCCACTACTTGTAATGAAATTTAAATCCATTCACTATATATACTAGCCAAGTCTTTACTTTTCATATTGGGCCCTATACTAGTGCTTGCAGTCCTTTATCGAAACACTTGTTATCAGTATTATGTACCTAAGAAAATTTTTAAATGTTAGGGTCTTTAGTATTAAATAAGATGTAATTCAAATAAAAGTTTTAAAATTTAAGGGCTCACATAAGATCTAAACCAAGCTGGGAATTCATTTGTAACAACTTGCTCAACTTCCGCAGTATCTATTAGAGGCAAATTGCTTACAAAATACCTGGTGACAAATCATCCAAATAATACTTTAGTATTTCAAATAAATATTAATCCGTCTACACATTGTGGAAGAACTTACTCTAAGATTGGTTAGAGTGCTTCACAGTTCAGTAGCACATATAAAGTCACTATTTTGATTTCTAAATTATTGAGAAATCTTTCAACACATTTGCCATTGGGCTTCCCATGACTTCTAAAGACTGATAATATAGTTTGTGATTATTCTTCTACATCGAAGTCCATGTTATGAACCATATTTATTCTTATACTCCTTACAGGGGGCTTGAAGTAGTAGGAGCCAAAGTGAGTGGTTTCTTGAGATAAGTATGCTTCACATATCGATCTTTCTGGTTGTGCTTTATTCTTAACATATTTTTTCAACTTGTTCAAATACCTGTTAAACAATTATAATTATCAAGTTATTAAACATATTTTTTTACTTGTTTAAAAATATTTAATACAACTTAATAAAAAAATATTTCACCTCTCGAAAGGGTACATACAATGATATTGTACAGATCCACTAACTTTAGCTTCGTAAGATAGATGGACTGGAAGATGTTCGATAGAATTAAAAAATCTCAAGGGAAAATTTTTTTTCTAACTTGCATAGGATGATTGGTATGTTCTCCTCGCTCCTCCGTAAAGCATCTTCACTTAGTTTGTATGAACATAGGAATTTGAAGAAAATGCTAAGCTCATGCAACATATTTGATATGTAATCTGGTAACATATATACTATGATTGGAAGGATAACCTCCATCATTGTGTGACAATCATAACTTTTAAGTCGAAAAAACGTCAGAGATTTAAGTTCTACACATCAGCTTAAGTTTGATCCATAGCCATCAGGCATTTTTAAACCTTTAAACTACTGACATATTTATCTTTTTTGCTATAACGTGAAAGAGTAAGGTGTTTTGGGCTTCATTATTTTTCCGTCACTGGTTGTTACTAACTCTAGATTTTTTCACCGGCAATACTCTTTAATGTCCATCATAACTTTGACATTATCCTTGCTCTTACCTTTAACATCCATAATTATATTAAAAATATTGTCCAGGAAGTTCTTCTCAACGTGCATAACATCTAGATTATGCCTTATCAAATTTATTCTCCAATATGGTAATGTCCAGAAAATACTTTTTTTAATCCAATTATGTCGAACACCATATCCCAAAAATTTAAACTCTGATAATATTGAAAAATTAATGATTGATAAAAAGTCAAAAAGTCTTTGTAGTATGTCATCACCACTTAATCTAAGTGGAGGAGGTGACCTCTCAACTCTATTTTTAATGAATGCTTCCTTATTTCTCCTAAGCAGATGATCAGCAGGTAGGAACATACGATGACAATCAAACCAAATATTTTTTTCTCTATATTTTAGTGTAAAAGCTTTGGTATTTTCCATGCAGTAAGGGCAAGCTAATTTTCCTTTTATGCTCCAACCAGACAACATACCATAAGCTTGAAAATCGCCAATGGTCCAAATCAATGTAGCTCGAAGGAAAAAATTTTGTTTTGTTGAGATGTCATATGTGAGGACACCTTCTTCCCATAATAACTTGAGATCATCAATTAATGGTTGCAAAAAATATCAATTTTTGCTTTTGGATTATGTGGTTAAGGTATTATAAGTGTTAAGAACATGTACGGGGTAGTCATACATATCTCTGGTGAAAGGTTGTATGGTGTTAGTATAACTGGACAACAAGAATATGGTGAAGCTGCTTGATTATATTGAGTAAAACCATCAGCACATAATCACAATCTTATGTTACGTGGCTTAGCAATAAATGAAGCATGTATTTGATCAAAATGTTTCCATGCTTCAACATCTGATGGATGAGAAAGAACACCACTGCTTGCTAATTTTTTCTTATTCTATCACATATGACCTGCTGAACTCATTGATGCATAGAGCCACCGAAGTCTTGGAATGATTGGTAAATAAAATAAACTAGAATATGAAACATCTTTCTTTTGATGATATTATTTTCTTGAGTTTGGTTTAAACCGAGGTGCATTGCAGGTGTGATAATAAACTTATGTTGTATCATCCTTATAGTATAACATATATCTATTGATACAAAAATCAATTTTTGTAGCAGTAAGACCCAACTTGGATACTAATTTCTTCGTTTGGTATAAATCTGAGGGAATTAAATTGTTCGTTGGATTTATTTCCTTGAGAAGACCAATGAAGTCATTGAAATAATCATGAAGAATATTATATTCAGTTTTGATACTTAGCATCCTTAGTGCAATTGATAATTCTAAATGAGTTATGCAATAATCCCAAATTGGTTTTTGAGCTGTATATAGTAACTCAAAATTCTTTGGTTTCTTTATTTGGTGGCTCTTCCACACTAGCTCTTAAATTAGGACCTACTACATCAAAAATAAGTTCTTCATATGGTCTACTCATTTGATCTTCATCAAATGTTTCAAAAGCTGTGGATGAACCGGCATGAGTATCTCTATGTGGCTCATACTCACTATGTGAGGTCCAAATCCAGTAGTCTGGAATAAATCCCCTACGATATAAATCAACCTTCACTTCATCGGGCTTAAGGAATGCTTAATTTTTGTGCTTCAAATATGGAAATCTAAACATTCCATCAAACTTAAAGGAAGGTAGTTGAGATGCAACTTGAATAAAAGTCTCAACTCCTTATATAAATTCATCTGTCAATCCTTTTTGACTTGGTAACAATCTGTTATACATCCAATATCTCTTTTTTTGGATAGTTATTTTGATGTTAAAGCAAACGTTCCCTACATAGTTGTGAAATTAATTATTAGAAGATATGCAGCCTAAACAAGTGTATGTTCTTTACTTTTGAACACGTGTATTTTACTTGAATTGGAATGCATTCACCAACCATCCAATAATAGATTAGGGTTTGATACCTATATTTGAACAAGATATTTAAGCATTACAGGTCTAACCACCATTTTATAGAATTTTCCCTTAAGTTTGAGGGGGACTTTTTTATCACACAAAAAGTCCAAAACATTCCTCCACTTTAACCATCCAACTTGAATTTTACTAATAATGACCCTATCTATTTCACCATCACTCAAAATAATAAATTGAATATATTTAAAATATATACTCTTATTAATGACATGAAAAAAGAATACACCAAGGTACATCCTATTACAAATTTGTAGTGAGAACATCCATTACTAAAGCAAATAGATATATATGGACTTAAAGTCGTTCCTTAACGTAATCCAGAAAGTAATAACTCTTGCATACATATCCTCAATGACATAAAAAAAGCATACAAACCAAGGTACAACCTATTGCAAGTTTGTAGTGAGAACATCCATGACTAAAGCAAAAAGATATATATGGACTTAAATTTGATCCTTGACGTAATCCAATAAGTAATAACTCTTGCATACATATCTTTAATGACATGAAAAAAGCATACACCAAGGTACAACCTATTACAAATTTGTAGTGAGAACATCCATGACTAAAGAAAAAATATATATATGCACTTAAAGCCATTCCTTGATGTAATCCAATAAGTAATAGCTCTTGTATACATATGCTTAATGACATGAAAAAGCATACACACCAAATTACAACCTATTGAAAATTTGTAATGAGAACATCCATGACTAATGCAAAAAGATATATATGGACTTAAAGCCATTCGTTGACGTAATCCAATAAGTAATAACTCTTGCACACATATCCTTAATGACATGAAAAAGCATATACCAAGGTACAACCAATTGCATATTTCTAGTGAGAACATCCATGACTAAAGCAAAAATTTTGGACTTAAAGCCAATTAATAAGTTTTAACTCTTGCATACATATCCTTGATGTAATCCAACAATCTATTCTCTATAACTCTATCCAGCTGTTAGTAAACAAAAAAAATGCAAACCTTAAATTTAGTTTGGGGCATTGTCGATCGATGACTTTCACGGGTAGAATGTGGGCGTGATCGACTGTTAGAGTGGGGGCGCGATCGTCGGCTGGAGATAGGGTGTCGATGATTGGATTCCTACACAGGCATTCAGAGACACGATCATGAGAGAGCATCTGCAGAAATAGATACACAAAGAAATGAAGAGGAAGTCTCAGTTTGGCCAATATTAGGGCCATTTTTGGTTGTTTTTTGGCAGTTTAGACTGCCCAAAAAAATCACTTAAAACTAGCGGCCTAGGACTCCGGTAAAGGCACTAGTAAAATAGAAAACCAACACCCTTACCGGGGGTTATTATACCGTCGCTAATTCCAGCGGTGTATTATAAAAACCACCGGTTAATATCGGCGGTTAGACCACCCGTTTAACTGCCGGTAATGCCGGCAATTATAGAACCGTAGGTAATCCCTGTTTTTCCTGTAGTGGTTGTAGTTGTAGTAGTTTATATATAAATATATAATTAATTTGTATGAATTTAAATTAAAATGTTGGCTCATATTTATGTAGCATTATCCTTAACAAACAAAATTTGAGCATTATAACGAATAAATCTACTGCAATAGATTTAAGAGATGGTAATTCTTTGTTATGATTTATGCAAATATATTCATTCAAGTGAATTCTGATACAAGTTATTTTTGATGATTACAAAAGCCTACTGTTTGTTTTATTCTTCTCCTAACAAATATTTGAATTTCTTTTTGTGTGTACTAACATGTTTTTCAAAAAATTCATACTCTAGACTGCTGAAGACTTCAAGTTCTTTTGCTAATATTTATTATGAGTGAAGTCTATTTTTTTTAATTTTATTGAGTCTGAGAGAGTGAGATTGTAAGTTGGATAACTGTGCACACACACAATGGGGGAGTGGAAAACTTAATTTTTAAAACTGATCATACTGTATGAAATCTGATCATACAAGACCATCTATATTTGTCTATCCTCCACAATGAACCTACCTGCTAGATTTTTTTTTCTAAGTCCAGTTTGTACAGTACGAAATGGACTTCATACAGAAGGCTATATAGTACGTACGGGACGAACCATTCATTTTTTGAACTATTTGTATAGTATAAAATAGGCTTTGTATAGTAGGTTATGTAGTATGAATGGCTCTGAATTAGGTTTATACTAGATCATATGGGACGAATTGTTCAATTTTTGATCTGTTTGTACAGTATGAAATAGGGTTCATATAGAAGGTTATGCAGTACGAACGACTCTAAATTAGGTTTGTACTGGTTCATACGGGATGAATCATTCTTTATTTGAACTATTCATACAGTATAATGCTTGATCGTATAGGATTGGGTCTTAAAACTGACTTTAATAGAAATCCTTCTGTGAAAATTCATCTTGAGTGTGAAAGGAGAGTGATTGGGAGAGTGTCTGGGAGTAAGTGTAGTGAGATCTTTGAATAGAAAATTGTGAGGGGATTCACAAGATTATCCAATAGTGAGGATCTCAATGTTTATACTTCAAGCATCTTCCTAATCTCCTTGGAGGCTCTTGTAAGAGAATTATTCGAGAGGTTTCTGGTACTCTGCCGTCACTCGGAGGGTGAAAAAGGACGTCGGTACTCTACCGTCACTTGGAGTGTGAAAAAGGATGACTGGTTCTGTGCCTTCACCAGGAGGGTGAAAAAGGATGTTGGTTCTCTGCCTTCACCAGGAGGGTGAAAAAGGACGTTGGTTCTCTGCCTTCACCAGGAGGGTGAAAAAGGACGTCGGTTCTCTGCCTTCACCAGGAGGGTGAAAAAGGACGTCGATTCTCTGCCGCATTAGGATTTGGTGGAATAGAGTTTGTAAAGGCTTCTCCTTCTTATTGTGGGGGCTAAAGGAGAGTCACTTTAATATAGTGCAATACCTAGAGAAGGAGTCTCTAGGGAGTGGATGTAGGTCATGTTTGACCAAACCACTATAAATTCTGGTGTTCTCTATTCTATTTTTTTACTTACTACACTGCATTTTATTTCTCTGTGGTTGAAAAGCATTTAAAATTTACTCAGTTCGTACAGTATGAATTATTTTCGTACAGTACGATTTATTTCTATTGTGTTAAAATATTTTCCAAAATTACAAGAGAATTTTAAATGTACCAATTCACCCCCCCCTCTTGGTTAGCCTAGGGACATAATTAATAGGTCTAACAACCTATTCACTCTTTCAAGTGGTATCAGAGCCTATTTCAAAAACCACTGTTTAAATTACTTTTTGAAACTCGATCATGGCTAATTTTGGAAATCGAAACACTATGGAAGGTTACTCGATCACTAGACCACCTTTATTTGACAATATCTCATTTAATTTTTTGAAAATGTGCAGGTCTACATTTCTACAATCTCTTGACTATCGAATGTGTATGTTAGTTCAGGAAGGTTATACTAAACCTACTAGAATTGTAGAAGGATCTAGAGTTCAAATACCTTTTGCCGAATGGACTGTAGAAGAACGTGAGCTAGCTTAATTAAGTGCAAAGTGTCTGAATAGCTTCTTTTGTGCTTTAAAATCGGAAGACTACATGCGTGTTTCAACTTCTAAGTCTAGAAAAGAAATTTGGGATAGGCTTTGCATTACTTATGAAGGTACAAATAAAGTGAAACAAACTAGGTTGAATATTCTCTTGCATGATTATGAACTTTTTTGTATGAAACCAAATGAATCTATCACAGACATATATACTCGATTTATATATATAGTCACTTCATTACATGCCTTACGTAGAGAGTTAACTAATACAGAAAAAGTAAATAAGATACTTTGTTGTTTACCTACGGCAAATGATGCAAAGATAACTGCAATAATAGAATCTAAAGAATTAAATGTCTATTCTGTTGACAATCTTCTTGGATCACTAATTGCTTACGAGCAATCTGTGAGTCAAAGACAGATTGATGCAGGTGAGAAGTGAAAGGAGAAGTTGGATGAAGAGAAACCAAAGGAAAGAGGGGGTAAAAAGATACTTCAATGAGCTTTTTGGGCGGACTCAGCTTCAGATTCATCAGAAATAGCACCTAAAGAGGAAGTCACAAACTTGTGCTTAATGACTGACAATCTTGATCATTCAGATCAAGAAGAGGTATGTGACTTAAGTTATGATGAACTATTTGAAGTTTCTGAACGCATTCATTCTACATATAGGAAACTAAAAAAGTTGCATGCTAAGTTAAATTTAGATTATCTAGAGCTGCAAAAATAGTACGAAATTCTTAGGAAATATTATGCTTTAATTGATAGTAACCACATGACTCTATTAGATGAATAAGATGATTTAAACAAACAGCATGAACTTTTAAAATCATCACATACAAAACTTGAAAATGATTTTAAAACTTATATAGATGAATCTGATACTAGAGAGCATAATTTGAAGATTGATAATTCGATACTAGAAAGTGCTAATACTTATCTTGAAGTTCAGTTAAAAGTACTTAAAGAAAATAAGAAACCACCCAAACTTGATGATTTTCACAAATCCTACTACAAGACCATAGGTTCAAAGTCTAAGAAGAAATCTTTCAGGATGGATAGATTGGTGAATCCTTTTCCTGGAATAAAGTATTTTTCTTATGGTATAATAGGACATATTTCTCACACCTATACTATTCATCATAGAACACACCTAGTATGGAGACCTAAGATGCATAAATCACAGCATATCACACATGCATCTGTTTTAAAATTATCTAGAGGTGAACCCAAACTTGTTTGGGTTCCCAAGTCTAACGTTTGATATTTTTGTAGGAGCGCTCTCACATAAGACCTCATGAGAGTATTTAGTACCTAGACAGTGGATGTTCTAAGCATATGACTGGAGATACAAATCAATTTATAACACTAAAAGCCAGGAATGGAGGCAAGGTTACACTTGGAGACAATACCACCAAGAGAGTGGTAGGTACAGGTATAATTGGAAATTCTAGAAATTTTGTGATTGAAAATATTTTGTTGGTTGAAGGCTTAAAATATAATCTGTTGAGCATAAGTCAATTGTGTGACAAAGGTTATCATATAAAATTCTTGCCAACTAGTTATGTTATTAGTCAAAATGTAACTGTTGTGTTACATGGTGATAGAGTAAATAATATTTACATGCTGGATTTGATTTCTATAAAACCTTCTACTGCTCTTTGTTTGAAAACTGTATCTGATGAATCATGATTATGGCATAGAAGGCTTTGTCATGCTAGTATGAGAAATCTTAAAAAAATCACTCAAAAGGTGCTAGTTAAAGGTGTACCAAAATTGGACTTTACTAAAGACCATTTGTGTGATGTATGTCAATTAGAAAAACAAGTTAGATCTTTTTTCAGTTTAATTAAGGAAATTAGGACTAGTAAGCCCTTAGAAGATCTTCACATGGTTCTATTTGAACCAGTTAGTATCTTAAGTTTAGGAGAAAAAAGATTTGGGTATGTAATTATGGATTATTATTCTAGGTTCACATGGATTAGATTTTTGAATCATAAGGGTAAATCATTTGAAGAGTTTAGAGATTTTGACACTTGGATTCAGAGAAAACTAGGTTTTGAAATTATAACTATCCAAAATGATCATGGGGGAGAATTTGAAAATGAATTGTTTGATGATTTTTACAAATCTCATGGGATTTAACACAATTTCTCAGCTTCTAGGACACCCCAATAGAATAGAGTTGTAGAAAGAAAGAACAGAATTTTAATTGAAACTGCTAGAGCCATGTTGGCAGAATATTCACTTCCAAAATATTTTTGGGCAAAAGCAGTTAGCATAGCATGCTATGTGTTGAATAGGGTGTACATTAGATCTAAATTAAATAAGACACCCTATGAACTAATTAAAGGTAGAAGTCCCAACCTCTCATATCTACATATTTTTGGATGTAAAGTGTTCATTCATAATAATGACAAAACTCTCTTCGAAAAATTTGATTCCAAATCTGATGAAGGAATCTTTCTAGGTTATTTAAGTATTTGAAAATCCTATAGAGTTTTCAATAAAAGAACATTGGTAGTTGAGGAGACCACTCATGTTATTTTTAATGAATCTTCTAATAGTGAAGGGTCTAAATTGGATGAAGATGAGGTTGAGGAGGTAACCCAAAAACTTGAAAATTAAAAGGTTAAAGAAAGGGTTGAAAGGAAGAAGAAAACTAATTGCCTAAAGAATGAAAATTTATTAAAAGTCATCCTAAAGAGTTAATTTTAGGAGAACCAAGTGAAGGAGTTAGGACAAGGCATGGTTTGAGGAAAGAAGTAAATCATTCGGCTTTTATTTCAATGATTGAAGCCACTAATATAAATCAAGCACTTTTGGATGAATTTTGGATTTTGGCAATGCAAGAAGAATTAAATCAATTTAAAAGAAATAATGTTTATGAACTGATTGAAAGACCAAAAGATCAAAGTGTAGTTGGGACTAAGTGGGTGTTCAAAAATAAAATGAATGATTCAGGAGTTGTTATAAGAAATAAGGCTAGATTGGTTGCTAAGGGGTATAATCAAATAGAAGGGGTTGATTTTGTGGAGACATTTACCCCTGTAGCTAGACTTGAAGCAATTAGGGTGTTATTAGCCTTTGCCTGTTTTAAAGATTTTAAATTATATCAAATTGATGTTAAGAGTGCCTTTTTGAATGGGGTGATAGAAGAGGATGTTTATGTTGAGCAACCTCCAGGTTTTAAAAATTCAAAATTCCCTAATCATATTTTTAAATTAAAAATGATATTATATGGATTAAAATAGGAACCTAGAGCTTGGTATGAGAGGTTAAGAACTTTTCTTCTAAAAGGATCATTTATTAAAAGAAGTGTGGACACCACTCTATTTTTAAAAAGAATTGGAAAATGATATACTCATTGTATAAATATATGTAGATGACATCATTTTTGGATCAACTGATAAAAATCTATATGATGAATTTTAAAAAATAATGAGTAGTGAATTTGAGATGAGTTTAATGGGTGACTTAGGATATTTTTTTGGTTTTAACATAAAGCAAAATGAGGAAGGAACATTTCTTTGTTAATCTAAGTATGTTAAGGATATTTTCAAAAAGTATGAAATTGATAATGCTAAACCTGTAACTACACCCATGAGTTCCTCAGTACTATTAGATAAGGATCTTAAGGAAAAATCTGTTGATCAAAAGAAGCTTAGAGGAATAATTGGATCATTGCTTTATTTGACAGCTAGCCGACCAGACATTATGTTTAGTGTTTGCTTATGTACTAGATTTCAATCTGATCCAAAGGAATCATATTTGACAGCAGTGAAAAGAATATTGAGATATCTTTTAGGAACTTAAAATCTAGGGATTTGGTATCCTAAGAATAGTTCTTCTTTTGAAATTATTGGATACTCAGATTCTAATTTTGCAGGTTGTAGGGTTGATCAGAAGAGTACTTCTAGAAATTATCAATTTATTAGAAATTTTTTAGTATCTTGGTCGAGTAGGAAACAAAACTCAGTAGCACTTTCTACAGATGAAGTAGAATACATTACCTTAGGGAGTTATGTTGCACAGGTGCTTTGGTTGAAACAACAAATGATTAACTTAGGATTTTCTATTGGTACAATTCCAATCTTTTGTGACAACACTAGTGTCATTTGCATTTCAAAGAATCCTATTCAACCTTCTAGAACAAAGCATATTGATATAAAGCATCATTTCAAAAGAGATCATGTAGCGAAAAGGGAAATTGAACTATATTATGTCGCTACTAAAAATCAACTTGCAGATATTTTCACAAAACTCTTAGCTTTGACACTTTTAACATGTTAAGGACAATAATAGGTGTGATAAATCTTAATGCTTAATTGAAAATTCTGTAAATTTATTTTGTATGTGTTTGTTAGTTAGTTTGTTTCTTGTTTATTATATTTTGTGATTATCTTGTGTGTCGTCTTTATTAAATTAAAATTTTTTATCTTATGTGGTCTTTATTTTAGTGTTGAAAATTTATAGAGTTGGAGTGACGATTCTGTATGTTATTTATCTATTTGTACTGACGATGATGTCATCATACTTTACGATTATAGAAGATTCGTCTGTACGAATGGGTTGGGTTCATAGTTAGTGTTAGTTATTATTCTTGATCGTCCCAGACGAACACATCTTTGTCTGTACGATGCATGTGTCAATTTGGATAAAGTCGAACCTAATCCTCGCCTGAACGATCCTTTAATATCCTAATTATCCCGGACGAACACGTCATCATCTGTATGATCAGGAAGTCAAAAAGCTTGTACAAAAGGACGCCTCGGGACTAGCAGTTTATAAAAAACTGTTTCATTTTTGAACGTTTTCGTTCATCCCGTACAAAATTTGATTTGTCCATGATGAAATTCATTTCATCCCGTACGAAATTAAATCGTACAATACGATTGATTGATTTTCTATATAAATGATGGTCGTTTTCTTTCATTTCACTTTCATTTTCAAACCCTTAAGAGCATTAAAAAGAGATGTCAGGAAGTGGCAAGAGAGTGCGTCAATCTCGAGTGTCATCGTTTAGGGGGGACTGGGATGATAACTTTTTGAGTGCACAAAATGAAGAGGCATACTGTAGGTATGCCACATCTAAAATCACTCCTTCCCACATTCTACTGCAAGAAAATCTTCATTTTACAGTAATGCCTCTTTTTGATTCTACCCAGTTCTCTTTCCTTCTTACTCTGATCTTAGCATACAACAAAAAGCTTTTCCATGTGTTTTTGTCCAACATGACCTTTAGTAAGGATCATACTAGAATCTCTTCCTACGTCCTAAAATAAAGAGTTGATATAACTAAAGAGGACCTTGGAGAATATTTTCATTTAAAAACTCTGGGAATATGGGTACATACTCTAACTACTCGATCAGACTATGATTGGTTCGAAGTCAATCAAGTCATTAGAGGTGTAAGCCAGCCTACTCACATTCCTTGAGTTGACACCTTGAACCAAAATGCTCAAATAATTCAACATGTTCTTAGGACCTCTATCATTCCCACGGCCGAAGATAGAGTAAACATGACCCCTCTTCTATCTTCTGTCACTTACTTGATTATGACTGGCCAGCCTAATGATGAAGCCCAATTAATTTTGGACTATCTATTTTACCTCAAAGATATTGGTCATCCTAGTGTAAAGAGAAAGAAGAACATTGCACTTGGCCATTCGATTTGTTTTATCCTTGAAAAGAAGTATAATATGCACCACCCTGATGGACCATATGAACTTCCACTTTATTTTACTGATACTTCTTTTCGGGCACTATTTGGGAGAGATAAAGATTGGGGTTGTTCTGAGGATGAACCCGAACCTATACCAGCTCCTGCACCTGCACCTGGACCCAACCAAAATTTCTATCAGGATATGGTCCAACGTTTTGATCAGCTTGATAAAAAATTTATTGATATGGAAGCACATTTGAAGTAGCAGGATGAAAGGTATAATAATGATAGGGTGTGGATTACATGACAGTTTGATTCTGTGAACACCAATATTGCGACACTCAATAGCTATTTTGCTATGTTTGGTGCTCCTCCACCTCCTCCAGATGAAGGTCCTTCACACCTTTAGAGTTGTTCTTCTTGTTGCTTGGCTTGGTTGTTGTTTTAATGTTCTATGAGTTGTTGTTGGCTGTGCTTGTTATTCTTGTTAGTTTTTTTTTTATTGTTGTATGGAGATTGGCAAGCTTAGTCTTATGAGATTATGGTTAAATGTAAAAGCTTGCTATGTTATTTGTTTGAATTGGTATCGTGAAATGAAGAAGTGTAGTTTTTGTGCATATTATTCTGTGATAGTGATTATGACTGAAAATTTACTAATCTTTAACACTCGACCATAGTTGATTAAATTTCTAAAATGTTAAGTGAGTTTATATTATAATAAAGATTTTTAATGCATAATTTAATTTCTCAAAATATTTATATTTCACTATGATTTGGTGTAGATTAGAAGATCTTAATTTATCTTATTTTAGACATGTGTTACTTAGCCTAAATTGTTGTATATTTGATGTCTTAATATTACTCTTAAAATTTATATCAAAGTGTTTATTATTGTAATTGTGACCAAGGGATAGTGTTGTTAAAAAGAATTTTATGAAATGAAAATCAAAAGAGCAAAGCTTGAAAAGATGCACAAAGTCTGCCATACAATAAAAGATGTGCAATGTCACCAAAAATTATAAAGAGGCACAAAATTAGCCCAAACATTGACTAAGTGTCCCTTCATTTAAAAAGATGCGTAATGTCATAAATTATTCTTTCCTTTAACATTATTTCCAAGTTCACTAATCAATGATTGACACTTTTGACTTAGAGATTTGGTAATTTTATTTCATCATTTATGCAATAGTTGTGGTTACTTAATCTGTCTATTACATTACTGCCATAGATTAACTTTTCTTCTCCTTATTATAGTCTGCAATCTAGACCTTTTTGAGTCTTTACTTTTTACATTTGATTTTAATATTGTTGTTAATCTTCTTTTACCATTATTCAAATCCTCAACTCCTTTGAGTGTCTTCCCTTTTTGTTGTTGTCAAAAGGGGGAGTTTTGTATTGTTTGACTTGCTTGTTGTATGTTTTGTATTGTTGCATGTTAGTCTAGTTGCATGTTATGATGTCATGTTATGTGTGTGTTTTTTTTATTTTATTATTTATTTTTCATGTGTATGTACATGTATTTGTATTCATGTTATTCATGTTATGTGTATGTGTTTGTACTTGTATGTGCGTGTCTTGTTTGTCCTTGTATGTGCATGTCTTGTTTGTTCTTGTCCTTCTCTTCCCTTTGCTTATTATGTGTTAGATCATCTAACCTCCTCTTATCTCTTGATTAGGATAGGTCATTTCTTTAGAGGGAGCTTAGGAGATCATTTATCTAGGGGGAGCGTACATTTAGTGGAAGCTTAGGAGAAACATGAACTTTATTTTTAATCAAATAATAAATATTTTGCCATCATCAAAAAGGGGGAGATTGTTATGATTTGTGCAAATCTATTCATTCAAGTGAATTTTGATACAAGTTGTTTTTGATGATTACAAAAGCCTATTGTTTGTTTTATTCTTCTCCTAACAAATATTTGAATTTCTTTTTGTGTCTACTAACATATTTTTCAGGAAATTCATACTCTAAACTGTTGAAGACTTCAAGTTCTTTTGCTAATATTTATTGTGAGTGAAGTCTATTTTTTTTTATTTTATTGAGTCTGAGAGAGTGAGATTGTAAGTTGGATAACTGTGCACAAACACAATGGGGGAGTGGAAAACTTAATTTTTAAAACTGATCATATGTACGAAATCTGATTGTACGGGACGATCTGTATTTGTCTGTCCTCCACAACGAACCTGCCTGTTGGAATTTTTTTTCTAAGTCTAGTTGGTACAGTACGAAATGGACTTCATACAGAAGGCTATACAGTACGATCGGCTCTAAATTAAGTTCTTACTAGATCGTACGAGATGAACCGTTCATTTTTGAACTATTTGTACAGTATGAAGTAGAGTTCGTACAGACGATTTTGAGGTACGAACGGCTCTAAATTAGGTTCGTAATGGATCTTACAGGACAAACTGTTCATTTTTTGAACTGTTCGTACAGTACAAAATCGGGTTTGTACAGAAGGTTATGCAGTACGAATGGCTCTAAATTAGGTTCGTACTGGATCATACAGGACAAAATACTCATTTTTTGAACTGTTCGTACAGTATGAAATAAGGTTTATAAAGTAGGTTATGCAGTACTAACGCCTCTGAATTAGGTTCGTATTGGATCATATGGGATGAATCGTTCATTATTTGAACTATTCATACAGTATGATGCTTGATTGTACTGGACGATCGGCACGTGTGAAACTTGAAAAATTCAGTTTTTTGATAGTTTTTCTTATCCCAAGTACTTAAGGGTCTTAAAATTGACTTGAATAGAAATCCTTTTGCAAAAATTCTTCTTGAGAGTGAAAGGAGAGTCATTAGGGGAGTGTTTTGGAGTAAGTGTAGTGACATCTTTGAATAGAAAATTGTGAGGGGATTCACAAGGTTATCCAATAGTGAGGATCTCAGTGTTTATACTTCAAGCATCTTCCTATTCTCCTTGGAAGCTCTTGTAAGAGAATTGTTCAAGAGGTTTTCGGTACTCTATCGTCACTTGGAGGGTGAAAAAGGACGTCGGTACTCTGCTGTCACTTGGAGTGTGAAAAAGGACAACTGATTCTCTGCCTTCACCAGGAGGGTGAAAAAGGATGTTGGTTCTCTGCCTTCAGCAGGAGGGTGAAAAAGGACATCGATTCTCTGCCTTCACCAGGAGGGTGAAAAAGGACGTCGGTTCTCTGCCACACTGGGATTTGGTGGAAGAGAGTTTGTAAAGGCTTCTCCGCCTTATTGTGGGGGCTAGAGGAGAATCACTTTGATATAGTGCAATACCTAGAGAAGGAGTCTCTAAGGAGTGGATGTAGGTCTTGTTTGACCAAACCACTATAAATTCTGGTGTTTTCTATTCTATTTTTCTTTTTACTTACTGCACTGCATTTTATTTATCTGTGGTTGTAAAGCATTTAAAATTTACTCAGTTCGTACAGTACGAATTGTTTTCGTACAGTACGATTTGCTTCGTATTGTGTTAAAATATTTTCCAAAATTCCAAGAGAATTTTAAAAGTACCAATTCACCCCCCCCCCTCTTGGTTAGCCTAGGAACGTAATTAATAGGTCTAACAACCTATTCACTCTTTCATTCTTTTCATCAAGTTTAAGGATTCAATAGTTTGAATTTTTCTCATCCTCAAAGATTTATTAAATTTGGATCTTCTTCTCTTTCGGTAGTTTGCAGTTTTTGAATCTAATATTTTTTTAACGATAAAGAAATTGTAATTAAATATCTAATTTTTTTTTATAATTGAGTCATTAAGGAAAACTCACACACACATTACATATGCAAGCTTCGAACCCAAGACCTCTTGGTTTGTAGACAAAGCTCCAAACCAACAAATCAATATAAGCTGCATATAAAAATAATTGATTCTAACCTCTCACTTTTTCATGTATTTAATAGAGAGAGTTTAGTCGATTTTTTCACCATGTAATTTTGCATTACTAACCTTTATGTTTATTTTTTCATCATTTTGTTGGAATTAAAGTTACTAACTAAGAATTTTATTTTAATAGAAACCCAATTATGGGCGCGTATTTTATATCATCAAATTAAATGTTACATGATCTTTAAAGGAAACTACAACTCGCTAATACTCCTAGAGCTACAATTAAAATGAAAAATAAAACCAAAAGAGCACAGGTTTCCAAACGAAGTTACAAAAGCAAAATGAAAAAAGCAAGATAGGTAGGAAGCCAAATCCAAAAGGAGCCCAAGCTTGAATAAACTTTAAGATCATTTAGGAACCCCCAAAAGGAACTTGCAAAAATAAAGAGAGGCCACAAAACTAACCAAAAACAAGAGCAATAACATATTGAAAATCCCAAGAAAAAGACCACCTAAGGCACATGGAAAACCACAACAAATAACTCAATCGACACACAACAGAGACAACAGAAGTAAAGGCGCATGAAGTTTGAACTGATGAACAATGAGTGTTGTACAATAATGAGTACCAGCCAAATCAAGATATACTATTAGGATATGAAGCAAAAAAAGAAGAAGAAGAAGAAAGCACAGGAATCACATAATTCAAGAAGCTAATAGCTAGAAAATAAACTAAAGACCAATAAAAAAATAGCCATAGCCTAAATGAGACCCTCCATTAGGGAGCCACATCCCAACAACAAACCAAGCATAAACTAGACAAAACAAAAGGATGAAACCCCTTAGAACATTCAAAAATACAATCCATAAGAATAAAACCAAAGCCAACCAAAAAAATACACAATCTACAACAACCAAGAAGAAGCAATCCACAAAAAATAGAGAGGAAAAATTGAATGAAAGCAAAACAAAATGAGAAATTCTACTATAAGAGAAGGACCAAACATGCTTAGAAAAGTGTAGTATCATATTATACCATTCTTTGAGAAATAGATAATGGCTGCAACATATTTTCCTAGCAAAAATAGTAATAATTATATATATCAGTAGAGATTACAGAATAAAAGATATAACCAAAAGAATATATCTACAACACAAAGCTAATGCTGAACCAATATGACAAAACTATAATAGGAGGAAAGTGTGAAAAGCTACACCAGCCAAGAAAGCACCTCCCATACATCCAACAACCTGCAACAATACCAATCCAAAAGTCACCCCCATCTTATAACCAATAACCAAAGAAATTAGTCAATAAACTGTAGCACAAAAGTACATAACTCAGACAATGGACTAAAAAATATAATCATTACCCACATAATCCTCTAGGAAAGCAGCTACTAAACCATACCAAATATGAGAGAGTAAAAAATCTAAAGCAAGAGAAACCTATAACAGATAGAACAAGATAAAAAAAAAAGCCCCATCTCATATTTAAGTGCTTTCTCATGTAAGGAAAAGCCAAATAATTAAGACTGATCATGCCTTTAAGAATACCAAGGCATGAGTCTTTGTTATACCAAATTGTATTAAAAATTTTAGCACCTTCGCTGGCCAACCAATCAGCATAAACATTGCCTTCTCTCTAAATATGTGAAATTTTGTAATTAAATCTATTAAGCAAGGAAAGTGTTTTACTATATAAATAATGCAAGTTGGCATTATAACCCTTTCTTACTTTGATTAAGTAAACAAGAAGCTTGAAGTCAGTTTCAATCCAAACATTAAATATATCCTTGTTAAGACAAAGCAAAAGCTCATAATATAAAGCACTCAATTCAGTAAAAAGAAAATAACCTTTAGCAATGTTGATCCCTGATTAAACCACCACAGCCAACACCACCAATAGTAACTGAGCCATCAATGTTTAATTGATACTCATCAAAATGAGGTTTGATCAATTTAACTAATTTAATATTGCTAGTTTTATGAAAAGTATGTCCATATATGTTGAAATAGGACAGCCAAATGTTATTACCTCTAAAATGCTTAAGGGCCAGCACCTTAGCAATAACAACTTGCTAAATAAAAGATTTTAATGAAATGATAACCCTATATAAACTCATATTTATGTTGTTATGCATTCTATTATTCCTTTCACATTATAATAGCCATAAAACAACCAGAGGAAGAATAGTAAGAATATGACCTTTAGCCAACAAGCCAAAAAGGTAAAAATTGCAACTATTATATTGATATTTAATGCTTAACCCATTATTAGGTGTATACCACACCTTAAAATAAATCGAGTCACTAAAAAAACATGTCTATTCATTTCAGTATGATAACAACATTAACATTTAGAAATCAAGTAGATTACCCTTCTCTTTTAATCTACTATCGATGGGAATATAGCCTTTTAAAATTCTCAAAGTTAGTATAGAGAACTTAATAGGAGAAGAAAAATTTCACAACTTATCATAAATAATACTACACTCCCATTTTTCCCTAAAGCAATTCCAAACATTTTTGAAATAAAAATCACCATCTTCAGATAACTTAGAAATAGAGAGACCATTAAGGGAACCATTTATAGGGATATCATGAATAATTTCAACAATATTATAAGGCACATGATTTAATACAAGCAATTCACACCAATTGCCATCCTTAATGAAGTTAGACACCTTCAAAGAGGAGATAGAATGAGTGATAAAATAAGTGTCAAGAGACACAAAGCCAATCTAGTCATCCTGTTAGAAATGGGAAGAGCCATTCCTTTTACCCCATTGAATAGTCGACTTAGGAAGCCATTTTATTTTAGATAATCTTTTCCAAATAGAAGATTGGACCTTCTTGTAGAAGCAAAGAGTATGGTGCTTATTATGATAGTATTTCTGATTCATAAACTTAGCCTAAGAGATTCATTAATTCTTAATTTCCACCATAACTCATAAGAGAAACCCATCCCTATATTAGAAATATATTTACAACCCACACCCCTTCTTTGTAAGGACCAGTGTAGGACTCCTAAGAAGACCAACAAATCTTTCTATAAGTAGTGGAAGAGGCCCCAAAAAGCTTGTTTATTATGTTTTCCCTCCTGGTACATACCTCCACTATAGGATTAACCATTTGAAGTAAATATACGAGCATTCAACACATAACACTCCTAATTAGAATAAGTCTAGCCCCAATGGAAAAGAGCTTAAATTCCCAAGAAGATATTTTTTTAAAGATGGTATAGAACATTTTATCAAACATAAAGGACTTCTTGTGACATTTATGCAGTGGAGTGCCTAGATAAAAATAGGGAGTGAATGCTTTTTAAAGCCAGTAATTCTTTTAATATTATTGTGTTGATCCAATGACATACCTTTCCCCACTATAAAGGAACTCTCAAAATTATTAAAATTGTTCCCACTTTTCTTTTCAAAAACGTTGAGTAATTTTTAACTCTCCTAATCCTACTAATAGATCCATCGCAAAAGAGAATGATATCACCAGCAAAACAAAAATGGAAAATATTAATACCACCAATTTCTATAAGTAATACTTTTGTAAAAAGAAAAATAGTGAAGCAAACCTCAAGAATGGTATTTAGCATCAATAATATTCAAAGCACGAGACAATGATCTTCCTACTAACACCAAGAGTAGCTTTGAAAAAACCATTAGATCTTCCATTGATGATAATGGAAAAGAAAACATTATCAACATTATCTTTAATTAACTTAATGAACTTGTCATCGAACCCAAAAATGTGAAGCATATGATAAATACAAGACCAATTAATATTATCATATGCTTTTGAAATATCAATCTTGAAAATTAAATTGTGCCCATCAACTTTTTTGTGTATGTCATCAATTAATTCTTGAGCAAGCAACTTCTATATTTAACAAAATTGGCATGGTTCATAAAAAAGACTTTGGGAAGGATTGAGCCAATCTAGAGGCAATAATCTTAACTATGAGCTTGGTAAAGGTAGAATAAAGACTTACAGGTCTAAAGTCACTCCAGGTCTTAAAATTATAAGTTTTAGGAATTAAAGTAATAAAGTACTTGAAAAAAATTCACGGATGTAATTACCATTAAAATTGGCCAAGACAGCATTACATTGATCTTCTTTAATAATTGACCAACATTTTTGAAAAAACAAAGTTGTAAAACCATTTGACCCAGCAACAAAATCTTTATTCATATTCATAAGAGAGTTGAAAATTTCAAGCTCGTCAGGGATTTTATAGAGATTGATGTTATCAACAAGAGATAATAGGGAAGGAATAAATTGAGGAAATGAAATTGCTCCCACATCCTTCACCTTGCTAAGTAACTCCTTAAAATAGGATATAGCAGAATCAACAATAACATCGTGATCTTCACTCCAAAAATCATGATCCACATTAATTTTACTTATAAACAATTTAACTTTATTTTTATTGACCACAACATGAAAATATTTAGTATTTCTTTCTCCTTCAAATAGATGTTTAGACCATGTTTTTGGTCCCCAATAAGTCTCTTCAAAATTCTACAAGTTAATAAGATAATATTCTTACTTATTTGATTTAATGAATTGATGAGATAGATTTAAAAGATAAGCATTTCTATTTCCCTTACTTATTTGGCACTATTCTGCAATCAATGATAATTTTTTTCCCAAAAATCCAAGCCATATATCAAAAAATTTCTTCTATGAATTAAATTGTATTTTTTTGGGTGAGATAGATAGAATTCATGTATTTGCATCCATGCCATAAATTTATTATAGTATGTGTTACAATGATTATTTTTATAATTACTTAATTATAGTGATAAACATTTTAATTTGGTATTTTTTGTAATACTAAATAAAATAAATAAACATAAGTTAAAATTGCTTAATATTATTTTTTATTTATAAATTTATATAATTAATGCACTTGAAAACAACATACACATGTCGTTAAATTAATTCAAAACTGGAGAATTTTCAATTGAATCTTTAGTTGTTTAATTCTCAAATTTTTGCTTATCATATTGAATTTACTATATGACTATCATTTATGAAAGCATTTTCTACATTATATGATTTATAATACTTTTATTTTAGAAGTCTTATTAACTTCATTTTATAAAATAATTATTCTTCTAAATATTTTATTATGTAATTCTTATAATTATTTATTCGATAGAAAATTTATAATTATTAATTTGATAAAAAAATATTTTTGAAATTGCTATTTTTTCAATATGAGGGGTTTAATTGAAATAAAAACCTTCAAAGTGTTTTAATTAAGGCATTCAAATGGAGGAAATGAAAATAACAGAGAAGTTTAATTGAAATAGCTTCTCACTAAAGTTATGCATATTAATTTTTTTTAATGATTTTTTAATTATAATGGATCTTGAATGGTATTGGCATGCACACTAATAATAGCTTGTTATAATAATATTAAAAATTGTGATGTTTTATTACTAAAATTTTAAATATTATTTTGTTTTTATGTTCGTCTATTTGTTTAATTTTTTTAATTCTCTATTTTAAACACTTTTTATTAATTTAAAAAATTCTATCAGCATAGAAAATATTTTTTTAATGAATTTCTTGAACAATGTCAACATGCACATTAGGCACGTGCAATTGCACTAGTTAATAGAATTGCATGAAACATTGTATTTTACTGTAGATATCATAGTATTAGTGACATTTTTATGTGATTTAAAAATAAATATTATATATTTAAAAATAAAGATTTAAATATTAAATATATAAATAGAATTTAATTGCTATCATAAAATAGTTCTAGTAAAAGCAAAATAAAAAAAACTAATACATATGTAATTTTGTTTTAAAAATAAAATTATTTTCTTAAAAAAATGAAATTTAAAACAAGTTGTATTTTTCATGATATTACTTGTCACATTTCATGCATTTTCACATTGTATGGGAATTTAATTTTTATACCATTTTATATAATTAACTTTAGGTCCTCAAATCTTTATTGTGCGTATGCTCGTTGATGTAATATTTGCAAACTATTTTTCTTCTTCGCTGGGGTACTAAAATTTAAGTTAGTTGGTACAAATGAAGATTCAAAGACTTGTTGAGTGCAAGCTTTTTGTACGAAAGATCTAGCAAGCATATAAATAAAAGAGTAGGGGTGTAGCATTCATAAGAGACATCAAAATTTTTACATTGAAAAACCTAAAAAGGAAAAAAAAACTAAACGTCCTAGCTTAGTTTGAATGAATCCATTATTATTGATGATTGATTAGAAATAAGATCCCTCCTCAGAAGAAGGTGCTAGATTAATATAGAAAATCCACATTATATATAGCTCATTACATGGTAACTATTCTTAAAAGAGTGTTGGCATGTCTGTTTCGTCAGTATGACTATAGTCAGTGAGTGATGGTGGCTGGAGGGACCGTAGTTGGTGGGCAAGGATGGTTAGAGGGACCGTAATGAACACACGATGGTGGTCAGAAGGATTGTAGTCGACAACCGACGGTGGTCGGAGGGATCGTAGTTAGCATGTGATAGTGGTTGGAGGGGCCATAGTCAGTGGGAGATGATGGTCAGAGGGATTGTAGTTGGTGTGCGGTGGTGGTCTGAATGACTTTAATCATCGGGTGATGGTGGTCAAAGGCACCGTAGTCAAGTAATGAAGGTCGGAACGACCGTAGTCAGTGGACGATGATGGCTAGAAGGATCATAGTTGGCAGGACAAGGTGGTTAGAATGATTATAGTTGAGCGATCATGGTCGGAAGGACCATAGCCCTCATGGATATCACTTCCTCTTTAGATTCCAAATTGGATGCTATCTCATCTCAAATTGTCACTATTAAATTACAACTCAATTATAACTCAAATTACATTAAATTACATTTGAATATAAAAAAGAAAAATCTAGACTCAATAATCTACAGGGTTATCCTAATAAATCAATATATAAATAATCCCAAGAAATTATATATATCAAAAATTAAATGCTCAAATTCACAACCACACTTGGCCATGCTCTTTTAATTTTAAAGGGGGACTTAAGCATTTCTGAAGCACCTGTAGAAAATATCATTAATTAAAGATTTATTTATTTTTACCCCATTTAATTTTAATGCCCTCTATGAGCATGGCCACCTACATAAGATTGTATTAGCAAATAAATCATCCCTAACTTAGGGGTAAATCTAACGCACAATCAAATCAAAATATATATTATATGAAATTAAATAAACAATCAATTAATCTAAACTAACAACCAGCATATAATAAAAACCATGAAAAAACTTGACACACAATAGAAAGTAAACACTGGCCTAGCCTAAGACTAGAGATGGCTGTCATAGTAAACCATCTGAAGTGTGTGAGGTAGGCTGTGTGGCTTAAATATGTCTTGTGTAGAATATTTGATTAAAGTTGCTTGCTATTTTGGTTAGTTAAAAGGCTTAAGAGAAATATTTAATTAAAGTTTAAATATTAATGATTTAAAATCAATTTTAAAATATATTATTTTAATGTTAAATGGCTACCACCTTTGTTTCTCACTAAGGCCGTGAAGTTTATCTAAACTTCCTTGGGCTAACTTAATAGCCTCGTTGGCTTGGGTTACCTAGTGGTAACTGGTATATATTTAAGTTAATTAAATTAATTAAGATTTAAAGGTTGATAAATTTTTATTAAAATTGATTGGTTGCTATTTTTAAGGTTTAAATTAATTGAATTTGCTAATAACTGATTGACGGCGTTGTTTCACAAGCTCGAGAAAACATGCCTCCTTAAGATACGTAACCCTGCAGCCTGAGGTAGTCTAGCCTAAAAACTTGATTAATATAGTTAGATTAAGGATTTTAAATTTAGTTGAGTCATTAATAGTCAATTAATTTTAATATTTCACAGGCTTGAGGACCAGGCCTCCTTAGGACAAGTAGCCCGAGATAATCCAGCGCATAAACTTCATCTTAAGAGCGGTTATTGTGTATTAATAAAGGGTTTGTTAATTGATTTTAACATTGATTTAATATTTCTAGAATTTAAAATTAATTATCAAATTTTTTTGGAAATTATGAATTATTTATTGTATTAATTAAGGGTCAAAATGGACTTTTAGATTCAAAGAAATTTTTGGAGTCTTGATATCTTTGTTCAATATTAGACCTTTTGATGAGTAATTAGACTTTGAGTTTGCTTCTATGAGAAATTATTAATTTTTAATGTTTTGGCTTAAAATTTTGACTAATGGTTGACCAAATTGTTAACTTTTTTATTTTGAATTATTTCTGGTGATTTGATATTTTCAATAAATATTAGACCCCAATTGGAGTCCGATGCCATTGCGTTTGACCAATTTGAAATTTTTTGGAATTAGTTATGATTTGTTAAAGTTTGATTATTTACTTGAATTTTTAAAAATTATTTAATTAGAGGGGTTTTAGTGATTTTGCTCCAAATAAACTCCAAACTCTTTGAAATCACATCCAAAGGTCCGGAATGACCTAAGGATATAATCCTAAGTGTTTAGGAATTTTCAAGAATTGTTAATTAATTAAATCAATTAAATATTAATTTTTAATAAAAATTAAATTAAGCTTAAATTTGATGTCAAATCAAAGGGGCTTAATTTTCTTGAGTTAAGATTTGAATTCTGGTCAATTTGAGGTATTACATGTAAATTTTAGATTTAAATTTTATTTATTGGAACTTTTTATAGTTTTAAATGTTTAATTAAGGGTTTAAAATAAGTTAATTAATTAATGGGCTTAATGAATTCTAAAATTAGTGGGAAAGTTTCTTAAGACAAAGAATGTCGCTAAGTTTGGATAGTTTAAGTTTCATGCCTATATAATGCATATTTTAATTTCTAAAATTTTCTTAAGTTGTCTAAACGAAGCCTTAATTTTTATCCTTAACATGTCACTAGGTTAAATGGGCTTGAGTCAAGGTTCCACTAACCCTTGGTAACATATATATATATATACACACAAACACAATCAATTCTTAAATCTAGGAGAGCCTAAACTAAGTGCAAGTGTGTGTCCTAAATATGCAAAGAATTGGAGGTAATTATCATATTGAAAAACTTTGATTAGTGAATAGTTGAAGTACAACCATTCACTAATCCTCCCCCATGACTTCTATTCATTCAAACTTAATCTATGTTTAAAGTCTCAAGGGATCTCTTAAAAGCTCTTGAAATTTAACATATATATAATTTTAAAATAAAATTTTAAAATATATACATTTATACTTAAGTGTGAAAACATGGGTTTTAAAATTTAAAGCTTAAAATATCATCAAAATAATGAAGAAATTTTGAGAGATCCTCTGATTTTTAATATATTTGAAAATAAAATTTTAAAATTTGAAAATATTTTAATTTAATATTTAATTAAATATTAATTAAATTTTAAAATTATTAAATAATTAGAAATATTTAAAATAAATTAAGTTTTTAATTTTGAAATTAATTTTAAACTAAAGTAATTAAAATTTTGAAAAGTTTGATATATTATGTGAATTTTTTTGATTTAATTTGAATTTATCTTGAATTTTTAAAGTTTTATGTTAATTAAAGTATTTAAATTAATTTAAAATTAAAAATACTTAAAACATTCTTTAAATTAAATTAAACTAACTCTTAAATATTTTTGAAATTTCAAATTATTTAAAATAGTTTTCTTTAAAATTTTAAAATTATTAATTTAATTTAATTTTAATTAAATATTAATTAAATTTTAAAATAGTTAATTAATATAAAATTATTTAAAATATTAATTATATATAAATTAATTTTTAATTTTAAAATAAATTATTTTAAAATAATTCTTTGATTTTTAAGATACTTAATAATAGAAAATTTTAAATATTGAAAAACCTTTTAAATTAATATTAATTTAATATCAATTACATATTAATAATTTAAATTTATTTAAAATACTTTAAATAAAATATCTTAAATAAACATTAATTTTAAAAAAACCTTAAATATTTATTAGAAAATTTTTAAAATATATTTTAAAATAAAAAATAAAAATTTAATTTATTAAATATTATTTATTTTTAATTGAATATTAATTTAAAATATTTAATCTTTAATAATTAATATTTAAAATATTTCAAAATATATTTAATATTTTACCTTAATATTAGTTTTAAATTTACTTATTTAATTTTCTAAAAATTTTATTATACAATTCTTAATTTTTTTGATTAATAATTAATTTTTAATAATGTTTTGAATAAAACTAGGTTTTAAAAACATTAAAAACTAATTTTTTAATTAATTTTTTTGTTTTGGCGGTTGGTGCAACACACGGCGTGTTCGGGTTCGTCTTATTAAACTGTGGTGGCGGTGACAATCATTGGACATGATTGCACAATGTGGTAGCACAATCATGCCCAATGATTAGGTGGTGGCATGGTCTCGAGCTGCATGGCACTTAAGCACATCGGCACGTGGTTCTGGCCGTAGGATCTCCTGCAGTTTAGATGAATGGCCCAGATCACGCCAGACCGAGCGACAACACGATATATCAATACAAGTAGTCAGATCTACCACGGAATGACGAGATCTAGACCATTGATCCTGAGATCAAGGGTCAAAATTTTGTACACCAGGCTACGCTATGAACTGAGCCCTAGAATTGTTTGTTGGCTCATTCTCTTGATCCTGCCAATGAAATAAAATGAAATTTTAAACTCAAGTTAAGCCCCTGAGCATAAATTATGGGGGAGGTTTTTGATGGTTAAAAAATCACTTAACATAAAGTTAATTAAGCCTAAGTGATTCTAACTATGGTTTGAGATTTCGAGAGAACTAACCAATGGATTTCAAATTTTTTGAATTCTTTGAATTTGTTGTTTGTCCATGCTTAGTTTTGTAGAAGAAACCACGAGCTGGCGATGTCTGGATCGAGAGCTATGTGCTTTGGATAGAATTAGGTCTTGGTTTGCTAGAGATCTTGCCACTGACAAGCATTGACGTTGGATTTGAAGTAGGGAAAGGTGGAGGAGAACCTTGGGAGCTCAGACAAGATAAGACCAAGACAAAGGCTGGAGATCTTGAGGTATATATATATATATATATATAATCTTCAATTGTGTAGAAGCACATATTAGTGCACTTTTAAGTTATATGGTGGACTATTGAAATTGAGCCAAACTATGTGATTATTTCCTTTTTTCTGTTATTCACATAAACAAATATGGTGTTACTTATTGGTTATATCTGTTTGTGATAACTCTTTGTAAAACCTTAGATATTAAACACACTCTCTTTTCCACTATCAATTTTCTAACACGTAATAATTAGGCACTATTTGTGGGAGCATTCTCAACATACTATAAGTACTTTTTTAATGCTTGACAATCAATCTATTAAATAGGGAGAACACAATCTTGGTGATGAAGGCCACTCAGGCTATACTTTGGAGGATTATATATGAAAGATGGAAGAACTTCAAGTTGAACTCTTACAGCTTTTAGAGAAGACTGAATAATAAAGAGACGATAATAGATTTCTTTCAATATAAAATCAATAAAAGTTTTAGAATATTCAATTTGATTACATCATTATGATGCAACTCCCCCTCTCCTTAAACATTAATATGTTTTATAAGGCATTGGCAGTTCAATCCTTCCTTCATGTGTTGATCAACAAATCTATAACCCTCCACTAGCCATGAAGGGCTTAAATTGACCCCGCCTTATTGATGTCTGTTGTGATCTTATAAGAGATGAGTTGTGATACCTTATTATAAAGGATTTCAATTTGATGGAAGAAAACTAATTTATCTCTCATTGTTGCTTTCAAGAGTCTTCAGTTATGATTAATACAACTCTCTATCAACTTATTTATTAAGGTTTAAATTGTATGCAATTGGTCCTTATTATATGACTATTGACTCTTATAAGTATATTTAACACTACGAGACCATCGTTAGCCAATCTCTGAAAATTTTGATCCTACATTAGATTTTGAATGATTCAAATGTTCAAACATCATTTATGATCATCCCAAGCTCTTATGCACTTCATGTTGACCATACAGTGTTAAAATAACCAAAATTCCCAAGGTGAACTACTTTAGTTTTCCTTAGGTTTAAACATTCACTAACCTAAACCTATTCTTCTAAGCTGTGCACATAGGTCCCTAAGACCATGGCCAAGAATATTTTATGAACCCAAGTTTTGAACAATAAAGCTTTTTCATTAATAGTGTTTGCAAAGTCTAATTTCAAATAAAAAAAGATTGATCTCTATTCTGTATTTTCATTTAATTTTTGTTCGATCATATGGAGAAGGCTTAACAATGGTGCTCTTACTCATAAATAAAGATAGCATGTTCTCATGTGTATAAGAGTTGTAAGGGATTTTCTACCTGCAAATAGCGAATGAGTTTATTGACTTAAGAAGTAGAATAAATAGTGAATGTATGTTATAAAGGATCAAACCACTTATAATTATTAATATTTATAATATAAATAGTGAATATATATTATTATTAATATTACAATTTAGTTGAAATTATTGTTGGGCTTGAGTTTCCTTAACTTTATTTAAGCTATGGGGGGGCTAACCTTGATCACTCCTACGAGCTAGAAAATGTGCATCGAGATAATTACCATAAGCACAAAATAAATATTTGTAATGGTTAACAATATTCTTCTGCTCTTTCTCCTATTTATGAAAATATTTTTGGGTGTGTGAAGTCCCTAATGCATTTCTCATTTCATCACGACTCCTTCTACCTTCTTAGCTAAATTTAGCATTTGAATTGCATATGTAATGTTAGTTTGATGAATTTAGGATGTTATGGAGAAATTCCTTATCAAAGTACATGCCCATTTTTCATCTTTCTTTTTATATTTAACCTGTTGTACAAGCACATTTCTTTTGGCATTCATCTCCATGTAGTTGATAGAATTTGCTTAAATTGTTAATAGTTCCATATCACATGGTTAAGTATAAAATTATTAAATGGTTGGTCTGGAGCCATAAGCTTAATATTTTATATTGAAAATGGATTTGACCGCTAGTATATTTGACAGAACGCTTGCCTCCCTTAGGTAAATTTTTTAATAAGTAATATTAAGTCCAATAGATTCATTTGAATCAAGCAGTTCACGTAGTTTGTGATTCCCATAGGTTGTGGCAAACATTGACTATGGTCAAGTAATGTGAATGATTAAATGACTCCTGCAAACCTTTAAGCAGTTTAGTGAACTTTTGGTGCAAGATTTTTTTTGAGCTTCCTTTATATTTGAGGGAGTAAGATGGTCAATGTGAATTTTGGCATGCTCTCACATGCATGGGATATAAATAATAGATATGAGGCTTTAGGTTTTTCAATATATTTGTGTAAAAATTACAAGTGGTTAGCTATCACTCATAAGCCTATACTTAGGAGATTTAAATGGGGTAATAATTAATGTATTTGAACCTAGCTCTATCAACCTTTAGTTCAATCCTAAACAACACATTATTCTTGAACTTTTCATTATATACTTAATATATTTTAATTTTTTTTATAATTCATCATAATTCTAGGTTGGCATTGCTAATTTAAACACAAATTTTCTAATAAATGTTGTCTTAATTGTTGAAAATGAAACACACTTGTGTACAGATCATTATCATCAAGGTCAACTTTATGAACTTTGTAACAAAAGCAGTTGATTTTTCTTTTCAAAGTAATGGGAAAGTCCAATGGAAGATTTAATGGTCTTAATGCTTAGGGAAAGTAACCTCTTACTATTTTTTGTTCAATGTAAATGCTCTATTTACAACACTTTTTGTTGTGGATAATCAAACAGCTAAATAGGACCATACATTATTCCATTTTCTTACATGGTAGGACACCATGATTATCAACATACAACAACAACAACAACAACATCAAGCCTTTATCCCACTACGTGGGGTCGGCTAAATGAATCCTTTTTCTCCATTGTGTCCTGTTAAAAGTCAAATTCTCGTTTAAATCTTGATGATGATGATTATGTTGTTGTTGTTGTTAGAATATGTTTCAAGGAAAATTTTAGCTCAATGAATCTCTTGTGAAATCAAACATTCATTGATAATTACTTAAAAAGCTTGTTGAATTTGATAATCATAATTTAAAAGGTTAACAATAACAAGCATTCAAGTAGCTTAGAGATACAAGCATGTTTCAAATATTGCAAATGCAATATTATTCATAAGTAGTATCAGAAATTCACCATAAAAAAGGAAAAGTCTCAATCTTTCCTATGAACCAAAACTGATTCAATGAGCACTTTAGCGATACTTTTTTTCATGAATTCTGATGAGTCAGTATAAATGTCAGCTGTGACCTTGGAGACAAAATTAGTAAAGCATGCCAAGTTTAAGATTGGCCTAATCAATGAGAATGGGATGTTATCTATTGACATGAATTCTCTATTTATAATTTTTCAATGTTCTTCCACCATTTTCTTAAGCTTCTTGCATGCTTCCATCTCAGAGCAACCATGCTCTTTAGCATAGCATTGAACTGATTAAGCAACATGATTCCTTTTTTGTTCATTCTGAAATAATTAAAATGAGATTATTATTGAGTGCATTATATGGTCAAAATGAATGTCTAGTGGATTCTTTAGAAAAAAAAGACAAAATAAACTTTTAATATAGGGAAAAAAAGCTTGTTTGGAATATCATAATTAAATAAAATATTTTTTTTAAAATATAGTTAGTATTTATTAGATCATCGAATTTGACCCTAGTCAAACCATCAAACCATTAACCTTTAATTCTTACAGTTTGTTGACCGGTTCAAATTTCACAACCTTGCTAAAAATGTTCCAGGACACTTCTACAAACCTTGTTGAACTCTACCTAATTGCTTATGCCAGGCCAGTTTGCCTAGCTTGGCTTCATAGGTCATAGATAAAAATTATACGTGGCTTCATAGGTCAAAAATAAATTTATTGGGTTTTCATTAAGTTAATGACTTGTCAATAACATGTATTGTCATTCTACAAATAGATAAAGCATTGAACAATAAAGCTCTTTCATTAATAGTGTTTGCAAAGTCTAATTTCAAAGAAAATAAAAGATTGATCTCCATGTGTATTGTCATTTTAGTTTTCATTTGATCATATGGAGAAGGCTCAACAATGGTGCTCTTATTAAAAAATGAAGTGAGCATGTTCTCCTATGAAGAAGAGTTGTGAGGGTTTTTATGCCTTCAAATAGGGAACAAGTTTATTTACTAAAAAGAAGAATTATAAATCGTGAATGTATGCTATTAAAGATCAAACCACTTATAATTATTAATTTTTATAATATAAATAGTGAATGTATGTTATTATTAATATTCCAATTTAGTTAAAATTATTATAGGGATTGTGTTTTTGCCACTTTATCTAAGCTGTGGGGACTAACTTGTCCATAACTTAGATTTTGAAAAATGTACCTCAAGATAATTACCATGTTTAACAATATCCTTTTGAAGTTTCTCCTATTTATGATAATATTTGTGGCTATGTGAATCAATGCAATTCTCATTTCATCGTGGCTAAGTCTACCTTTCTAGATCAATTTAGCATTTGAATTACTTATGGATTGTCAACTTTATGAATTTAAGTGGTTATGGAGTAATTCCTTATGAAAGTACATATCCATTTCTCATCTTTCTTTTTATATTTAACCTCTTAAGTGGTCATGTACATGGATATTGTTGTTGGCATTGACCTTGATGTTGTTGATGGAATTTGCTTAAATTATCAATAGTTCCATATCACGTAGTTAAGTATAAAAATATCAAGTGATTGGTCTGTATCCATAGGCTTAATATTTTGCATTGAAAATGGATTTGACCACTAGTATATTTGACTGAACGTCTACCTCTTTTAGATAAAGTTTTTAATAAGTAATATCAAGTAGATCAAACAGATCAATTTGAAAGAGCAATGACTCCTTCAAACCTTCAAGTGGTTCAGTGAACTATTAGTGGAAGATATTTTTCTGAGCTTCTCTTAATATTTCAGGGAGGATGATGACCAATGTGGATTTTTGCATGCTCTCATATGAATGGGAGGTTAATAAGAATTATGAGGCTTTAGGTATAACCTATTATTAATTATTAAAAACTATATTAGTGTAAAAATAACAAGTGGTTACCCATAAGCCTATGCTTTGGAGATGAACATGGGATTAATAATTAGTGTATTTGAACCAAGTTCTATCAATCTTTTTTTCAATCATCAACAACACAATATTCTTGAACTTTTCATTGGGTTTTAATATATTTTAAAGTTACTTTATGATTCATCATAATTCTAGGTTGGCACTACCAATTTAAACACAATTTTTCTAACAAATAGTGCTCTTAATGGCTGAAAATGAAGCACACTTGTGCACAGCTCGTTATCATCAATGTCAACTTTATGTACTTTACAATATAATTAGTTGATTTTTCTTTTCAAAGTAATGAGCAAGTTCAAAAAAGATTTAAGGGCCATAATGCTTAGGCAATGTGACCTCTTTTTATTTTTTGTTCAATGTAAATTATCTATTTATAACACTTTTGCTGTGGGTATTCAAATAGCTAATTAGGATAATCAAATATTCTATTTTCACACAGGGTAGCACAAAACAAAAAGTCAACAAAATGAAAAAAGAAATCTTGCAATTAATATATGGTGTCTTCTAAACCATTAATTAAAAGTTGCTACTAAGAAATTTTAGCTCAGTGTATCTTGTGAAATCAAACATATTATTTGATAACAACTTAAAAACTTATTGGATTTGATAATCATAATTTACAAGGTTCATACTAACAAGCATTTTGGTAGCTTGGAGATACAAGCATGAGTCGAACATTACACATGCAATATTATTCGTACGTAGAATTGAAAATTCCCCATGATATAAGAAAAATATCAATCTTTCCTAAGAACCAGAACTGGTTCAATGAGCACTTGAGCGATAGTTTTTTTCATGAATTCTGATGAGTCGGTATAAATATCAGCTGTGTCCTTGTAGACAAAATCAGTAAAGCATGCCAAGTTTAAGACTGGCTTAATCAATGATATTGGGATGTTATCTATTGACATGAATTCTCTATTTATAATTTTCCAATGCTCTTCCACCATTTCTTTAAGCTTCTTGCATGCTTCCATCTCAGAGCAACCATGCTCTTTGGCATAGCATTGAACTGATGAAGCAACATGATTCCTTTTTTGTTCATTCTGAAAGTTCAATTACAATGAGAATACTGATGAGTGCATTATATGATCAAAATGAATATCTAGTGGACTAATTTGGAAAAAAATGTGAAAATTTTACTTTTAGTCATACATTTTAAAAATATTACTAATGAGGTCAATCTCTCTCTCTCCCTCTCTCTCTCTCTCTTTATATATATATATATATATATATATATATATATATATATATATATATATATATATATATATATACATATGATGTATGTAATCTATAATAGTTATATTTAACTATGATAATCTTGATTAATGCTATAAAATATAGAATACATTGTGATTTAAATACTGGGAATATACCTTGTTGGAGTATAATAATAAGTTGAATTTAAGATATAAAAAATATAGTTTTAAATAGATAACATCCCAATATATATATATATATATATATATATATATATAAAGAGAGAGAGAGATGATCTACAAAATAGTTTAAAATCTTTTAATTTTTCTAGGTAATGCTTTGTATCTTGTGAAATGATGATCTACAGATCTTTTTGATTTTTTCTTCAAAAACTAAAGGTGACCTGTTGCAATTCCATAAAATGACACATAGTTCAAAAAAAAAATGCATCCTAAACTAAAATTAGTTTAAGATTTCATGTTCTAATTTATTTCCTAAAATGCCACATAGTTCAAAAACATATTTTAGAAGTTGATTGTATTTTTTTTATTTTATGCTACAAATGAAATTATATATTTTTTTAATATAATTTCGAATGATGACAGATAAAATATGTCCTTAATATCAAATGTGTATAACTTACTTGATATGAACCAATATCATTCATAAGCCTCCCAATTATATTGATAGATTTGAGTATTTTAGGAAGGCTGGCAACCCATTCATAAGTATCCTTTGAAATCACTTCCTTCAATCCAAGATACGAAGCACAAGTGATTAATGAGTACCCAGCTGTAATAAGTGTTACTCTCAGATGTTCCTCAAGCTTAGGAACATAGCAGATGTTTGCCCATTTTGATTCCTGAAGGTATGCACGAGCCATTCGCTTGAACTAAAATTCAAAGGAACAATCAAAATAAAAGTAATATGATAACAATATGTTTCATTATATAATAAAATAATAGAAATTTATTTGTTGGTTATAGTCATTGTTTGAGTACAACAACATCAAGCCTTTATCCCACTACGTGGTGTTGACAACATGAATCCTTCTTCTCTATTGTGTCATGTTTAGAGTAAAGTTCTTATTTAAATCTAGTAAAGAAAGATCATTTCAAATATTTTCTAACAAAATCATTTTAGGTCAACTTCTACCTTTTAAAATCTAATACATCTACTCTCCTAACTGGGTCAGCTGAAGGCCATCATTTTATGATAAATGCAAACTATCGATCATTATTTTAAAAATGTAAGAAAAAGTTTCCTATTGTAACTCTTTCTAAATTTACTACCTCATCTATAAGGTAATGGACTCGAAAAGAATTGTGTTGGGGAGAAAGCTCATCCTCAATTTCCTTGAAAGTATTGTAAAGTACAAGGAAGAATAGTTGCATATATTCTGGCAACATACTAACTCTTTCAAGATCCCACCTGTAAATTAAAAATTTAGCATAAAAAAGTGTTGAATTAGTTTATATATTATAATGTTAATTTTTTTACCTTTCTATTACATTGGTGAATAACTCGAGTTCTTTCAGTGTCCCATAAACATCATAAATATCATCAGTTGCTACAACGAGGGGCATCACCTTTGACATAATCACTCTGGCATGTGAATAGCACGGTTCAGAGTAAGTTGCAAGCATCCAGAAGTAGGATTCTACTATTCGATCACGCATAAATGGTAAGTGTTTGGAGAAGCCTAACCCTTTCCACCACCTGAATCCACATGAATGAGAAATTTTGTAGGATATCAATTATAACTATCTTAATTACAAATAAATGCTAAAAAAAAAAAGGCAAACTTACTCTGATATCATTCGAATCTCCTCTTGATGAATAGATTGCAATATATTGAAATCAAATATAGCAAAATCAAGCAGCTTTTGATTGCACAATCTATATTTGTCATATATTTCTATATAATTTCTAGCCTTGAGCCGATCAATTCTTCTCACCAATGGCAATTCTAAAGCATTTCTCACCATCAAAACGAAAGATGGATCCATCTTGCATATTAATGACTCTAACTGAACCCTTGAAAAAGTTTTGGCTTTCTCTAATATATCTTCATCAGGAAATCCAAGATAAGCAGCTTCATATAAGCTTAATAAAGCTTTCACATTGTTGCATAAACAATCCTGGAAATCTCCATTATCATCCAAAAACCTATTGAATACATCTGCAAGATGTTCAAAGATAAATGATTTATATTTACTTTAATTGTATTTTTTAGTTTTATAATGTTATAATATTACATACCAGAAGTTATGTGATATCTTTGTTGTCTTAATAGTCGAAAATGAAGTGCAATTGCATATAGATCATCATCATCAATGTTGATCTTATGAACTCTACAGAATATGTCATCGATTTCCTTTTCAAAATGATATGCTACTCCAAGACGTTGAATTGAGTCAATAAGTTCAAGTGATTGCAATGGATCAATGGCATTGGTGAGAATTTTCCTTATCTCAATTTTGAGCCCTTCATTCCTTTGTTTTTGTTCTTCCTGTATTTTTTGTTACAAAATAGAAAAGTACATAATTTAGTCTATAAGAAGAAGGGAGGATCATAATAACATCAACAAAAATTATGTATAAATTACTTAATTTATTTTCAATGCAGTTTAAAAAAGATGGTCAGTAGCTTTTGGCTCCTCGATATTAACTCATGTTTCAAAGCATTAACATTCTTTTAAAAAATTATGAATATATATATATATATACCCCATAAATATGTCTTTTAAAAATAAAAAATAAAATTATTCTAAACACACTCTTAATTTTTAAATATTTTATTTTTATTTTAAAAATAAATCATATTATTTTTAGTTTTTTTATAATAATTATTACAACTACCATCACCACTATTGTATAAACTAACTTATTCAATTTTTAATAAATTTAAAATATGTTATTTTTCAAATGACAATTTTTTTTATTTAACATCAAAATATAATAAATTAAAATAAAAAAATAAGAGCAAACCCAAATTGCCCTTTAACTATAGATTTCCTAATTATGACAACAATTTTATAAAAGCTATAAATGGCTTTTGAAAATGAGAATAACATATCCTTTTTTGAAGAGGATAAATAATAATAACTTAAATAATTACCAGACTCATGTTTGATTCTAATAGTGAATAGTTGATGAAATAATCTCCCCAAACAGTCGGGTGGAAATCGGCATATGGACGAGCATTTTTGATAGGTAGAGGAAGAGCTTCCATTAAAGTCTCTCTAGTTAGAAAGGAAGAGATGCTTAGAGAAGATTTTGGTGGCTAAATGCACTGATAGTGCTCATAATTTATAGTGCTCACGAGTGATGGGATGTGATCTATTATTAATTTTATTTTTTATTTATGATTTTATCTTTTATATTATAATTTGAAATAAAATAAATGAGGTATCTTAAAAATATATTTTATTTTTATGGAGGCGACGATGATCTCAATATAAGTGCCAGTCGTGGTTAGTGGGGACATTGATGCTGGGCAGAGACAGTGGATGACTAGCAATGGTGGTGACCTTTTTTTAGTTTATTTTTTTATTTATTTTATTTTTATTTTTATTTTTTATTTTTTTAGTGGTGACCTTGAATTAATCAAAGTAGTAGGTGGCGATGCAATACTTTTTGTCCAAATCTGATAACAATAATTACATCATGAGAAGAAGTTTTTTGTTTTATGTTTTTAATGAGAATTTTTATTGTTTGGGAACATTCAGCTATATTATACTATGTACTAATTCAAATTTTGTAATTATAATTTTAATTCTTTAATTTGGTTTTGTTTTATGTATGGTAGATTCAATTAGATAATTTTGTTATCTGAGTATGTGAGATGCATCTATCTGTTATAATTTCGCTGTTTAAGTACTGTGTTGTTATGAATAAGAAAAAGTTAAATGAAATGCTACATTTTAAAATTTTACTATAGATTTTGATGGAACAACGATTGGCACAAACAATAACAATTTCTCAATATTTTTTTCAATAAAAAAAAAGACTAGGAGAACTAATTATAGTACACATAATCAGTGCCCAATAATTTACTTCAACTTTTTCTACCTCATTTTTGTCTACTTCCTTCAGGAGGAGAACATTCCATGCATATGGCCTCATTTTATAATAGATAGCTTATATATTCATTATATAAGCACATTCTCCAGATTCGTGAGAGGGAAATCATTTGTAACTTTTAATTGTGTCCCATTACAGTTATTTCAATAGGGAAAAAGCATAATTTTTTTTTACTAGTTATATTTATAGAATGAATTGTGTTCTAAATGCACACTTTCTCCTATTTAGGCTTTTTTTGAGGAGAAATTATTCTGTACGGACGCCGAACGTCGTCCAGAGACCAACCAAAATGCGCCATGACCCCCCTGCTCGGTGCTGCTTGGTACCGTGTCTCAGTACCGCTGACGTGGCTTTACCTGATTCGCCTCCGGGTGTAGAGCTACGTCCAGCATCCGCATAGAATTATTTCTCTTTTTTGAGAAAGATTTTGGCCACTATTTTTTTGATGTTTTTAAAAAAATTTAATACTAAAATATGACTTTATAAAATAATAAAAAAATTGTCCCAAACAAAACTTTGATGTGTGATATATGTGGTTCTTAGTAATGGAGTTCAAAAACATTTTCAACCAACTCAACCTCTCACTTATAAAAACTATATATTTTATAACTTTAAAAGTTTCACATACAATGAATGGAACGATTTAAGTAATGAATAAAATATATATCGATTCATCACCACATACAATGAATACTTAATAGTAAGTGCTTAAAAATAAGAAAATTGTTTTTAGCGTGGAAGCTATGTGGACGAAAACCCACTACTTCAATTCGGATCAAAATTGAACTTAGAAAAAAAAGCCGCGAAGCAATTTACAGTTGAAAATGAACAAAAAGAAAAAGAAAAAGATAAATATGTAGAAATTAATTAGAATTTAAAATAATTTTAAAAAAGTAATTGTTTAAATTATGTGGATGGGAGAAATTTATATCATTTTGTATTATATAATCAAAATTAAAATTATAAAATTCTCAACCTTCCACATTATATTCTACCACTAGCTTTTTAGAATTTCATCTCTGTTATTTGCATCATCCTCAAATGGTGCCACTAGGTCATCAAATCATTTACTATTGCAAGCTTTCTTCTCTTTATATTATTTAGCTTTCATGCAATTTGAAATAAGATTTGGAAAATAATCCCTATCATGTAGAATAGATAACCTCCATTTGCCTCCAATAGCTTATAATGCCATCCTTCTACAACTTATGTTCATATGAAACCTCCACTTTCAATGATGAACTAATACTTCTGCTTCAAGTGGCCTTTATAACCTTAATTTATCATATTTTCATTTCCTTCATGCATTTCCATCTCTATCCATCAAGGAATACTTATTGATAAGATAAAAGTTATAATTTTATTTGCCTATGATTATGTTATTTTGATGTTATTATCCTTATGTTTTGTGCTTGAAATTATAAGAAAATCAAAAGAAATTGGACCAGTGCTATATCTCGAGAACTCAGTCCAGCACCACAGCACCAAGCCTTCAGTGTTATCATCTAATGTATTTCACCTAGACGACCCAAATTGTGTGCCAGATGATATTGTCATTTTGAACTAATCGTATAGGATGATATCTTTATCATCCTTAATGATTAGTTGTTTTTGAAATCATCTAGCATAGTTGTCCTGGATGACTCGAATTATGTGTCAAACGATATTGGGTAATTTTGAACTATTAGTACAGGATGATAGATATATCATCCTGAACAATCAAGTCATTTTTTTAGATCATCCGACTCTTTCACTGAACATCCTGAACTGTGTGGTTGATGATATTCCTGATTTAGAACTAATTATGCAGGACGATCGTAGAATCATCCCAGACGATCAGAACAAATAATGTCTTCTAATCATCCAGAGGAACCAGATTGTCCAAGATAAAAAAGGCTTATTTACACTAATTGTATAAGACAATTGACTGATCTTCTGATCATCCTGGATGATCTTCGATGGCAAGTTAAAATTTAGGACAATTTTTGAGCCCTTCTATTTAAGATCTTTTTCTTGCTATTGTTAAAATCTTTTGTTGCTGTCCTCACCTGAGAGATTCTTGAGAGGGAGAGGGAGAGCTTAGGAGAGAGAGAGAATCTTATGAGGGGGAGTTTATGAGGTGTTCGCAAAGGTTACTCTCTGCAAGGATTCCAGTCATCGTCTCTAGTTATCGTCCCTTATCCCTTGGTGTCTCTGTGGGAAGGATCGTCAGCAAAAGGAGCAAGGTTCTCTACCTGGTTTAGTAAGAAGTGAAAGGAGGTAAGGTTCTCTAACTTCTTCAGGAGGAAGCGAAAGGAGGTAGGGTTCTCTGCCTGCTTCAGGAGGAAGTAAGAGGAGTCTGGGTCCTCTGCCTCACCAGATTGGTGAAAAGGAGTTTTGTAAAGGCTTCTCCGCCTTGCTGTGGAGTAGAAGGAGAGTCACTGAGTTTTAGTGTAATACCTGGAGGGGAGGCTCTGGGGAGTGGATGTAGGTTAAGTTGACCGAACTACTATAAAATCTGGTGTGTTCTTTCCTTTGCTGTTCTATGTTTTAATTTCTGCACTTTACTTTCTATGGATGTTCGTGTGATTAAAGTTATTATTTTGTTTGATTAAGCATCTCTACATCAACATGAAATTGTAATTATTTTAAAATATTCAAGAAGGTTTTCAAAATTATTTTTGCTCAAGAATTTTTAAAACTATAAATTCACCCCCCTCCCCTCTTGGTTAGCCTGGGCTAGTTCACAAGGGCTTAACATCCCTAACAAACTTTCACACTTAGCCCCATAGCTCAAGGTACTCCATCCTAAAAACTTTATCTTTGGAGTACTTATTGTGTATTTTTGTTGGTTAACTAATTTTAATTATTAGACTGATGTTTTCTTCTAATTAACAATTGAATTTTTGGTATTTTTATAGATTATTTAATGCATATAATCAAAGGGTCAAAATTTAACTTTTTAAATTAAGTTAGGTTCAGGAGTTTTGATATTCTTTTTAAATATTAAACCATAGGATGAGTAATTAGACACTAAGTTTGTAGGATTTAGATTTTTAAATTAAGTTATGAATTTTTGAATATTTGATGCAAATTTAAACATAGTTGACTAAAATATTCACTTTTTTTACTTTGACTTATTTCTAGGGGTTGATATTTTTAATAAATACTAGAACCTTAATGGAGTCTAATGCCTATGAGTTTGTTCCATTTAAAATATTTTGGAATTAATTATGAAATTATGAAATTTAAGAATGAATTAAAATTTTAAATTACATTATTAAGGAGGCTTTAATGATTTCACTCCAAACTCATTCCAAGCATCATGAAATCAGTCCCAAAGGTGAAGGATGATCTATCAGAGTATTTTCAAGTGTTTGAAATTTATTTAGAATTTTTGATTATTTTGAATTAATTAAATTAATTAAATATTAATTTTCATTAAAAATTAAAATAAGCTTAAATTAAGGGTCTAATAATGGGGCTTTTAATTTTCTTAAGTAGAGGGATAAATTATGATTGTTTTTAAATTCCAGGGTTAATTAAGTGTTTAATTTTAACTTAATTAAATTTCTAACTTAATGACTTTTTAAATCAATGAACTCCTAACCTAAGGTAGGTAATGTCACTAGGTTTATATATTTTGAGTTTTACCCCTATTGGGCGTAGGTTTGATTTTCTAGAATTTTCCTAAATTACTAAAACTTGTCCTTAAATATTATTCTTAAGTGTCCCCATGTTGTGTAGGTTTGAAATGAAGGTTTTCTAACCTTTAACATAGATATAATCAAACACATCACATTAATCAAGTGACCTAAATCTTGGTGCATTGGAAGGGGTAAGTTTCCAAATATTTGGGTTAACCCATAACCAAATCATTTGAGAATTCACTTAAAGCAGACTTCCCCACATCATTATATTGGAAGTACTATGGTAAGGAGGATACTTTCCATTGCACTCATTAACCATGTCCAAATGCAAGCAAAAATGCCTAAATGAATGGCTATGCAAAGCAACATAAAGGGTACAAGCAAATGTCCTGAACTTGCAATGGACTTGATTAATCCATCACACCCATAATTAAGCTCTGGTTTAAAACTTTAATGAAGAGGTTTGATTAAATGATAAGATGTTAAAATCAACAACCAATGATTTTTCTAAAAATACAAAGTTAATTATAGTTAAACATAACTTGAACTAGTGTAAAATTAATTAACTTTAATATATAAGTCTAAAGTTCTTAATAAATACACTATAGGCTGGGTATGACATAGCTAATCATACAACCTAATTTTAAAGTGATTTGTTGAGTATTTAGAGGATAATTGAGGAAATTGACAAAACTTTTAGAGTGAAATTACCCTCAGAATACTAATCACCAGGGACTAAAATTAATTTTAAATGAAAGAGAATAAAATTTCAAATAATTTGAGTGGTTGCACATAATGTTTGGTCAAATATTTGATTTATTATAATTTTTTGAAAATTCTATGAATAAGAAAACATTCAAAATCATTTTAAATGATTTAAAATTGGCAGCAATGGGTGGCGCGTAGGGGGGGGGGGGGGGGGGGGGCGGTGGGTGGCAGCGGAGCACCTTTCACTGGCTCAAACCATGAGCAATGATTACATGGTGGCCATTGATGACCAATGATTATGTCATTGAAAATCATTGGTCATTAAGATGCAGAGACGAGACCGCGTGCGTCTCACCTATTCATATTAGCAAGAGATCACAGCCATCCATCTGCACGTGGTTTGTATGGACGGTCATGATTTGGATTGATTAAACAGTGAAATGGAGAAATCAAGGCTGTTGATTGTGTGATCAACTGCCCAAAAATATACAAATGCATGGGCTATGTTGTTAACCCAAAGATTACAAAAACTAGCTCGTTGTCTTAAAATACTCAATCAATTCAAATGAAATTTAAACTAGAGCTTAAGAGATGAAGATCGCTCATGGGGGAACATTCATTTGGATTAAAATGTGCTTTTCAAAAAGCTATTTAAACCAATATGGAGAATGCTAGGGTTGAGGATTTATCGAGGTTTACTTGGTGATTTTGAATGTTCAGGGTCTTTTTGAGCTTGTAGACTTTCCACATACAGTCCAATAGAAGGAATCGACGGTTAAAATGGCCTAGATCTCGGGCATCAAGCCTAGGATGGATAAGGTGGTAAATTAGCAAGAAACTTAATTTTTGTAGTGGAAGTGTGGAGGGAGGTCTCTTGAGCAAGAACAAAATAAGAGCTTGATTGGAGAGGGCTTGAGGGCTGAGATGGAGTTGCATGTGTGAAATGAGTCCTTTTCCTACCTTAAGCCCTAGGGTTTAAATTAGATGGCCTTGATGCATTAGGGCCTTCCCTTGGATCATGGATAAGTATCCAAGGCCATTGGGTGGATGGGGAAAAGGCTGGAGGAGCCTCATGGCCATTGGTGGCTCTTGGAGAGAAGGGGACCACTTTTGCCATTTATGGCTAAGCTAAGGCTTGGACTTGGCTTGATGGAGGCTAGAAAACATTTTTAAGCTGATTTAGATGGGTTAATGCAAGTAGTTTGAAGAGAAATGGTTGTGGGAGGAGTTTTAACTACTTTGACCCCATCCAAAGGCTCATATTGATTGTTTGCCTAGTCAACTAGTCAAGTTGACTGGGGAGGTGGGCATAGGGTATTGCATTTGCTAAAAAATCACCAAGTAAACCTTAAGATGGATTGCGTTGAGAGAAGCTTGGAGCAATGCCCTTAAGGTTTGGTAAAAAATAAGGAAGTTTGACTAAGTATTTGAGTTGACTTTGTTCAAAATTGCAAACATTTGACTTATGGTGAGTTTGAATGTATTTAAACAATGGAATGGAATGAAATTAAGGGATTGATAGGGTTTGGTTGAGTGCATATGGTAATTTAATAAAAAGCATGGGATTTTTACTGCACTTAATGGTTTGACTTGGTCAAACTCATCAAGGTTTGACTCACCAATTATTTGGAGATTTTCAGATCATGCATTGGAAAGGATTTGAGAAATTGAAGGTGTTGGTTTGATTAGGTGGAATGATTTGACCCAAAATAGGTGAAATTTGACCAAACTTATGTCCAGTTGACCAAGTCAACTATTGACTGGGTTATAGTGGCCAATTAGGTCCAAATCACTAGGAAAGGTGGTCAAGAGGTTTTGAGGAGGTTCAGAGTGGATTTTAAGTTTGATTAAGTGTGGATGCAAGCTTATTATTTATTTGGTCAACCTTGATTGACTTGGTCAACCAGGTCAAACCAAGAGCTAAAGTTGGATCCAACAAATTTTATTTGATGATTAGAGGCCAATAGAGGTGGTCTCATGCACTGGGGTGGTCATTTGAGTTAAAATGACCATTTGGATCCTTAAGGAGCAATTTGGTCAACATGGGTTGACTTGGTCAACCATGCATGACCAAGGCTTCGATTTGAGTACAATGCACTCCTGATGGTGTTTAGGATGCATTAAAAGAGGTTTTAAGGTTTGATTTGACTGGGCCATATTGAGGTTTGGAGAAAATTCCAATTTTCCCCTTAAAGGGCATTTTGGTCATTTTGACCCCTAGTCAACTGTGGGTCAACTTGGGTCCACCAAAGTATAGTTTAATGTTCAACGTATCATAACAAGGGTTATGGACATGTTCAAGGGTTTTGGGGAAGGTCTCGAGGTCAAATTCTACAAGGTCGAAGGTCTATTGGCATAGTTTATAAATATTTGAGGGTTTTGTAGCATTTGGATTTCAATTAAGTTTTTAGGGTTAGATGTGTCAGATTGGAATCAAATTTGGAGGGTAGACCCTAGAGATATGCTTAATAAATATTCAATTGATAAATCAATTATTGGGGGTCATTTGACAAGGTTTTGAGGCTATTGAATAATCACCCAAAAAGGGTTTTAGGACATGAGCCCTTAACCTTGGATTTTGATCTAGAAATTTGGATTTGAATGTAGTTTTGGGTCTGATTGATCAAGTTTGATTTATCCACCTCAATCAAAATTAAATGAATGATTATTGATGATAGGATATGATTGAGATTTGACTGAAAATGGATTGGAGATTAATTTAAGGCTAGATGATTGAATGCTAGATGATTGAAGTCTGGATTGAAATTTGTTTGGGCTCTAGATGATTGAAACCTAAATAATTGTAAACCATAAGATCAACAAGTAAGAGTCTTGATTGATCCTTTTTATCTCATGCAGAAATGAGATCAACAACATGCCTTCATCAGCATGGTGGGATTTAAGACTACAGTCGGAGTGTCACTCGAGAGTGACCATGCACATCTTTCTTGATGTGGTGGGCAAGCGAAGACTCCTAAAATTTCTCCTAAATGGGGGAGATGCTGGTAGGCTACTAAAATTTGGACAAAACATGAGACTTTTTTTGAACTTGAAGGAACTAAGTACATGTGACTTTACTTGAATGCAAATAATAAGGAACTCGAATTTGAACTGAGCACGGTGAATATAAACTTGAACACAAGATGACCGTAGGAAACATAACTTAAATTAACGAACAATGAGGCAAATTTCAATTTGATAAATGCACAATAATAATGTGAACACCAAATTCTATATAAGAATTTAAAATATTCTGGCTAATGTCAATAAGAAGGTAGAGGACTCATTGAATGTAAGGAATGATGAATACATGTAATGTTTGCACAAACATAATAACCTGTTTATGCGAGAGAGATGTGTAGTGAACACACCAAAAAGGGGCAAGAATGAATGTGGTGTATATCACAAGTTATTCATGAATAGGGTGTAGAAGATGCACGATGGATGAGGCATTCGATGGTCAATATTAACATATGACCAAGAATATCATGCCTCACAAGCAGTGAAGGTCAACACACAAATGAATACACCGGTGAAATAGGTATGATGTGCAGTGAATGTGGCAATACTCTGTGGATGAAAAGAGAATGCATTTAAGCAATAAAATTGAAGTTAATGATAGTCTTCATAGTAGTCTTGTACGAAGATGTAGTATTCCCCACTACATCCACTACAGGAAAATAAGGTAATACCAGCAGAATTTCTGATGGAAATCACTACGCCGGAAACAGCGACGGCATTATCGACAGAATTATCTGCCGGTCCATTTGTGGCAGATGTTCCGGCAGAAATAGCGTCGGTCACTTACCGGCGGCAAAATCGCCGGTGTTAGCAATTTACCAATGCATATTCTATCGGTAATGTCCGGTAGATCTTTTAGTGGATTTACCACTGGGTTAATTAAAACCAGACGAAGTATTAACGGTGGATATGTTGCCCGTAAGGGTACCGGTGGATATTTTGCTAAACAATATGCCGGTAATTCTAATAAATCGGCCCCTACCCTCAACTTCAGGACATTTCACACCTGTTCGACTTCGCTCCTTCGGCGACGTTCCGCACTTGTTCGACTTCACCCCTGCCCTCGAGCTCGCTTTCTGTTCGCTCCTTCGATGACATTTCGCACCTGTTCGACTTCGCCCCTGCCCTCGAGCTCACTTTCTGTGTAGGTAACTTTTTCCATTTCGCACTTCGCTCCTTCACTGTTCAAATTTGCTCCTTTGACAAAGTTCGACTTCGCTCCTTCAACACAGTTCAACTTCACTCCTTGACGCTATTCGACTTTGCTCCTTTGATGCTATTCGACTTTGCTCCTTCGATGATGTTCCAAACGGGAGCTCGCTTGCTGTGTGGGTAACTTTTTCACTTTCACATAGTTTAAGTTTACCTTCGACTTCCTTTCTAGTCTTATCAATAAGAAGAATATCATCAGCTAAAAGCATACACCAAGGTACATCATCTTGTAAATGTCTAGTGTGAACATCCATAACTAAATGAAAAGATATGGCTTTAAGGCTGATCCTTGATGTATGTAACCCAACCTAAATAGGAAAATACTTAACCTGATTGTGATGAGAAGTATGCAAGGGTGGGCTACGGTGTCACACTTTAGTGACATGTCGCAAGTTAATCTTTTTGTTGTAAAAATTAGGCAAGCGTTAACTTGGTTGAAGTCTAAGAATAAATTTGTCACGAGGAACTTTGAATGGGAAAACAACACTCGAGCTGAATAGCTAATTTTTGTGCTAATTATGCTATTTTTCCTTATTTTTTTGGGATGATATTAGTTGTAATAATATTCCTCCTTCCTTTATTTCATTATTAAAGGAGGAATGTGATTGGGATTCAATTACTGAGTAGGTTGTAACTAGTTATTTTTAATAAATTGCTAAGTGCATTTCTTTCAAAAAATAAAAAAAAAATGAAAATTTTTGACTCTAAGATTGACCTCCATGATTTAAGTTTTCCTTCAACTCACTCTCGACTCTTATCAACAAAAGGGATATCATCGACAAAAATCATACATTACGGTACATCCTCTTACAAATGTTTGATAAGAACATCCATGACTAAAGTAAATGTTATGGTCTTAAAGTTGATCTATGATATAATTCAACTGAAATCAAAAAACATTTTGTCAAACCATCTTATATGTGAACGCAAGCAAGCTCTTGTATGTATATCATTTATAATTTGAATATAAATAGGAATAACTTTTTTTTTCTAGAACTCTCCAAACCATTTCTCTTAGAACTTTATTATATACTTTTTTCTCCATCAAATCGCTCAATAAATGTACAATTTCCATAGTAAACTTACCCGGCATGAATCCAAATTGATTATGAGAAACATTAGTATCACCTCGCAACCTACGCTACATTAACTATTGGAATATCACTGTATTATCGTATGACAAGTAATCGTAACTTATATCCTTATTGTTAATATTATATGTAGTCTATATATTATGGATATCAAAACTGAATGAAGTTGGATGTATAATCGATTGGCACAAGGATGAAAGACATTAACTGATGAGTTCATTAGGGAGTGAATATTTTATTCAGACAGCTTCTCAACTAGCCAGCTTCATCTCAGATGAAAAGTTTCGTTGCCCATATTCTAAACATAAAAATCAGGCGCACCTTAGCCCAGATGACATTACTGTTGATCTATATCGTCGAGGCTTCATGCCAGAATATTGGTATTGGACTTCTCATGGTGAGTATAAACCATATTTCGATTCTCAATGCTGCCCATTGACAAGTGCTACTAGAGATGAGGAAGAGCATATCATACCTAATCTTGAGGACTTAATTCATGATGCAAGTGGAGTATAATTTGAACAATATATAAAAGAGTCACCTGATAAAGAAGCATAAAATTTTTTATGATTTGTTGCATGCTTCCAAAAAACCAATATGGAAAGGTTGCACCACTCACTCAGAATTATCCGTTGCTGTTAAGATGTTAAGTTTCAAGGTAGAATATAATGTCCCCCATGATTATTTTAATCAATTTATTGAACTGCTCAAAGAAACCAATCCAGCAGATAACATAATTCCTACAGATTTATATCAAACTAAGAAGTTAATTTCCAAGCTTGGTTTGATATATAAAAAGATAGATTGTTGTGTCAATGGATGCATGTTATTCTACAAAGATTTCTAATCAGATATTACATGCCATCATTGCAACGTACTGAGATTTAAACCGAAATCTATCACGAAAAGAAAGCTGAAGGAAGTACACACCAGCAGGTTATTTTACTTACCCATAATTCCTAGACTGCAATGATTATATGCATCAATGAGATCTATTGAACATATGAGATGGCATAAAGAACATATTTCACAAGAAGAATTTATTGCACATCCATTAGAAGCAGATGCCTGGAAACATTTTGATCATACATATCCCACCTTCACCTCAGAATTAAGAAATGTAAGGTAGGTTTATGCTCAGATGGTTTCACTACCTTTAGTTAGTCTGCTTCACCTTACTCTTGTTAGCCAATCATACTCACACCATATAACCTTCCACCATAGTTGTGCATGACTACTCCTTTTATGTTCGCTTATTATACTAGGCCTACATAATATAAAAGTAAAGATCGATGTATTCTTACAACCGTTAATTGATGATTTAAATTTATTATGGGAAGAGGGAATAAGTACGTATGACATCTCCACCAATCAGAACTTCATTATGAGGGCAGCTTTACTTTGGGCAATTGGTGATTTTCCCGCGTACGGAATGCTCTCAGGTTGGAACACTTCTGGAAAATTAGCTTATTCACTTTGCATGGAATGTACAAAGTCATTCACTTTAAAGCATAGAGGGAAGAACACTTGGTTCAACTGTCATCGCATGTTCTTACCTATATATCATCCTTTCAGGGGAAATAAGGATGGTTTTGTTAAGAATAAAATGGTTATGTCCCTGCCTCCTAGATTAACTAGTGAAGAAATATTTGAAAGAGTCAGATCCATCCCCACAATAGTGGAATCTCCAACATTAGCTAATTATAAATTACCAGGATATGGTGTCAACCACAATTGGACTAAGAAAAGTATTTTTTGGTCATTACCATATTGGAGGACAAACTTGATCAGACATAACTTAGACGTGATGCATATAGAGAAAAATGTATTTGATAATATATTCAATACAATCATAGATATCAAACATAAATCCAAAGACAACATAAAAGCAAGGCAGGACTTAAAGGAGATTTGTTGGAGGAAAGCATTAGAATTTAGGGATGGTGGAAATAGAAAGTTTTCAAAACAAAAGCTTCATTCACATTGACTTTAGAGCAGAGGCGTGCTGTTTGTGATTGGGTAAAGAGTTTACGTGTATATGATGGATATTCTTCAAATCTAAGTAGATGTGTTGACATTAGAACTGGGAGATTATTTTCTATGAAGAGTCATGACTGTCATATCTTCATGCAATGTCTATTGCCAACTGCCTTTAGTTATCTATTGGATCAAATTTTAAAGCCCTTGATCGAGCTTAGTATCTTCTTCAAAAATTTATGCTATTCAAAATTAAATACAGAGCACCTGATTCTTATGGAGTAACATATCCCTTTTATTCTATATAAACTTGAGAATATATTTCCTCCAGCTTTCTTTGACTCTGTGGAGCATCTGCCCGTATATTTGCCATATGAAATTAGAGTTGGTGGACTAGTTCAGTATCGATGGATGTATTCTTTTGAGAGGTACTTAAATAAACTTAAGAAGACTGCTAAGAATAAAGCGCATCCTGAAGGCTCAATATGCGAAGCAAATTTAATATACGAGATAACCCAGTTTTGGTCATATTACTTTAAAACAATGTCATACACCTGAAAATATGGGTCAATCCTCATATTTATCTTTATTTAACGGCAGTGGTGAGCCCTTAGGCGCTAGTATCATACCCTATTTGACTGATAAAGAGATGCGAGTTGCCACTTTATATATCTTGCTTAACTGTGATGAAGTTGAGTCATATCTCAAGTAAGTATGAATAAGCTTGCTCATAATTTTGTTACTCAAACTTACATTCAATATAAACCTTAATGTTTACAGGAGTTTCATTGATGGATTTAATACAACAGAACAAGTTAAAGTCCAAAAGATAGTGGAAACATATTTTCCTATTTGGTTTAAAAATATGGTACATATTTTGACTATTCATTTCAAGTAATATATCTTTAATTAGTTATTAAGCATGTTATTGACATACTTTACCTACTAACTAGGTCCACGCTTAAGGTTGTATTTTATAATATCCTGGACTACTTGATCTAGCTTGGAGACCAAATAAAGCTGTAAACTGTTATCAAAATTTTTTAGTTAATGGTTATAAATTCCAAATCAAATATTGGTGTGAAGATAGAAAAATAGATAATTCTGGTGTATGTGTTAGAGGGAATACCCATACAGGTGATGATTCTAAGTATTACAGGGTATTAATAGAAATACTATAGTTGGAATATCCTGTTGTTGGGAATAATGTGTATCTATTCAATTGTGAGTGGTTTAATCCAGTAAAGAAAAGAGGTATAAGAATACATCCATTGTACGGTGTAACCGAAGTTAAACGGGGTAGGAAATATTTAAAGTTGACCCATTTATTATTGCTAGTCATGCAAGCCAAGTCTTTTTTGCTAACTACCCGAGTGGAGTACGAGGCAAACAAGATTGGCTCGTAGTTATGATGGCCAAACCCAGGGGAGTTATTGAAAAGACTACTTCAATACCACCAGCACATCAAGAAGAGTTTATGTCAAACATACAAGATGTTGCTAACGATGTGGAATATCAAATAACAAACTACTGAGAGTGAGTTACAGTTAGAGAAAGTCGATTTAAACATAGAGGACATTTATGACGAGTCTGATAGTGGTACAAAAAGTTTCATCATATGAAAATGAATCAACATAAGGTAAATGAATTTTGACTAAAAATAAAATTTTTGTACTTATATTTAGTTATTTGTTGCATTATTCTATATTTAAAAGTTTTTTGTACTTATATTTATTTAATTCCTGTTCTATTTTATATTCATTTTTTGTCATAATTTTTGTTGCTAATATTTTTTAAATATTTGTACAGATGGCTTCAGGTGATGACTGTTAGAGAGGATTGATAAAGAATAGATTTAGTAGGTGCAACAAGAAGGTTGCTGTTAGCAGGCCTGTATGTACTAAGGGCATCTCTTCATCTCAGCCTGCTACTCAGAGTAGTCTAGCCCGCCTATACCTACTCCTGCAGTCAGTAGCCCACAGTTCTACTCACCAGACCCACACTTACCTTCACCTGAACTTACACATACTGCCTTTCTACCCGTATTACCCAACCCCACCTTCTCATGGTGCCCATCCTCCATATCCATATCAATATCCGCCATATGTCCCACCACCACATCAGTCCGCTACATCACCACCTTAGCCCGCTACAGGCGGACCTTCCGACCCAACTACAGCAGAGCAGGTGACAGAGGGTCACATATTGATTGAAACTGATGATGACATGTAAGTAATAATTTTCTTTCAGTCATATAAATAGAATTAAATTAGTTTTTTTGACAACTAACATATTACTTTCAAGTTTTATCCGTTAAAAGAGCCTACACATAAAATACGGGATATAATACAGAGCAGATACGATGCTCCTTATATTTCTTGGAAGAAAGTCCCGAAAGAAGTACAGGGCATGTGTTTTAGAGAGTTTGAGATATGTTATTATATAATTTTTTTTGTATTATATCTAATTTACATAAGCTAAAAAAATTATTTATTCTTTATTGTATGTGTTTAAATGCAGAAAGATTTTTATTGGCTGCCATAATATAATGATAAAATTTGAAAGAACTTTGAGAAGCATGGATCGACTCACATGCGAGACATATTTACTGACATTAGAAAGTCATGCCAGCATCCACTCTGGATTGGTGAGGGTGTATGGGCAGAGTTGAGCTGTGCTTGTGCTAGCCCAGATTATAGCAGAAGGAGAGATCAAAATAGACAGAACAGAGCTTCTGATGTTGGAGGCTTGGGTAGTTCCCTTCATATAAGAGGTTATGTTCCTCATATTGAGCATAGAAGATGTTTGGTAAGAAATTTTAAAATATTTTAATAATTAAATTTAATTAGAATACTAATATATGTCTATTACAGAAATAGGTGCTGGGTAGAGAACCGACTCCTGTTGAATTGCGTAGTCATACCCACAAGAGGCAGGAGGACCAGTAATGGGTTGATGACGTGCTAGGAAAGCCTATATAAGTAAAAGTTTTATTTTGGTAATATTATGTATAAATTGCATAACTTTTTATTAACTTTCATAGGAGGAGTACCCACGGCTTCGCGAGAGTCAGGCTACAGCAGGTGAAGGTTATTCTGCTGGATCAACAGAATATTCTGACTACCGCACTTGGTTGGAAGCGGTAGGAGGAATGCAGTATGGCAGAGTCTACGGGCTAGGCTCACAGGCCTATGCATATGAAGGGCAGACATCTAGTGGCTCCAGTTTTTTTATCTAGTACTAGGAGTCTTTATATACCCAACAGATAGCTGCCTTTACAACCAAGCTAGAACAGGTACAGAAAGAACAAGTTGATTGGTAGATACAAATACAGCAGCAGCAGATGCAGATGCAGCAGCAGCAAGCTAAAATATTAGAAGAAATAAGAAAGATGAGGGAGCAGATGAGTAGTGGGAGGAGTACAACATCAGCTGAGAATGAAATTGAATCAGAGTTGATGTTATTTATCTATTTTATTGATGTGGACATCTGTATTCATGTATTTTTTGACAGTTTATCTATTTGCTATTTGAACATATTTAGATATTTGTTGATGATTCTCTTCTTGTACATGTTTATTGTGTACATGTTTAATTATTTGTTATCTGGATGATGCTCTTCTGGTTTATGTTTAACTGCTGATGTTGTAGATCAGAATTGGATTTATCAATATATTATGTTGTATTTTTTATATGCAGGTGTAAATGTGAAAATCACTTTTCAAAATAAGGAAGGTTATTTTTATTTATGCTACAGGTTTCTGGCTGATTATCCATCGGAATGGTTCTCGGTAATATGATATGAGAACATTTTTGATGGAATATGCGACAGAAACTCTGACAGCTATTTCGACGGTGATATATGATGGTGCAAATCGGCATCGATTCTTTTGCGATGGAATATCCGCTGATAAGTTCGGTGGAAGATTTTCGTCTGTAATTCCGGCAAAGTATTCACTGGAACACGACGATAGAAAAGGTGTTGGGTTGTCAAACATTTTCGCCGGTTGTCCGCCGAAAAGACCACCGGAAATATTTCCAACTTAAATAATACGACAAAAATATTTTTCCGACGCGTGTTTTACTGTCAGAGTATTTTCCATCAGAAATCCGTCGGAAACCTTATTTTTTTGATGTATTTTTCAATTTATCGACTGATTCTGTTCGCCGGTAATGACTACTTTTCCTGTAGTGATCCTGTTGTAAACACCACAAAGGAGAAATGTCCTATAGGATTTAAGTAGAGTTTGAATGATTGTAAAGAGATTGTAGATGAACATAGCTTAGCCAATAGTTAACATCAAGATACAAATAAGCATACTGATCTGCATGCAACCAAGGATAGAAGATCATAGTGAGTGCAAATACCCACTAGTAGTGATGGAAAATTTGCAGCAAGTGCAGTAAACTACCTGCGAACATTGAAAGTCAATATATAGTGGGCATAGTAAGTTGCCGATGACATATGTGAGAAAATAAATAGTGAATGTAGCTCACCTAATAGTTAATATTCATACATAATGTCGACACCCATGTACGTAAAATAAGGAAGTTACAAAGCGATTAATTTCCATGCCATCGATGATAATTAATTTTTAAACGAACACATATCAAATTCTTGCAAATGATGATGAAAATATACAAGCGATATGAAAGATAGGTGGTGAATGTGACCATGCCTCACCATCAATGTCAAAGTATAAGTAAATGTACTTGACCCTACAAACAATGAAATATGGAAAGGATATCTAGGGATGAAGCATGAAGGGTGTGCAGAGAGCTGCAATGCACATTGCATATCACATTTAAGCATGGTGTGATGGATATTTCACAATCATGGAATAGAAGAATATGGCGAATACACAATCCTTACTAATAATAATGGAAGTTGCTTTAAATGCACAGAAAAACATATATGCGGGTGATGACCAATAATAAGAAGTGGATGCTATAACACTTCATAACCGATCGTCACTCAAAATTAAGAAAATACACCACCCTTACACAAGTAAATATAGAAGACCTCCAGTAGGTTCCAGCATCTACAACAACTATAGGAGATTTATCAGTGCATGATGGCCTACCTACCTAAAGTAGCAAACAATCCATAATGCTACGTCACGCCACCAGATCTATAACACTCATGCAAGTGGACCAAAGGCATTTACAAAATCTCAAATAGAGCATCATACATAATGAAATGGCAGTTACCCGCACAATCGATCAATATTAAACATTTTAAAATACCCCAACATATAAATTGCAATATATATATATATATATAAACACAGATATAAAAAATGCATGTGCAATCATATACCTGTATGGGCCCGGATGAGCATGTTGTATTTAAGACATGACGCCTGATAATACTGCATGGGTCAAGAAATGAAGTTAAGTTCGACAACAATCCTTCTCCTTGATAGGATGGGAGTTGACACGACTTCAACCAATGACAAATCTATGGTCACGACATCGATAGGAATATTTGGTTTTATACCTTCATAGCCTATAACAAGGAAAATTTACCAATAAAGGCACAAAGCTAATAATGAACCTGATTCTTTGTCAACAATTAGATATAGTTGACAAGTTTTAATAGATATTTATAAAAATATATCCCTAAATATCTGCATGGGCTCCGATAAGCATGTTATGGGTAATACGTGAAGTCTGAGGATATTGTGCAGGTTAAATGATATATTTAAGTTTGATCTTGATCTTTCTTTGCAAGTAGATAAAAGTTAATATGGCTTAAACTATTAAATAAATATAAGGTCATAGCATCGATGGAGATATTTATTTTTATACATTTATATAAGGCCTTCAAGGCTGATAACCTAGAAAATTCACTAATAAAAGTATAAAGCCTATGAAGAACTCGATCCTTTGTCAACAAATAGATAGATTCAACAAAGTTCAAAATGAAATAAAATTGCCCATAAATACCTGAATGATTGGCCGTGTTGAACGTAGATCTCAACCGGAGGGGTTAATTTAAAATATTCAAAATTCCTCCCAAACACTCATAAAATTCAAACTCCTAGAAAATACCAAGATCCAAATATTTAAAAACTGAAATCAATCATCAAATGCTTAAAGTAATACTCATCTACCTTATGTATTAATTTATCGAGGTGGACAATTTAAAAACTACTTCAGCTCATAAAGAACTAATCTCTAATTGAGAATATCATAAGAATTCATTTCAAATAGTTTCTTGCTAGAAAGAATGTGGAGCATGTCCTCTAACCATAGTTTTATTACCAAATGGCACCATAGTTAAATAGTTATGACTATGGCACTCTGAACCTGGTGATTTGCTACGAAATTGCACCACTAAATTGTGGTTATGGCCAAAGCCAGTAAGCTACCCAATGGCCCAAAATTCTTTAGATATGAATCAATAGGATATAATCAATATGACAAAAATATGGGCCTCGATGAGCTAGTTGTATTTACATACATGACGTGTGATGATGCTGTGCAAGTTAAGAAATAAACTTTAGTTCAAGTCCAATCCTTCTTCTTGATAGGACAGGAGTCGACACAACTTGAACTAATGAACAAATATACAGTCGCAACATCGATCAAGATATTTGATTTTATATGTTCATTAGGTCTTCAAATCCCATAACAAAGAAAATTTACCAATAAATGCACAAAGCCAATAACGAATAAGATTCTCTGTCTGCAATTAGACAGAGTTGACAAGATTTAATAGATAATTATAAAAATATATTCTTCAATAGATAATTATAAAAATATATTCTTAAATTCCCGTATGGGCTCCGATGAGCGTGCTATGGGTAACATGGGATATTTGAGGATGCTACATAAGTCATATGATAAATTTAAGTTCGATCCTAATCTTTCTATGTGAGTAGATATGAGTTGGCATGGCTTGAACTACTAAATAAATATACAATTATGATGTCAATCGAGATATTTATTTTAATATATTCATATTATACCTTTGAGATTGATAACCAAGAAAATTCACTAATAAAGGAATAAAGCCTGTGAAGAACCCAATCCTCTGTCAGCAAATAAATAGAGTCGGCAAGGTTCAACCCGTAAATAAAATTCCCCATAAATACCTCGATGATGGTCATGTTGAATGTAGATCTAAATTGGAGGGGTTAGTTTTAAATATTCAAAATGCCTCTCAAATTCTCACAATATTCAAAATTCCTAAAAATACCAAGATCCAAATATTTAAAACTGAAATCAATCATCAAATGCTTAAAGCAAAACTCATCCGCCCTACATAATAGTTTGCCGAGGAGGATAATTTTAAAACTACTTCATCTCATAAAGAGCTGATCACTGGTCAAGAATATGACTAGGATTCATTATTAAATAGTCTCTTACTAGTAAGGACATAGCACGTATTATCTAACTGGTGGTTTTATCGCCAAATGGTACCGCAGGGAAATAGTTATGCTCGGGGTCCTCTGAACCGAGTGGTTTGTCGCCAAATGGAACCACTACATTGTTGTTATGGCTAGAGCCCGTAAGCTCCATAATGGCACTAAATCCTTAAGGTATGAATTAATATTATATAATCGATAGGGCATAAAGCCCTCCATCAGCTAAGGTTGATTCAGATTTGTCCTCTTAAATAAATATTCCCTCCCAAGTCTATAAGGTACCCTTGAATGGAGAAACCTATGGCTACTGAATAAAATCGTTCTATCAGGTTTGGTTAACTATCTCCTCTGACTAAGTAGACCAGGGACCATGATGGACCAGAATGATGAAAACCATGGGATCTTGATCGGGCTTATCATCATTCCCCCACTATCCACATTAAGTGCAATATAGTGCACTTTTAATTTTAAATTTTAAATCTTCAAATACCAATCAATGCTACTACTATATGCTAGATACATGCTGCATATCTAATTAATGATTAGCCTTAATCAAAAGTTCTCTCTCATTATCAAGAGTGGTAATTTATTATAGGGGCTTGCGCCTATAGGAAACCAAAACTCTTATTATAAAGTCCTCGCAAAATGAGGGAGAGATCTCTGGGTAGTGTCTTATTTCAAAACAAATCTTCCTTTTAAAAATTTACCCCAGAACCTAATTCATTGAAACTTCCCCAAAAAAGAGGGGAGGCTGGGGCTCAAATATTTAGAGCCTATAGATTTCTGGCGACTACTTGGGATTACATCTCTTTCCATCTTTGGCTAGTCATCTAAGTGCTATATGTTGACCTCATTTTTGTATGAGATCAATAGGGCCAATTTAGACCTTAGGATCTATCTAAACCCTTGATCTTACATTGCAATGTATCCTAATCATCATTAGGAGTACATTAGAGTCAAACTCTAACCCTAGTTAAGCCTGGTTGACTAGGTCAACCTAAAATAACCAAAATACCCCTTAGGAGTGTGAATAGTCATTTTGAATCAATTGACCTTATTTTTAGGTGGAACCACTTCCATTCAACTCCAAATGTCAAACCAAATCTGTTGGACACTATCCCATCCCCTAGGTCAACCTGGTTGATTAAGTCAACCAGGGTTGACCCAAATGCCCTCTAAGGGCCAAAATAATCATTTTGACTGAATTGAACTCTCCAAATTTTGGGATCACCTCTAATAGACTTAAGATATCATTTCAAATA